>VZTA01014637.1:96040-148037 GCA_013398855.1 Mohoua ochrocephala
GGTCTTTTGTCTCTCTTAAGTATCCAACCACCAATGTCCTCTGATAACATGTATGGGGGAAAATTCCTTAAAAGAAAGGGGAAACAAAAGGGGAGCTCCTAAAAACCCTAACACAAAGAGAAGCCCTACAAAAAAGCTGAAGAGGCTGCAGTGATGAACACAAATTCTGAATTTCAAAATTGAGAGTCCCCTCCAGCTCTTGCTCTGGACATCCTTTGAAGTTCTGGTTAACTCAGTCCCTCTGTTCCTCAGGACCTGGAAAGTCATCCACTCACACACAGTTCTTTTAGTCTTTAGGGTCTTCAAGGGGAAAAGTTATATTGTGTGGCTGTCATTCAAGGCAGAGATGTTTTAGGCAACAGAGTGATACTATCTCCTCCCTTCCATTCCCCAAGCACAAATTAAAAAAAAGCCAAAACGAAAACCAAACCACTAGCAAAATCAAAACCCAAAATGTACATTTTTCAGAAATCATAGAATTAATATTCCTGTACATATATACATTATGATACTAGATTTATTCATATAATCTTCACTGTGGCTAAATACAATGGAAGTTAGTGTCTGCAAATGAAATTTTAGTAAGAATATATATGGGGCCTCAGCAGTTATAAAAGTGGGAAAACACACAGAGAGCTGGAGAAACTAAGCACTCCATTTTATGAGAAGAGCACACAGAAGAACAAAGAAGGGGTCCAAGGCCATGAACATTAAGGTGAATTGTTCAGTAAGTATGTTCATGCCTCAGTATTGAGTACAGAAGAAACCTAGAGGACTAGGTTTTGATTAGACACATAACTTTGAGATGGCAGAAGTTGTTAAAGTTAAACCTTATCTTAAATGACAAAGTGACCTTAGATAGCAGAATGTGAACATTTATTTTCCAGAAACTTTTATAGGAAAGACTTTTCTTCCAGTCCTATGCTTTCTAGACCAGGAATTCTCATTAATTTAAACTGTGGATCTCTCAGCACCTTGTAGGCATTATATTGATGAATGAATAATAACAAAACAACGGTTGTTTTTCCTGTGAGTGATTACCATGAAGTAGCAATGTTTCATGGTAAGCAAACCATTCTTTCTGCTGCACAGTCAACCAGTGCAGAAACTTGACAACAAGAATACTGAGAGATGCATGTTTCAGAGCTCCATTCAAAACCATGCTATAAGTAAGAAAGTTTTGGAGGTTTTTTTAGCTTTTTTTCCTGATGTTCTTCAGAATATGAATAAAATTACTCAGTGGAGGAATTCTTAACAGATGGTTGCCATTTCAGCCTCAGATGGCAGAAAGCCCTAGAACCAAGCAATTACAGAGTTCTTTGATGCAGAACCAGCTGAACAGATTTTAATAATTTCTTCCAAATTGGAGACACCTGGCCCCCCAGAAAGTGCTGCAAGCTGGATGATAGAAATATAGAAATATAGTCCTCATGGCACCAGCACGGTTTTGGTGACAAAATCATGAAGACTAATAGGAAGCAATGTGAAAAATTACCTTTTTCTTTCTACTATTAATGCAATGAAATGTTGCAAATGGCCCAGTAAAATAATTTAGAAAATACTCTGAGGCAAGATTGTTTTGTTTTGATTTTGTATTACTAGAACATTTTATCTCCCGTCAAAGAATGCTGTACAGGATATGGATACTCAACAACAGCTTTTATTGCTCACCTTTATAAAGCTCATGGGCCTAACTCAGAAAGGTCTTAAGAAGCACATGTAAAATGTTACTTCATCTTACTTACTCTTATTCTATTTTCTTCATGTAACTCCTGCCTTTGGGAAATTTGAATATATCCCCTAGATGCACCATGTGCACTAGAGAAGCCACTAGGCCAAACCCACTGGTATGACACTTCTGTGACAATTCTCCTGCGAGGAGAGGGAAGGAAAGGGGTGGCCTACATTATTTCTAAAGTTCAGCTTCACCTGAGTCACTGAAAAATTCTTCCATTCTCTTCTCATTGATTCAGCTCTGTCTCTGCTATTGTAAGGTTCTGTTTATCTCACTCTTGGCAAAGCCCTGTCCCAATGCTGTCCATGTCTCTAATACAATGGAGCTGCAGCCAGCCAATTGCATGGCTCTGGCATGGGATATTAGCGCTGTGTGGGATACAAATGCTTTGCAGGGGATCTGGTAAATCAGTTTGCTCTGGTGGCTGACAGCTCTGGTCCAATGAGCCCATTGTATTTGATAAAGCTGAGAAAATAGAGAGGAATTTTACAGAGTTGTTCCTGCACTGCTTTTCTTCCCTTCGAGCCGCCTTTCTGAGGGAATCAGTGGCTATCCTGCAGCGTCCCTGGCTCGGATGGCTTCAAGCTGACCATGCTTTGCTGTCCTTCCCGAGGGGGAAGGGGTGCTCGTAGAGGTGTAGGTAGGGAAGGTGCCGGAGGTAAAGGAGAGGGAAGGGTCCTTTGCATAGGTTCCAGCAGCAACAAGTTTATTCTGGAGGGTCCAGAGGCAAAAGAACAAAAAATCAAAGAGGGTCCAGGGTTAAAAAGGGAACATGACAACCAATCAGAGAACATCAAACATCTGAGGGACAGCCAGGGTACCAAATAGGAAGGGAGGGAGGGGGGACTAGGAAGGGATGAACCAGTGGGACATCGAGGGCAGCCGAAGGTTCCAGAACATAATACACAGTCAACGAGGGAATACATATTTAACATAAGAAAGTGCATATTCAACTTGAACTTAATAAACAGGGGAATGCCAGGAAATCACCTCAACTATGAGGGAGAGGGAGAGAAAGCGCTATCCCTGTGACTTCTCCCCCTTGGACTGCTCCCACCACTGCAAGAAAAGGGGAAAAGCCCGATGTAGAGGAGGGCTCTGCAGCCCCTCAGAGGGCTGAGTCCCCGCAACATTCCTGGACTTCATAACCTTAGACTTCTCCAATCCTGTGGGTCAGTTTTCCTCAAAACCTCTCCTTCTTGGTATAATTACTTTCTTGGTATAAAACGTTAAGGTAATTTTGCCTGTGTTTGTAGAATATCGTGTGTTCTTGGGAATTTGAAGTGTGAGTGTGGGAGCATAGGAGGGACTGTAAAAGTGCTAAATATTACAAACTAATCTGGTGAATTGATATGTCTGAGTTCATAAATTTAAGTGTGACCACTGAATCTATCTATGGTAGATTTACTAATTCTCTATGTACTAAAGAAACCTCGTTTTACAAATAATGTACCAGAATAGCATTTCTGAAGAATTCATTTTTTTTAAAAGGAGCAATAGACACAAATAAAATTTTCTGATTTTCTCAGCTGACAATATTTTTGAACTGTAGTGAAATGGGGTGAGTAAAAGTGAGGGGGAAGAAATGTCATGATTTTCTTTAGGAAGCAACATCTCTTGATCCAAACTGAGCATTTCAGAGGCTAAAGCTTACATCCCAAAGCTGTATGTACAGTATAGCCAAGAAAACACATTTTTAACTTGGCTACTTTTATATGTTTAGAATCAGATTTCATTTTCATGAAAATCAAAATCAGAAAACTCCCTGTGCATAAGATACACAAACTCAGTACAGACATCACGCATCCTTCTGTTTTTCCTTGTCTAAACTATATTTGACTGATTTATGTTACGCTATCATATACAATAGGTTTTTACAATGTATATCTGGCAAAGTTATCCATAAAATTGAATACAATAAACATTATAGTACAATCATTCAGTTTTGGTTTGAGATTTGGGAATTAGTTCCATTTAAGCGGACTGCTTTTCGCAATATGATCCATTCAATTGCATGCTCTCTCTCTCTTCATTGGAACAACCTCAGTAACAGAGTAGATTTGTACTCAGTGCATTGTAACTTAGTTTGATCTCGTCGTTTCCTACAAAAAGGAATCAGTAGAATCAAACATATTAGTGACCATTTTTACAATCAGAACGAAGTGAGGTCAAATGGAAAGCAAGAATCTAACTTCATTCCCATGTCTCATAGGATACTTTCACATAACAGATAAGAAGTATAAAAATACTTAAACACAGTTGCACTGCAATCTGTTTTCAGACCTTTTTTCACCTTCACTGTAAACAGAGAGACAAAACATCAAATTTGTCTCTGGTCCTCCTAAATCTCTTTAAAACTCTACGTCAGTGTTTACTGCATTATTTTTAAATGCCTTTTACACCCCTGCAATTTCTGTTAAGTAAGTCAGAATGTTCTGTTCCCATTCCCAGGGCTGGGCATTTTCAAGTTGCAGGATGGCAAGATCCGGATGATGTCAGCCACGTTATGATGATTAAGGGCCATGATGCTGCAAAAGTGGGGAATTAAGGTGAGTGACTGGACTTCCTGAGGCAGAAGATAGTGCTGTTGAAAGAAAAGCATTTGGAAATGGCCATTAGGAGAGAAAAGATTATGACGAAATTGCTGATTTGTTCTGTGAAGGAGCTGCAGTTAATGGTGCATATATGTGGAAAGAATGTGCAGCCTTTAGCTTTCTGCTTGCAGTATAGCTTCACTCAAAAAAAGGGTGAAGGAAGGAGGGGTTGAAAAAAGAAACTTCTTTGTTCCTTTGCAGCACCTCAGATTGGTAAAGATAATTGGGAAATGGTTGTCCTAAGCAGGTGTTAGGTATGGAGAGTTGGAGGAAGATTTATTCCTTAATTTGGAAATAGAGTTGCAGTTGCCATTGCCTGGTTGCTGTGAAAAGAACAGCTACCGCTTGTGAAATCTGACAGTGTTATGCCTTCAGCCTAGAGTAAAGAGATAAGTATAAAACATCTAAGGTTACAAATACTTGCATTTTTTTGTTACAGTACTTTGTAAAAGACATTGTGACTGGCAAACATGAATTCTGATTCCATTTGAAAGAACTAAACTAATTGCTAAAAGAATTCTGTTAATCACTTTATAATATGGACAAATCAATGATATGTTAAATTCTAGGGCAGCATTTATGTAAGATCAGAGTGTGAGCTATTAAACTGCAGAGTTACTCGCTTGTTGAATATCACTCGTTATCATATTGATTCTAATTTTCCATCAGTGATGACATAATTTTCATGAGATTTTGCACACTTTTCTAAAACAATTTGATATGGATTCTTGCCTTGTAATTGCTGAAATTTGACTGAAGTAACTCATTTGGTAGATGATTACCTAGGGCTCTCTTGAAGACAGGGAATATACCCTCCATCCCTCCACATTTTGCGGGTCACACTCAAGACGGGTGTAGCCATGGCGTGCTTCCTGATTCTGCACAGTTGTGTTGTGATTGATGTGTGGTTGCCATGGAAAGATCCCACTATGACTCCAGCAGTTCATCCATGTTCCACAGCTCACAGGCTGGATCCTTGGTAATGACCTTTAATACCAATAAAGTAGGATGTAATCTTTGACTGTGCTTGATACAGGTGAAATTAAAATTGTGGTAATGTGTGTCCTTTAGGAACTTAGTAGGGAGTACATATTCATCATGCAGCAAGCATGAAATGGAACATTACGGGTCAAGAAATGTGTTTTGGTTTTTAGTACGGTGTTTTCATCATTATAGCTCTGATGGGTCATAATTATTTCCTTGGTCTCTATTTACCTTCTTCTTCTCACAAAAATCCATCTTGAAATGGCTGGTCAAGTCTTTTGCTTTCCTAGTCAACTTTTCCAACTCACAGTAGTGCTGGTGGTGTTGTCATTATTTATCAGAAGGAAAGTCAATCTTCTGTAGCAGAATGGATAGTGCCATTAAAGTCTCTCAGAAGATCATACAGACCCTCATCCTGGCTCCAAGAATGACTGATTATAGATTGATGTGAAGGTCAAATTCCATCCTACTTTTAGGTGTTCTTCATTCTTTCGGGTATTAAAATTTGTATGTGTAGGTCTCCTGTCTTCTGTGTGGTTATAATATGTGACTGGGAAATACTTTCCTTCTGTGTGGTAGGTTCTGTGGTTTTGGGTCTGTTTGTTTTCTATGGCCTTTGTTGGAACTTGTCTTCTTTTCTCATTATTTTTCATGATTCCTACTTGCCAAGCACTGCTTGATCTCTCTGGTGTCACTGTGTTTTTTCTCAGTCAAAGGAGAGGTTTATGTGCCAAGAACAGACAGCCCATTGACTTCACCTCCACAAACTCTGTCTCCTTTACTAAGGCCAAAACCATATGTCTGGTGAGCAATTTCAGAACAGAGAAAACATATAGGATGTGTTCAGTCAATGATTTAGTCATTCTAAAATATTCTTCCAGCCTTCAATGTTTTGTGACTCAGGAACTTCCTAAGCCTGCAGCACTGTGTCTGAGTAAAATGATCATCATCAGAAGAGACAAAATTCAATACTATTAATTTTTGCCTAGTAATATTGCAATAAAACCACACTACCAAAAATGAAATATATGCATTTCACACGTGTTTTAACGAGGGCTTAAGCCACGACTGTAAAGGTGGTGGCAGGCTAATGCTTGTGCCTTCATCTTCTGCTGCAGATTACTGTCACGGTAGCATGGGCAGCAGAACAGAAGATATTCAACACAGCTCTGGTACTCTGTTAGCACCTTTCCTGGAGCTGCCTTTTGTGGTGTGATGTAACTGTGAGCTGTGATGGCTGAGGAGAGGGCAAACTGAGCTCTGAGACACACCTGTTTCCATTATGATCTTCAGCACAGGATCAGTTAGGAGAGCAGAGGATGACACTGCTGCCTAATCTAAGGAAGCCCTCAAATCCAAGGCAAGAGACTCAAAACCGCTCTTGACACGAGCTTCTGCATAAAACTGAAGCTCAGCTGAATGAAAGAATGAACATCTGGACTCTTGTTCCTATGAGAGGAAAGTTCTTGAAGACCTCTAGTCACCTTATGAAATTTTTGGCAGCCCAAACAGAAGTGATAAACTTCAGCAAAAGCATATCTGTTACCTATTGACATTTAAAACAGCTAGGGAGCATTATTTGGCAGTAAATCTG
Organism: Mohoua ochrocephala; assembly: GCA_013398855.1. Classification (NCBI taxonomy): domain Eukaryota; kingdom Metazoa; phylum Chordata; class Aves; order Passeriformes; family Acanthizidae; genus Mohoua; species Mohoua ochrocephala. The sequence goes on from VZTA01014637.1 coordinate 102,948, forward strand.
CTGTGCTTCAACAGTAAACATGCTTTAGTAAATAGTTCATGCTTGTAAAACATCTGTGTATCACATTAATTTAAAGGCTACAGGACTTGCTAAAAATAAGCACGGACTTAATAAAAAACATTTTATGTCCAAATGCGTAATTAAACTGCTGTAGCCAAATTAGCATAACTTCAAACTTGTCCTGCCCTGCCTTCTTTTACCACTGTATCACATTCCCCCATAAAAGGAAAAGTTCTGTTGATTATGTTTGATATTCTTTAGTCTACTGGAGCCAAGCATAACTAAATCATATTTTTATTATATTTCACATTCTGCTTACTAATATTTGTACTATGTGACTGAGTTTCATTAGAAAAACAATCAGTGTACCCAGCAACAGAAGTAGAATGGAAAAGAGTAAATTAAAAAGCTTGTTTCAATAGTGTAATTTATGAACTTTAAGAATGTAAATCTTAGACTGACACAATCTTTCTGGTTTCTCAGAAGAGCACCTATGGATCTCTGCTGCAGCACAAAATTATAATATGTGTATAAGTTTCTTCAACTCTGGCCTTAATTATAAATATTTCTATAGATAATAATTTTAAATAGATTTATAGCTTTTGTGTCGTGTTTCCGTGACCTTCCCAATTCATTCACACTTTTGTCTCTTCTTTACATAAATGCCTTGGGTCATTTGCTTATTTTGATCAGCATGGAATAACTCTTTCTTGGTATTCTCGGGGAGAGCTGAAAATTTTGAGAAAAGCGAACTATAAATCCCATGTGGAACCAACAGGGAGGTATCAGGGTACCAAAAATATTTCTGTTTACTTCTGTTACCATAAGGTACTTTGAAACCCCAGTTCTTTTTAGGCCTTTATTCCTTGGAGAATTTAAAAGAAAGTGAGAATATTTAGGCTTGTAATGTGGGCATTTCAGTTGGACAGGCCAAATATAAGACGTGCTTGGCAGTGAGTCAGTTGGATTGTAACCTGGACAAGCATTCGTTGGGACAGGCAAATGATGTTTTGGTTCTTGTCCTGACACCATCACTGAGTTTCTGTCTTGCTCTGAAAAGCTCATGTGATCCCTTCATTGGTTCCTTTTCTAATTATTTTCTGTCTTGTATTTTTTTAAAAATTCTTTTTAACCTCATCAGTGTTGGGACTGTCACGTTCTAGCAGATTGTGAATTGCCTCGCATACACGTCCTTTCACATGGGGACTGTTCCGGTCCCCATGCAAGACACGCACCATTCCTGCGGCACTATATGTAAACATCTGGGAATTCTCAGAATTAAGTTTCGGGGATCCAAAAATATTAAAAATTGTTTTTCATATCAGTCACTCTGAACTAGTATTTTCTTGGGAATTTTCAAAATATATCTGTTATATTAGAGCACAGTATCCACCCACCAACTGTCAGCTGTTAAAATAACGAGTCCCTTCTTCTTGACAGAGTACTCAACAGAAGAGTCTCTGAGGCTTTTGCTGGGTAAGAGGAAGAACCAAGAAAGGACACACACATAAACATGGTGCTAAATTCTGGACATGGGATAATTCATCATAATAAGGTTATCTTTGCTTGCAGAACTGCCAGGGTCACCATTTTAGGAAGAGACAGCCTCTCAGCTGGAAAACGACTGTGGAATTCTGATACCCAAACTGATGATTCAAGTCCTAATTGAAGTAAAAATTGTATTCCCAGCCCTTTGTCAAGAAGATTGCGCTGTTCCAAGCATCACACTGAATATGCAGCAGATGTACAGAAGACAGAAAAAATCTTGAGATTTTTCTGCATTTAATGGCATTTTCAGAGAACTCTACAGAAAAAAAAAAAAACTTCTGGTGTAAAAATGAGCTGCCAGTTTAGCATGAATTTCAAGCTGCATAAAGTAACAGAGTGACTGTGTGAGTAGATTTAGTGAAAGCCTACCACGTTACAATTGGAATGAAGAAATCAGCTAGCTTTATAAAAAATTCATGGACCTCAGAATGAATGATTAGTCTAAATTCAGATTTATTCTCCTCTCTGGGGTCCCTTCAATTTTCCAGAAGAAAAGTGAGGTGGCTCTAACACCAGATCTATCACTTTCACCAAAATGAGTCATTATAGACGGAGGAAGGAGAAATCACTCTACTGGTCCTACCAGCAATTTCATTAACCAATCAGTCCCCTGAGAGCAAGATACTCAGCTAAATTGCATGGAATAGAATAGCTTATACCCAAGAGAGAGCAAAAACTTACAGAGCCATTTTCATTCTTTTACCCACTTAAAGTCATTGCATTATCTTAAAAGAGCAATTTCACATAGCAGGACTCTGAGATGTCCATTGTGAATCGTGATGGACAATGTAGCCTCCCATTTTGCAAGATGGTTTCAAAAACCTAGGAGACGTCACATTAAAACCGGGTAGCCTGCTTGTTTGTACAAAGTCTCAGCTCACTGGGCCTCCGGGGCAGCATGGCCCTTGGTACATATTTGGATGTTCAGGTGTTGGAAGCAAGTTTGGCATATGGGAAATGCGAGTGCTTCCCAACACATCAGCAGCAGAGGCACATGGTTTTGCATGATTTAAATCTCGGGTTTAAATGCTTCACCTTAGCCCCAGTACTCATGTTCTCGACTGCAGGAAACACTTTAGCTGCAGAGTCTGTGACCAGTTTGACATCTGTCCAGAATTCCCTGTGCTAATAATGTTTTATTACATTTTAGAGAACTCCCAGCAAGGTTCCTGCTGCATAAATGCTCAGTACAGGTGGACACCAGACTGCAATAATGCACTACTATAATTTTTTATATATATTGGATCCTATACGATGGCTATTACATTTTAATTACTATGATTATTTTACAGGTATTTCAAACATAAATTTTGTCATCGCAACTGTGTTACTTATTGCTTAATTGAAATAAAAATTACTTACATATTTTTCCATCTTGGAAGAAAGTCCTCCCCCATGCCCCCTAAAATTTGCACATTTATACAGAATTTACAACTCACAGTGGAATTGTAGCTTAAAGGATTGGCCAGCTCACTATGACTGAACTCTTGCCTCTGTAAAAGAAAAAACAGTGACTTAAATGCAAGCATCTTGATATTATAGACTAGATTAGAAACTTCTCTTTTACATTTCATTTACCACTGTATAAGGAAAAAATACATATTATAAAGCATATGACATTCAGATACTAATAAAACTGATTTTCCCAATCACACACTCTCTTTAAGAGTTTTGGTAAAATCTAATAATTTTTTTTCCTAATATGCCATTTTTAGTATTAATACAATTCATTACCTGTTGCAGGGAAGAATTATATGTAAAAAACTTATACTAGCTAATAGCTCTGATTAGATGCCTATGTGGTCTATTGATTTTTTTTTTTAATAAATACTTCTTTCAATTTCTACAATTACAAGAGCCATAACCTCTTTTGGTGACCACTGTTCACTAGATGAGTAAGAGAAAAATTAGGTACAATGCTTTCAGCAACTTAGGGGGATATTATTAGGAGGCAAAAGTTATTTTATGGCATTTCATATTGAAACACATCATGTGAATATCTGTTATGCGTGTTTTGAAAAGATCCTGGTCTGGATTTGTAGCACGGCAGGTCTACCTGTGACATGGCTGCTCATTGGTGTGTGGCCTTTGGGGCAGAGGATTTGCATTGTAAAGAAATGCGTGTGTAGATATAAACCCTTTCCCAGCTCTCTCCCTTCAAAATGCATTTAGGAAACTCAGATGTATTATTAAATATTCATTCTTATTCTTGCATTGGTTTTTTGTGTTACTTTATTTATTTCCATGTTCTTGGATCAAGATTTTTCTTAGTTTGATAAGCAGCTATTTAGACATATAATTAAGTTTGGACTCTGAGGGTTTTCACTAGAAGCAGTATAAACATTCTATTAAGTTGCTTTTGGTTTGGGTGTGTGTTGCTGTTCCTGAATCACTGCTATACATACTTGGAGATTCAGACAGATAACCTTGGTTTTCAAGCATGAAACCTACACAACATTTTTGAGTGTGTGGCTAGAATTCACACAAGAGGCAACAAAGACAGTTTTTCCGTGTATTTACAGTCGAACAGGATTCTGAAAGGTTTTTTGCATGAGGAACGTAATGCTACCTCCAGTCATATGTCAAAAATGTTTCTGAGCTTTTACAGTTCTTATCTCTTTTATAAGATGAACCTAATTCTTAGAAAGGCTTCCTAAATTGAGATCTGGCCAGTGTTTTGAGATGCTACATACAAAAGGCTTCAGTCTTGTTAGCTATTGAATGACTGCCTACTGATCAAGCCTGAGATTTGTCTCCTTTATTTTTTCTAATCTGAGTAAGTTAATGCCGTTTTATACTCACAGATCACAAGGGTGTTCTTTGCATGGGTATCTTAAAAGAAAAATAGAGTGGCAAGTCTTAAAATGTCAGTGAAGTGTTCTCTATGTTAAACATAGTCAAGCAAATTTCTCTTCATGAATATGTACATTTATGATTTAATAGAAGATTAATTTTTAACCCTAAGGAGAAAGAAAAATCCCTTTTGTGCTAGTTATAATAGTTCTGAAAATTTGTAAATGATTGAAACAGCTACACTTTATTCCTCTATTAGACACACTACCTCAAGGATGAATTACCAATCATAGTTCTGTGTAGACCAACCTTTCCCCTTGTTTACAATGTATGCACCAATCTGGATTTATATGATGGAAGATTTTGGCAGAGAGACAAAATCTCCCTGGTTTTCCTCCAGAAGACCAGGATACCACAAGCAGCTGCTGACAGAACTTTGGCCTATCTTCTCACTGCCAACCCCAACTCCACCCTGAAATATAATCTGGGATTTGGCAGAATTTAATTGATCATATTTGCATTTACACATGCACATGAATTTACTAAGGTAAATAGAACATTGCTGCCTGTGTGGACAAATAACTGTTCATTGTTCTCCCAAGTACATCTCTCCTCAAGAAAAATGGTTACATTTTTTTTTTATGCAATGGATTTCTTTGCACTCATATCCAGATGAGTATACTTGAAAAACAGAACCCAAGAATGACAATGTAACTTGTAATGAACTTTCAAGAAGAGGAAGTGGCTAAATGAAACCTAATGCTATGCTAAGTTTGAAAAATTAGGTGAATATATGTCAGGAGATTCTGAAAGTTGAATATCAAATCTTGGTTTTGCAATTGATGTGTTTTGGTTAATGCATAGGTTTGATTGTGTTTTAAGTTATCTGAACATGGTTTTGTTTTTCTTAGTTATATTGTTACTGCTACTAATTTGGGCAGAGTTGAATCTGTGATGCATTACGCAGGAATGAAGGCATGGTACTCTGCCAAGCAGAGCCTTTCGTAATTAAAAACTGCCTACATCAGTTTTCTGCAACTGTGGCAAAAGAATGAAAATGAGAGACAAAAAGTGGTACTTTTAAATAAAACTGGTGGTAGAAAAAGATGAAAATATTATGGAAACATCTCTTTGAGGCAAATACTGAACTACCCGACTGTTGACCCTCAGGTTCAACAATTGAGCAATATGAGGTTCAACAACATTTAGAGTGATATAATGTTATAGGGGCCTGACCCTATTGAAATCAATAGGAAGAATTTCAAAGTACTTTGAGAGCTTTGGATATGATCCAAAAAGTAAACTGATACTCCTGGGGGAGAGATTTTGCGTACCACTTTTGGATTGTCATTTACACTGTTATTGAATATGTAGTTCACCTTAATATTAATGTACAGAGCTAGTAGGGATTTTTTAGCAACCAGAAATTATATTTCATTCTAGCAATTATGACAGAAATACTGTCCTTCTCATAAGAATATGGGTGTTTCTTCTCCATAAATATTTAATAACATCTAATCTTGCAACACTTAGTAGATTAAATGGCTTTTGTCAAGTACATCTAGAAAGTAACTATAGCTTTTCTTTTGTTTTGCAGAGTTATTTGCATTTAAAATGACTTTTTAATTGTTTGTTGTTTTAGGCTTAAAGTCTACGAATAGAATAGAGTATAGTCTGAGATTCTAGTCTTTCATCTGTAATGACAGAGATCACATTGAGGACTGTTTTGTTACTGAACTTGTATTCTTGTTTCCTAGACTGTAATGTTAAACTTGGGTCAGTAAGGGACCAAAGGTCTCAGATTTGTTTGCTTCGAAAGAAGAATGTTTTTGAAAACATTTTTATGTTCTCATTATGCTCACTATAAATCACCAGACTGCAATTTTTTAAAAGCTGACAAGTTAGGGCTTTGAAGCTGTCACCAATCTATTTCTCCACTGGACTCATGATGGTTCAGAGTGTTAGTCTGTACAGAAATAGTCAGGCTTTCTGTGCTGATGAAAATGACATTACTTCATGAAAACTGAAGTATTTCCCTGCTCTGCTTCCCTGATGTTAGCCCCATGGAATCACCAGACTGAGTCTCTCCAGAGCTTCTGAAAGCATGTCTTGAATCCTTCCCACAAGATCCCTCAAGTACATCCCACAAGGTGAAAAAAGTGAAATGTCCTTCCATACAGCTGGAAACCCAGCAGAGAGGGAGCAGAGAAATCAAGATCCAACAGCAAATGCTAGTTCCTCTGATGTCTCTGGATACCAATAAGCATGGGAACTTGCTCTGGAGGACTTACATAAAATTGGGCAATTGGGGCGTTGGTGTCCGTATTTCTTCCGTGTCATACTGGGCATACTCAATAAGTTTGGTTACAGAGCTGTGTTATAAACTGTGAGGGGTTTATATTCAGAGTATATGTTTCCTTCATTAAACACTCCCCCTCAAGGACAGCAAAGCTGGCAATTTTGTCTTGTGACCGACACTATGTCAATGGTTTCATTAGCTAGACAGAAAACCTACCTACCAAAGCCAGCTTTCTAACATCAGTTTTGCTTCTAGGTTTTGGTAAGCTCTGAAAACAGATATTACATAAAGAAATCCTTTACTTTCTGAACTACTAGGAGAGATCAATCTCACTGGTTAGTATTCAAAAGAGTCATTTGGAATAGAAAGACATCAATAAGCAATTACTTTTTCCATGGAAAACAATAAAATGTACTTGCATTTTCATTTCACTTACAATCGAGACTAGCAACTATTATTTATCCATAGCTTTAATTTGTGTCCTGGATATACAAAGTCTGTTTCACACATTACAAACCCAAAATAGTTTCAGAATATTAAATCTTGTTTTCTTTTCTAGTTTAGCTTTTATAGTGATAAGAGATGGCTTTTTAAGCTTAAGTGAAATGTTTTCCTATAATGCTTGCGTTTTGTGTCTCTTGGAACACAGCTGCGAATATTAAAATGATTACTGAAATATCATGAAAACCTAATTTGTGAGGGTTTTAAAATATATTTTAGTACACGAAGACTAAAATGCCAGGGAGACCTTCTAGCCACCTTCTAGCCACCTACACTACCTAAAGGGGGCCTACAAGAAGGCTGGGGAGTGACTTTTTACAAAGGGCAGGTATTGATAGGACGAGAGGGAATGGCCTTAAGATGACAGAAGACAGGTTTAGATTAGATATTAGGAAGAAATTCTTTACTATAAGGGTGGTGAGGCACTGGAACAGATGGCCCAGAGAGGCTGTGGGCTTCCCATTCCTAGAAGTGTTCAAGGCCGGGCTGTGGCTGTGAGTAACTCGGTGTAGCGGAAATTGTCCCTGCCCACAACGGTGGAGTTGTAACTAGGTGATCTTTAAGGTCCCTTCCAACCCAACCCATTCTACGTTTCTATAATTCACATTTTTTGTATTTACAAAATATTCATCAAATAACATGTCTTTGGTTTTAATTATAAAAGAAAAAAAATTTTGAAAAGTCAAAAAAATCTAAATCAGTTAAATGTGTGACTGACATATTTTCATAGCTCTACAAATAACTGCATGCTCAAGAGCCTGTCTCCTTGCCTGCTAGTAGTTAAAATGTAACAGCAGGAACACTAAAAATTTCACTGGTGGCTTGTCCAGGTTATCCCGAATTTTCTTCTCCCTGCTATCTGTATATATATCAATATACTTGAGTATTTGTGTCACACCATGTGGATGGTTAAAGAAGATATTCACTTGTTGTATTATCTGATTTTATGTTCAGATGCTTATTTTGTTGTTCAAATATATTAAATATCAGAAAAATAGTTAGAGACAAATAGGTGAGAGATTTGAAATGAGGTGTTCCCATGCAACTGTCTAATCAAAAAACATTGGAATAACCTTGAAAGAAAAACTTGACTGAAATCAGTCTCAGCTGATAGGTGAAAAAAGGAGGCTTTCAGGAAGATGTGGAAATATTTAACATGGAGGATAGTCACAGAAATTATTTTCAAATTAAGTACATTAAATGCTATTCTGAGAAGAGAAATATTTTCTCCTGGCTGGTGCTGTACCAGTGTCAGTCATGAGACTGACGAAGCAACTGCTCTCCTTATGATTAACCAGCACTGAACACACACTTGACACCTCCGAGATTTGTATCTGCTCAGGGGAGGGTGGAGGTAATGTGAGCCTCATGTTCTCACTCTGACTGTGGCCGGCTATTGGCAAGCGCTGATCCTTACAGGATCTCAGGCTGACATGCTCCAATACTATTAATCTGATTCATCTGTGTTTGCCTTTCATATACATTCAAATGTATCCTGAAGAAGAAGGGCATGTTTTTTAGAAAAGCAGAATATACTAGCCTGAGGGATGATCTATTTTGATAGACATGCCTTTATTTGCCATACCAAAGAAGAAAATTATTTACTCTATCAGGCCAAAAATACTTTGCATTTCCAGCCTTTCCCAGTAAAATATTATGTTTAATGCTCTCACTACTTCTGAAGGCATGGTCAATAAAGCTGCTTCTTGACAAGTTCTTGACTCTTAAAGCTGTTATTTTTTGGCCAGGATCTGCAAAATAAGATAATAAATGTGTTAATAATAAAGTCCTGATGCATAATTCTTAAAATAAATGTATATATTTCAAATGGTTTGAAGTGAATCAATTAACGCTAATTTTTAATAGTGACTTGAGAACCTAGACACCAAATGCCTTTGGTTTATCATTGAAATTAGGGTACAGGAACCAGTCTTTTCTGATTCGTATGTCACTCATCTCTTGTTAGGCATAAAGTAGTGCAGAATCTGAGGTATCTGAAGGAGTTGATCGCAAAAAGATGGGATAAGGGAGATGAAGAGGTCCTTAAGCAAGTGAAGCAAGTCATCTTCAGAAATAGTTAGTGGAAAATTGTTGGGGCAGTCAGAGGGACAGAAGCTGCCAAAAGTCCCAGGCTTGGATTTGGGTCTGCTTAGCTTTCCCCATCCTTTTCATCTCCTCCTGGTCTCTGCCAGAGCTAGAGCTGATCCCACAGGAGATGCCCTTTGCTCTTTCACAGATGTGCCTTTCCTCCACCCAGATCCCCTCCCTTAGACCACAGACCACCTGATAAGAGGAACTTGTAGAAAATATTCATTTACTGGGTAAATGATGTTTAAATTAATTTTAATGTAGTTTATAGAGATATAAATCATTAGAATGTCAGACCTAGCAATTCATTTCACTCAGAATATTAAAGAAGACAACACAAAAGGATGCGATCTAACAGTCAAGCCAAGATCTTGTATCAGTCAGTGTAAGAATATCATCTGCTTTGAAAAGAAATATCAAAGACTGTTCTTTCTTTCCAACCTGAATTCCGCATCATCATTGCTTTGGAACAGGCTGCTCAGGGAAGTGGTTCAGTCACCATCCCTGGAGGTATTTAACAGACATGGTAGATGGGGCACTCAAGGGTGGTATTTTGTGGTGGACTCGGCAGTGTTAGGTTAATGGCTGGACTTGGGGATCTTAAGGGTTTTTTCCCATCCAAATGATTCTGTGATTGCTTGTTCTATCTTCCAGGACTACTGATTAATTTTTCATATTTCACTCACTATAGGAATAAGTTTCTCTAGTACATGACAGACGTGTAGACGTGAAGAAGAGGTATGATGTCCAGCACTAGCAGTGAGAATACAGTGTCACCATAAAAGCATCCTTTGCCCAAAGGATCACAGAAGTTGTGCCCATAAAAAAAAGCACTTATCAGTAAGTACACTGAGTTCTCTAGATTATTTAGCAACACTGCCACAAAAATAGGTTTCTCATGACAAAATGTGGTGGATTTTGATTCATTATAATGAAAGAGTACTCAGGGGCAAGTTGAATGAGTCCGTGTATTAACAAAATTAATTACACATTATCTTCTCTGCTCCCTGACTTCTCATAGTGCAGCTGAACTTGTCTTTCAGCTGCTTGGCATCTTTTTGACTCATTATTTACTCCTGCTGGCAGAATAACAACAGAACTAAAATCAGTGCTGAAGCAATCCAAGAACTAAAGCCACGTGATCTCAGCTCAGCCTAGAGCATGGGAAATGGAGCATTGCTCAAAGCTGGTGTCCTGGTGAGTGGCAATATATAGCTGTGGCATGATGTTAGTTCACTGGACAGCATCATAATTTATTTTTTCCTTTCACCAGGAACACAGCTGGTCACCTTAGAGCACATTGTATGCTGCATTCATCAAAAGGAGACTTGTTCAGCCTCCCTTTCCAGAAATCATGGCCCACCTAAAGCAATCGTGATTTATTTGTCTCCACAAACCCTTCTACTGACAGCTTTGGCATGAGGTACAGAAGCCCTAATCTGTTTTACTGCCTTGGTCTGATGCAGTTTAAGATCACACCACAGCTCCTGTTAAGTTAAAAATTCATTCTTTGTATTTCAAGAGCCTCTGTCAAGATGCCTGCACCCAGACCAGAGCCAAGAGGAATCCACAGGTTGCTGGCTGCTATTTCATTCCTCAGATATGCCATCCCTTCCCATCTAGTAGAATACTTCTGAGCTGTGTGAAGCAACATACCAGGGCCAATTTTTCCTCACTAGATGCTAGAATTATAGACAGAAGAAAACACAGTAGTCTCCAACGTGGACTGAGTCAGAAGAGACCCATGCAGTGCATCAGTCGTGTATAGAAAGATGATCAGCATGTTATTTCTGTGAACTGGAGAGGCTGTGGGGGAAAAGATTAAGCAATCGGTTTTGTTATCATTTTTGTTTCCTTAGCAATGTTAGTCTTCAGGATAGTAACAGAGATAAGTCCATTTCTCTGTATAAAGCTATCAACCCTGATCTCAGTCACTTGATGATTGAGTGGTCTCAATCGTTTAGTGAAACACTAAATATGTAGAAATGCAGTCATAGAAAAGTAAAGATACATTAAAGTAAGATATATTAAAGTTATGGTAAAAATAAGGTGTAATTGTCTCAACTATGATAACCTTAGCTTTTCTAAAATGATCTATTGCTGTAGGTTTTAGAAAGAAATGTAATAGAAAAATCAACTTAGTTTTCATTCTCAGACAGTAATTCCATGTAACCAAGGGAGTTATGCACTCTACTCACCATAAATACTTTTAGCATATATATTTTAGCTTAAATTTTGAATAATTTCACACAATTACTCTTTTCTCAGTATGACTGTAATATCATGATTTTTCACACACAGATTAGTAATCTTTGGGTGTTCACGTGTCATTTCTAAGGGACTCACTAAAGATAGTGAAAACATGCATACGTCTTTTAGGAATGCACCAGAGTCTAGGTATTTTAAGTGTCTGTGCATTGGTAAACCTGCTATAAACTCTGTATCCCTGCTGCAACTATAAGCAAAGACTCGCATGGGATGTAGGATGCTGGAATTCAAATGGTATGACTGAACTGCAAATAAGAGAGAATAATTCCAGTTTTATTTGCAGCTACTGTGATAATAATGGGTTTGGGATCCTACAATTAAATCCATTTCCTGAAGTTCAAATTCAGCTTCCTTTTCCCAGACTCATCCCAGACAGCTTCAGACACTTTACTAAGGCAGCTAATGGTATTTATGTACCTAGAAATATCAGTTTTCTCCACCAATTTGGTAAAATGTCTCTATCCCATCAGTCTGTGACTGGCATGATATTTCTAGATGGCCAAAAGCAGTATGACAACAATCCTATTGCTTGCTTATTAATTGCAGACAGTTGAAAGAAGAGGAAATATGTTTCTCTTTTTTCTGTCAGCCACTGCAGCTCATGAGAGATGGGGTCTGTTTCCTGCTTGCTCCTGAAGTTATTGCATTGAATCACGCTATCATTCTGACTTTCCAAGCTTTATAGGATTAAGTTATTTTATGAGTACTACTTAATGTAGCAAACATGGTGAGCATTTATCAGTGAATTCCTTTCTCAGAAGTCCTGTCTGCATGGTTCCGGGTATGTTTTATCAGGATCTTTCCACCAGAGATCAACTACAATTAAGGTCTTGCTTGATTGACCTTCTTTGCAGAAGAAAAGGCTTTTACATTTTGCAAAGAAAAAGCAATACCATTTTTTTACAGTCAAACATTTTCATGTGAGTAAAAGTACATGAATTTAAATATACTCTTTTACATTTATTTGAAATTTTAATCCTTTTAGTGGCATACTGTCCATGTGTTTTGACTTCATTTTAATAATTTCTTTTTTGCAGCATGCCGAGTTCTGGTGATCATATAGCCTCAGATAGCTCTTTGATATGTTTCACTGGTAGCTTCAATAAAAAAATTTAGGACTGCAATGTTTCTATCATTGTTGAAAGTACGGTTGAAATTATTTTCTATATACTTTTTACAGTAGCCTGAGATATATTGTGTTATGAAAAACTGAAACTACAGTCCAGTCCTGTGATGCTCATGATTTTTAGACCTGAACAGTAATATGGTAGAAGTATAGAATGAACCAAACAAGAGGAATCGCCTAGAAATTATCTTGACCAATCTGCTATCCCAGATCACAGAATCACAGAAGGTGTGGTTGGAAGAGACCACAGTGAGTCTTGTGGTCCAACCTTGCTGCTCAAGTAGGGTCATCCCAGAGCACCTTTCGCAAGATTGCATCCAGAAGGTTCTTAAATATCTCCAGTGAGGGAGACTCTACAAGCTCTCTGGACGATCTGTTCCAGTGCATGGTCACTGCACAGTAAAGAAATGCTTCCTCATGTTCAAGTGGAACTTCCTGTGCGTCAATTCCTGCCCATTGCCTCTTGTCCTATTGCTTGGCACCACTGAAAAGAGCCTGGCTCCACCCTCTTGCCACCATCTCTTCAGACACTGATAGACAGTGATAAGGACCCCTTTCAGTTGCTTCTCCTAAGGATGAACAGATCTCACTCTTTCCTCTCTATCCTCATAAGAGAGATATGAGTCCAGTCCTTTAATCATTTTTGTCACCTCTAGACCCGCTCCCACCCGCCTCTGGACCTGCTCCAGGAACTCCAGGTCTCTCTTGCACTGAGGAGCCCAGAACTGGACACAGCACCCCAGATGTGCCTCACTAGGGCTGAGCAGAGGGGCAGGATCACCTCCCTCAACCTGCAGTCCAGGACACCATTGGCCTTCTTGGCCACACTTCTGGCTCGTGGAAATTTTGTTGTCCATTGGGACCCCCAGGTCCTTCTCTGCAGAGCTGCTTCCCAGCAGGTCAGCCCCCAGCCTGTGCTGGTCCTTGGGGTTGTTCCTCCCCAGGTGCAGGACCCTGCACCTGCCTTTGTTGAGTTTCAGATGGTTCTTCTCTGCCCATCTCTCCAGCCTGTCAAGGTCCTTCTGAAGGGCTCGCAGCTCTCTGGGGTGTGGGCCACTCCTCCCAGCTTTGTGCCATCACTGAATTTGTTGAGGAGGCGTCTGTCCCTTCATCCAAGTCGTGGGTGAATAAGTTGAACAGTACTAGGCCACTATCGCAGCTTCAGGGACACCACTAGTGACAGGCCTCCAACTACTCGGCATGGCACTGACAAAAACCCTCTGGGACCTGTTGTTCAGCCAGTTCTCAATCCATCTCACTGTTTACTCATCTAACCCCCACTTTCCAAGTTTGCCTATGAGGATGATATGACACTATTGAAAGCTTTGCTAAAGTCAAGGTAGACAATACTCACTGCTCTCCTTTCATTCAACCAATGTTGTTCATTGCTCGAACAACAATCCAGTTGTTTCATTGCTGAAGGCAATCAGGTTGGTCAAGAGTTTAGTAAATCTCTGCTGACTACTTCTGATCGCCTTCCTGTCATCCATATAGATAGAGATGGCCTCCAGAATGAGGTGTTCCATCACCTTTCCAGGGACTGAGCTAAGGCTGGCTGGCCGGTAGATCGCTGGTTTCTCCTCCTTACCATTTTTTGAAGACTGGGATAGCATTTGCTTTCTTCCAGTCCTCAGGCACCAATCGTGATTGCCACAACCTTCCACAGATGATTGTGAGTGGTCTTGCTATGGGATCCGCCAGCTCTCTCAGCACTCATAGCCTATATTGAGGTCAGATCCAACTTCAAAGCTAGATCAGTTGAAGCTCATATTGAAAGGCATTGCTCTTCTCAATCTTCTATTTTTCCCCACTTTTCTGCATTCTGCAGTGACGTGGGTTTTACTGTGACATTGGAAACTCCTGACTGAGTAACTGACAGAATATGACAAGAATGACCCGGGCAGCATTCTAGCTTTTCTGTCTATATGCTTGATCTGTGATTCTTCCATCTTAGGTATCTTCAAGGTTTGATTCCTTCCATCTGAAAAAAGTTGAGTCTAAACTATGTGGTATTATTTTTCTCTGCATTTAAAATAATCATATTGGTAAACTAACTTCAAGCAAATTTCAGCTCAGAGACAGATTTAGGCAAAATGTTATCTGTGTCTGTTGTCTGTGGGCTTTATGCTCACAGGTAGATAAGAACAAGCTGGACTCTGGGAACTGGGTTTACAACGGGAAGGAGATGCAGTTTCTTCTGCCTGTGTATGGCTGTGTTTAGATTAAAAAGACCTCACTGAGATAAAGCATGAATTTTCCACCAGTGCAAACAGAAGAAAAATCAGCCTCTTGGTAATTGTTTTTCATGCTGGAATATGTTATTTATTTCATATTCATTCTCTCTTCTGTAAAAAAGTGGCTTAGTGACCGCCAAAAGGCTTAGGACAGATTAGATACAGACTTGTGACACAAAACATTTATTTTCAGCTGGAGATTCAAAATGTTTTATTCAGCAGACATTAAAATAACTCAAAATGTTGTCTCTGTCTTTGATGTATGAAGCCTGAAGAAATGTGGCTGCCAACTTTATCTGATTACTGAATCTTTATGGTCTGATACATTCTAGGATGCAGAGTTCAAGAGATGTTTGCATTAGAGTGTATAGGTAACCTAGGAGTTGTCAGACTTAAGGAGACCAGTTACCAATTATTCTCTCTCCAAGTATTAGCTCCTTAAGGGAAGGGTTCCAGAGGTCATTGGTAGGGAAAGACTTGCATACTGTATGTAACTCACGCTGCAATCTTGTTGTACATGTTTCTCTAACAAAGTCAGCTATCCGCTTATAGTCTACATGAAAAAGTTATTTTTAAATTTTGCTAAGTTATTTAATTGCAAAAATTCCTGTAATTTTTTTTTTAAATCTAAATGACTCATCAGAAAGGAAAAAAGATGCATTTTCTAAATGTAGAAGACTGCCTATTCATTTTCTCATACATTTCATTCTTATCCTTCTTAAACTAATGAAGAGCAGCTGCAGTTTAGGGACACAGAGCCTAATAGAGAACTTTGATGATATAGATGCAACTCTTCATGAACTAAATAGGTTATTTGGTTGCCTCTTTACTTTCACATTCAAGACCAGCGAATCAAAGTGGCTGAAAGGAAGGAAGTTTGGGCTTGAAGATCCAAAACAGTTTCTATTTCTTCTTTTTTCCTACTATATTTCCTTCTCTTTCTCTTCTATATATATATCATTTTATACAGTATTTGTCAGGATTCAGAGGGTAAGATTTGATGTGATAAAATGTGCTATAGAGATGCTCAGATTCAAAATTAATTGGCTCTGTCTTGTCATTAATTAATTTTTCCTCACTCATTTTTCCAAAACCTTAAAATAACCTAAAAGCATTTGACATGTCACAGACAAAAAACAACTTAATTTAAGTCTTTCTTTACAAATCTACCCCCTTTATCATGTTTTTTATTACTTCCCTGTTTCCCTCCCAGCCTCTTTGTTATCAATCTTTAATATTTCTCTTTTTTCATCATTTCTATGTCCCAATCTCCCCTTTTACCTGAGATCACTTGTCTTTGATTTTCAATATTGTGTTAAGCAACCAAGTCCTTGTATTTTATATTAAAAATATATTAGTATATGATGTTTAAGAAGAAATTGACATTTATTTTTTGTTTCTGGATGACCAGAAAACCTCTTGCTTTTTATTAAAACCTACTGACATGTAAAACTCTGCCTTGCCTGATCTCAGCAGCCTCTTTCCCCACACTGTCCAAGCTCAGTTTTAGGAGGGAGAGCCTTGAAAAAAAAGTTTTGTAATCCTCTTATAAAAGAAGTGGTTTTACACCTCTTGGCTACACTGGGAATCTGAAAGTCTGAGAAGACTGTCCACCTTTTCCCATCATAGCAATATTCTCTGTCCCAAAAATGTTAATTTCCAATGTAGATGACACATTTTGTTTTGGTTCAGTGCTAGACAGCTGAGGCCAGGCAGATGAGCCATGTCTAAGGAGAAGGTACGACATAATTTTGTTACAAACTGGTAGAAATCAGGATTGTTTAGCAGCAAATATATTGCTTTTTTTCTCCCCACCCCCAACAAAATCATTAGAAGAAAAGTTTTGTATAATTATAGAGAATAAGCTCACAAACATTGTGTACTTTGATTTGCTTAGAAGTTTTGAATAAGCCACATCTTATTTGATAATAGACTTACAAAGTTTACTTCCTTGGTCTCCTTCAGAGAAGTGTCATTAAGTGCTCTGTAAAGGTTTAGAAACTGGGTTTCTGCTGAATGGTCAAGCTCCTAGACAATATTACAGCATAAATAAGCAGTGACAAAACAGTTTCTTTCTGGCATGCTTTGCCATAATATAAACCTTTTTGAAGAGAAGGCAATTTTTTTCGTTCACCACCAAAAGCTATTTCAACAATGGTAGTCCAATTGTGAGACCTTGCTGAGTTTTTATTATTAATTGCCTTTTGTCCTTCTGAACACCATTTTAAAGAAGACACATAAGTATTAAATTAAAAGGAATCCTTATTGTTAATTAGACCTAAGAAAAGAATGCACCCTGAAGTCCCATAGAAAGAATCTGGTTTTACCCCTGAGTGTCAATACCTTTCTCCAATTAAGAAAATTGTGATATAGGCTGTTGAATCAGTGACAGGTTTAACAAGACTAGAAATGAGACTCTGATACCATTATAAAATCAGAACTACCTTTGGATTAAGGGAATGCTTTTTTTTAATTCTGACCTTGGAAATTCACTCAATAATAGCTTTTTAAACTGTTGCATTCATGAAGAGAAGAAATCTACTTTGGATAAGTTAGCTATTTTTTTTTTCTTTCGGTGCTTTCTTCAGCTCAGAATATCCTTAATGAACTGATTTTAAGCAGGGAAGTAGAAACTACGCCAGATACACATTATGTGTCATACATTTATGCAAATGGCAGCTTCATCCCAGGGATAAACTCCATCAAATGTCTACTGAAATGATGGGAAATTGGAACATTCCCACTCAGTTCTGTGCTCATTAACACCAGCTAACACATGACACTGACACTTCTTGAGCAGTGCCGAGAATGCGTACAATAAGGGGGACATTAAAAATGCTCCCCAAGAAATAATAACTGAGTATCTTAAAGTCAGGATAAAACTTCACAGCAATGGCAAAAGGACTTGCAGGGTTCTTTGTATTCCCTCTCTTCTCCTCCTAACCTCAAAGTCCTATTTCACTGCATTTCGTTTGAGAGGATTTTTAACAACTGTTCTCTAGGATATTTTTCTCATGGGAAAACTATTATGTCAGGCCCCCCCAGCCTTACTTCTCAGGAAGAGTTGAACTGAACTGGTCCAGATCTCCTTGAAAGATTTCAGTTTGAATTAGCTGTCCTGGTGGCTCAAAATGTAAGCGACGGAAAGAAGGAACTTATGACAAGAAGTCTCACTGAAGTCTTTAATGACTGATAACACTGAAAATCCAGCCTAAAGTGGCACATAAACTAAGCTGTCTAACTCAAATATATTTTAAATGAGGTTCGTTTGCAATTTTTGCTTCTTTCCTTTCTTTCTTTCTTTTTGGTTTTGTTTTGGGTTTGCTTTTTAATAAATTATTTAAATATAATTCATATCTATTTCAAGAACTTCTGCTTTTAAGGTATAAGAAGATGAATTTGATTTTTGCCAAAACCTATGAATAGTTTAGATGTAACCTTAGTTGTTGAGCATCTGGGATTGATCACACTGAACCTGTGTTAAAAAGAACACATTTGATGAATCCCAGATGTTTTAATATGGCACTCCCTCCCAAACTCACTGGATCAGGATGGGAAACAAATGAAAGAGAAATGTTTTAAAATTAAAGACCTAAGCAGTCTTAAATGTAGGCAACTTGAAGGTGATGGAGATGGTGGCATTTTGTCGAGGTAAGCGTACGGTCTCTATATTTTCCCTATTTGGTTGTTTTTGAGGGCTGAAATCTCGCATGGAGGTAGAACTAGAGAAAAATGCTTAACTTTGACAGAGAAGATGGTGTTTGGATTCAGTTTCTCTTGCTGGTGCCTGTGCTTCAGCCTTGTTTCATTCTACAGATTGGCATGGTAATGATTTTCTAGCAAACTTTAAAGACAAACTAATACACATGGTAACTTCAAGGATAAGAAAAGCAAAGCAGAAGTGACAGTCAGATAATAAGCTTTTACCAATTTCTATGTAGCTGAATAAGAGAGAGACCAGCTAACTGATGAAAGAATACACTGTAAGTTTGTTAACATTTTCTTACAGGTGGCACACACAAGCATAATACCATCTTTGACTATCTCATTTTTCTCTTTTGGGCTATTTTCTCATCCTTGGTTTTGGCTAAGTCAGGCATAAAGTATATTGTTCTTCATAAAATAATCTGGCAATTAATCTTAATCTCTTTCCTCCTTCCAACCCATTTAAATTGTGAGGAAAATGTTTATACAATAAGAAGTTTGCTGTTGTTGCAGCTTGGAGAGTTGTCCATGGTTTTTACTAGTACAAGGAACACGGAGGGGGGAAGAGTCTTTTGTTTCATTGTGGTAGCAGATCAACAAAAGCATAATTCTCACCTTCCCCAGATTGCTTTGCAGACATAAACAGCCGATACTCACACTTTGAGGTCTGTGATTAGGCCAAGAAGAATTTAAAAAAAAAAAAAAAAGGTAATAGTATTTTCTAAGTGTAACAATTTAGGCCAAATGGGATAGAAGCATGAGATCTATTGAAATAAAAGGACATTTCCCATTATTTGTGTTTAAAAAGAACAATTTTAGCTGGAATGTGAACTAAAATGTATTCTCCAGTGCGGGCTTCTAAGCAGACGCAGGACAATTTTTCTGTTCCTTTCCACTAGTGGTAGCGTGGCTTAACATGCGAAGTGGAAATCTGTCAAATCTTTTGGCAGGGTGACTTTGTGGTGTATTAACCTTGGCTGGGTGTCGGGTGCCCACTGAGCTGCCTTATCAAGCTCCTTCTAAGCAGGACAGGGTGAGGAGAAAGTAAGGTGGGAAAATCTGGTGGGTCGAGATTATGGCATTTTAATAAAGCAAAAGTACAGGTCACACACACAGAAGCAAAGGGAAACAAAAGATTTTATTCTCTGCTTCCCATCAGCAAGCCATGTCCAACCCATTCCTGGGAAGCTTCAGTATATGTAGAGGTTGCTCAGGAAGATAAATTGTAAATAAGGAGTGTTCCCACTTCCTTCTTTTTCCACCTTCTGTTGCTGAGAATACTCTAAAGATTTTGCCCACCCCCGGCCTGCTGGTGAGGTGGGGAAGTTGGGGAGAGGGCCTTGGTTCTGTGTCAGCACTGCTCAGCACCACCCAAACACATTCCTCATTACCAATGCAAAGCACAGCACTGTGAGAGCTGCTGTGGAGAAAATTAGCTGCATCTCAGCCCCAGCACAAACCTATAGCTGATTTTGTTTGCCCCACTCTTATGTGGAAATTGCCCTCTATTGCTCCAGAAAATCCTGGGCACTAATATCTTGATCATCCGTATCACTTCTATTTTCTTTATTTTCTTTTGTGGTTAGTTGAACTTTTTTTGTTGGTTTTATTTATAGCCAGAAGTAATGTATATACTGTCCGCTAAGTGCGTGCACGTGTGCACACATTTGCTACCCCGTGGAGTACTGAAGAGAGATTGTTAACAACATGAGTAGGTTTCACTGGAAAAGTATGTGCTGCATTATGGAGAAATAAAGTGTTTCATTTTCGTGAATGGGAATATGCTGCAAACCTGTACCCACAGAAATGAAAGCAAGTACCTTTACAGGGCACTTAGTTTTATTTTGAGACTAAGTAATTAATTTTGGAACTTGTGACTTAAAAAAAAATACCTTTGAATTTCTAAAGTATTGAGTTGTTCTTTTTCCACCTAAAGTACAGAGGTATGCCTAGTCAAGACAACTCCTAAAGTAAATGTTATGATTTCATGATGGATAAAATGATTAAATCATTAAATGATTTTAAATGGATTGAAAAACATTGAAAGAACACATTTCAACCTACATTAAAGACTCGATCAACATTCCAGAAAATTTAAAACTAATATATTAAAAGCACATAAATCAATAGTGACAACACAAATCCAACATGAAGACAGACTTTATGTGATATAATATTACAAAAACTTTTACTTTAGAAGAACCATTATTGGTTTAATCAGAATTGATAAAAGGAAAATAAGTCCGAGATAAGGCTCTTACTTTGAACTACTCTTGACCTTTTTTTAGGTGTCTTGACAGAATAAATGGTCTTTTACTGTTTAGCATGGGATGTCTCAGGTGCAATAAAGTACAGTCTGGGAACTGGTTTTTTAGAAAAAGCCCTGTTTCTTAGGAAAAAAAGCCCCGCTTGAGCTCCTGTAAGCATGGCTGTGGTGGGTTGGACTAAAGGTTCTTCTAGTCCAAGATTCTGTCTTTGACACTGCCAGTAGCAGTTGTTTCAGAGAAAAGGAATAAAAATTGAATGAGTATAACATGATAGTCCCCATGGCAAATCCTTCCAGATGCTGGCAATCTGTGTCTTAGGGAAACCCTGAGCCAGAGGTTGCAACCTTTCATTCACATTTCATAACACTCCATGAACTTACTCATTATTGTACCTAATAGCTTTTTGAACCATTTATACTTCTGGCATCCTGCACACCTCGTGGCGATGAGCTCCACAGATTAAGTAGAAAGCTCTGAACAGTTGTGTCTTCGGTTTGTTCTTAAACTTGATTCTTGATTACACTTCTTTATTATTCTAATATGAGGTCTAGTAAGTACTCACCACCTTCCCATTACCTCTGCTTTTACTTTATCTCTAGTAATAAATCTTCCCAGGTTTTTTTGGTTTTTTTTTTTTTCTCTTGAATAAAATATTTTCCCGGTTTTTTTTTTTTTTTTTTTTTTTTTTTTGCTGAGTTTTTGAGGTTTTAAATGAGCTCTCCTTCGAAAAAAGGTCATTCTGGTCTCTGTCTCTTGAAAATGTCTTTATCCCACTTACCTTTCAGAACTGAATTGTTGAAGTTAGGATCTCGTTTACTTGTGATTCCTGAAATGACTGGTGCACACATGTCCCAGGACAGAGCATAACTTTTTATCTGCCAAGATTAAAAGAGGGCTCCAAACACAGGTATGGCATTTAACTCTGAAAGAGTCTGGTGGTGTTAGGTGCCAACTACAGGCTCCAAACCACTGAAGACAAGTTGATCTAAGGGCAAATTTTGGCCCTAGAATTGCATTACATGAAGTAAGTGCTATTGGGAGCAATTAACAATTCACCATCTGCCAATAAATACATAGATATTTTCTGTTGGAAGAATAGGGACTGAGTGATAGATTAGGTACCATTTTGTAATGACAACCACTGTACCAAAGTGAAAGTTTTAAAACACCCAAGAGGTCTTTCAGAAACTATATCTTATGCCCTTTGTGTCATCAGACCAAATATATGGCACACAGAGGGAAAACTAGGACACGTCAGAAACTGTGTGTAGAGCAAATATGCTCAGACCACAGTCACAGGGCAAGGTTGCATAAATATGAAGAAAACAAGGTTGCAAAATATACTATTTCAGTTTCAAGGCCTTATATTTATGGAGAGTTTGTAATTAAAATTATAACACAGTTAAAAATTGGAAGTTTTCACCTTAGAGGAGTTGCAGTTGAAGTTCAGCTCACAAAGAATAAGAATGTATTTAAACAAGAATCCTAGCAGGCATTGTAGAGTTGTATGGTACCACTGAAGAGCCTCATAGCCCTGTTGATGAGCATCAGTAACATTCAGCTAGAATGGCTAGTTCTGTCACGAGAGGAGAGAAGACAGCTGCTTTTCTGATTTGGTTCGCTTGAGCAAGGCCTTGTCTTCACCAAGTCAGAGACGCAAACATGGGCTGCCACGCCTGTGAAGAATGGGCTACAGCCATGTGTCTTCGTGAAGGTGAATTGTAATAGAAACTAACTGATGAAAAAGTATGATTTTAAAATTTCCAGAGATAGAGGGTTTTTTATAAACTGAGAATTTCCCATTATTCCTCAACTTTTCTTTTATCACATTATTTACATATCAATACTGTATTACTTGTGTATATCACATTACATGAGCATATTGTTTTTATAAATGCTTATAAATACTTTTTTTCATATTACTCATTAGTCAGTATTGACATTTTATTTCAAAGCGAATTTTTCTACTAATGACTTCCATCCTTTTGATTTTATATTTTTCTGTTATACTACAGCCACCCACTTGTGAAATTGAGCTCTTCTTATAAAATACATAGAAACAGTGCTCAATCAGCCTGTAATCTTCTCCTTGATAAACAGCTTATTTATCAATTCTTAGTTATCAAGTATAATTTCAAACAATTAATTACTCTGAATTTTTTTTGGAACCTCATGTAATATTTCAATATTTTTCTTAAATTACATAAATTACATAAACTAAATGTGGGTATCTTTGAGAAATGCAGAGGCAAGAAGAACTAAATTGTACATCATGTACCTACTCTTTCTTAATATTTAACTTTACATAAAAGACAAAGATTGTATTAATATCTTCAGTCGAGGAAAATCTTCAAAAATTTACAGTGAACTGACTCTGCTTATCCACCACGATCAAGTCACTTTAGTCTTTGCTAGTCCAAAAAGTCATCAATATTATTGTAACTATGACCTACTTTTTTAGTTCCAGTGAGTTCAAATTTCTCATTTTGCCATGAATTGAGATGCATCCCATAGGTTGTCTCTCCTCTGTAGGGTGGTGAGTCAGCTGCTTTGTCTCTCACCTAACCATGGAATTATATGGAGCTAAAATCAGTGGTGACTTTATGTTTCTTCATTTATGATAATTTTTTTTAAGCCTGGGACTACAAAACCTTCAAAAAAACACATTTTAACACAAGTTCCTCTTCTACGCCAGTAATAAACCCCAATTCACATTGACATACACTCAGGGTTTATTACATTTAAAATGTATAATTTGTAACACTCTGATTTCCTACATGAAACCACAATGGTATAATAATTCAAGTATTTAATAGCACATCCAATATACTATGTCATTAATATTCTGTCTATGAACCAAAGGGATCATACAAAGTTAATATGACTAGTTCTACAACCCCATGCTAACTATTGTTAATTTTACTGACTCCCCCTTAATTCTTTACTAATTGATTACCATACCATCATTTATCAAAGTTATGATGACAGGTCTATGAATTATTCAGATTTTTTCATATCTCAGTTTTGGCTTGACATTAGCTTAGTTTGGATTTTTTTCAGTGTTCCCTGGTTTACTAAAAATAAATGAGACAGCTCCCAAGACACAGGTTTTTAAACCTCTTGGACACAGTTTATCGGGGCCAGTAATTTAAAAATACCTAAAATTTAGTAATTACCTTATGACATCTGGCTAAGATTCCAGTGGAAAGCACGTGTGTAACATTATGTAATGTAATCCTATTTTTTTATCCTAAAGATAAATAATAATGGAAATAACACTTTCAAATTTTTGGTGTTGTTATTCAATCCAATATTAGTATTGTAATTTTCCTTGTTTCTAACACAGAATGAAAATTCTTTAGAGTTCTAATTTTCTTTGCCAGGCTAATAATTTTCCTTTCATTTTTTTAATTTCATTTCAAAAATATGCTTTATTTTTCAATTCAGGTGTCACAAAGATATTCGGATTTCGCTAAGAATCATTGTCTCCGATTCCTATCTCGTCATTTATAGCCATTGCTATAAAATTAAATTTAGATTATTCCATTTCTTCTCTAGACCAGGTTGTTATGCTTATGATCTGGATTTTTTGATCAGCATGGAATTTTTTTCCAGACTTTTGTTTCTGAGGAATTCAGTAAAGTTTCCTTCAGCACTTTCAGATATGAATCATAATTTTCTGTTTAAATTTTCTTTTGGATTATTTGACTCATATTAATTTCACCTTTGAGAAATTAGTCTCTTATGACATATATTTACTTACATGAAGCAATTTATTTGAATTCATTCACAATATTTTAAGCCTATGTATCGAACAAATTTTGACTTTGTGATTAATTCTTTCATCTGTGACAAGATGGGAAGTAGTAGAATTTCACGTCAATATTTGCTGGAATTCATTTATTGAATAAAATTCATCTATCATTTCCAAAAATTGTGGCATTTAAATATAGTCGACAGGACAGTACAAGCAGCTGGTCAGATTGAATTCCACCATAATAATGTTGTTTTACCTTCCCTCTGTAGTTCTGTCTTCAGGTGTCAGTCAGGTGTTGGCTGACTGATGGACACTAGCTGCCACCTAAGTGACTACCTTCTGTGTATGTATTCAAAGAAACGAGAGTAGGCAATGTGTTTTTCCTTCTCCCAAACAGATTAGTGGTCTTAATTTTAAATATTAGAGTCATGCAAATCTTGTGAAGAGATCTGATTAATACTACAATACTAATTTCACCCTTCCCCATTGCTCTTAGTGTGAAACTTTTCCACCCTATGCATCAGTTTGTTCTCTCTGAAAAAGGAGATTCTGTTTCTGCTGAGCTGTGAATGTATTCAGATCACATAATTTCCATCTAAGCTCAAACCATGAGTGAATTCATGCATACAAGTCTCAGGATTCATATCACCTGTTCTCATGTACCTAAATTATTCAATAACACCTTTTGGGATCACAATGTGGAGTTCCCTAAACCAGACCGTGAAGTGCTTTGCACTGGGAACCATGTCTAAGTCCTGGTGGAAGACAATTTAAATCTAAATTGCCACGGGAAAACAGGCCAATAGGTGTGCTTAAGCTCTCAGCTCCCTTGGACAGACCTGAGTGCAACGCAAAGCTCGCCCTCTTTTATTGCAATGTGTGCACAGAGAAACACAAAGAGAAATGATAGCCTAAAAGCAATGACCTACTCATGAAAGCACATCCTCAGGAAACTGGAAAAGAGTGGTTTAGGTTCATTTCAGCCTTAGGGGGTTTGAATTTACTTTGCTGAGCAGCTAGGTGGCAACTGCCAGGTTAGGACTTTCCAACTTTAATTTTGAGGCTGGCATAGTACCACCAGAAATGTGGTAATTGAGAAGCCAAAGGAAGACTTAAACTAGATCCTGACCCTGTGTTGATCAAGAATAAATGCTATTTTTTTTCCCCTTGAACACTGGAGTAAGTGGGATCATCCTTGGTGCCTCAGCTTACCTAAAAAGGATCAGGGAAATACGTGATGCAAGTAATGCTGTTATAGTTGAGTAACATCACACCTCTCTGTGGCTGGCCGCTAATTCCACAAATACACAATGAATTCTTCTAAATGGTTTTTTCCCTCCTATAGCTATTCCCACTGCTACATTACCCAATGTTTTGTTTTGAGGTCTCTGTCTCATGGCCTATCCCAAAGAGAAATTGTGCAGAAGCCCTGTGCACAGGGGCCTGCTGCGGGCCACAGCAGCTGTGATGTGCTGCTGCCCACTTGGCCACAGCCCACAGCCCTAGGCCAGAGAGAGTTTAGATAGTGGGGTCTAAGAAAAAGAGGCCAAACTGTTGTCCCTTGAATGAGTTCATTTCAAGATGCTAGAAGCAGGCAGAGGTATGTGGATGGGCTGAAACAGAACACCCCAAACCTTCCACCATGTAAGGCAGTGTGACTCTGCCAAAGTGTGGCCACACACAGAAACACGGCACTGTAAGACAAGCGTAAACCACACAGGCATTCCTCCAGGCAGGGATTCCCACCCCATCTCCCTATCTGTCTATATTTGTCACAGACGTGCTCTTTGACCACAAACAGGATGGTGATACACATCTTACCCTGCTCCCTGTAAGACATAGAAGAATGACATAACGGGGTGTTAAAACCCCCGACACAGCTGGGAAAGCATTCTTTCAGAGCAGGCGAGACAACATCACACATACTCCAAGAATCCAGTCCAAAGCCTTGGAATAATTCAAGCATGTGTTATGTTTTCCTGGACCCTGAGTGACTCCTAAACTCAAGCACTTTAAGAGATGACAACACAAACACCTCTGGGGCAAACAAACACTCATGTAAAGACATACTTACAATTTCCCTTTCCCCAGCTACACTTTTGGATGGAATCTGAGATAATAATTTCTGAAGGAGAAGAATGTCAAAGAGAAGTCTCTATCTTTATTCAAATGAGCACTGAAAGGGGTTTTTTTTGGTATTCCAAAGCTTAGTTTGTGACACTTAAAATAAGATGACCTTGGAAATTAAACCTTTGGTGAAAGCCTGTGTTTCTAAAGGAATGAACTACATGCAAAGATGGAAGAAAGAAATATAAATAAATAAGATGAATATTGAAAATGTTAGCCTGGCCAGAGTATAGTGAGGCTATGTATGTATTAACAAAGAGAGAACACTATTTGGTAATACAACAATAAGACTAAAATTTATCTGATAAGAAGTCTTTAAGAATGAGAGAAACCCACATCACAGAGAGTATGTGAGATTTATTGCTGTGTTTCGTAAACGTTGCAAGTGAAAGATAAGGAGTGAGGCTGATTAGAGCTATATGGCACTTTTATTTATAACTTTTAACACAATGTATACTGGGTTGAAATATTTGTACCCATTAAATGTGGGCTCACAATTTACCATCTAAGTTATTCTCACTGAATTCAGCTTACTGAGAAATGCAAACACTGTCACATACATGGTAATTAGGTACAGATGGGATTATTTGACAAATAATCATAACGAATAATTGTCACTTCCTTGTTTATAAACCACTAATTTAAAACATGTGTGTGCTGACCTAACCTCACTAGTGCACCCTTTTCTAATGTGGGGAGAGAAGAGGGAGAGAGGTTCAAGCTGTTATCTTTTCTGCAAGAAAACTAACCTTTTGTTCTCTGGTTCTAACTTTCTGCTTCACAGAGTTACTTTGCTCAGCAGCACGTTTCCCAGTGGCTTCTGTTTTGCAACACTTGTCATGAAAAACCACTTTAGCAGAGAGGAGCAGGAGGAGAGAGGCACAAGACGTGGTATGTGGTTGATACCATTTCTTCCAGACATAGCAGTGAGAGTCATTTACATCATTAGAGTGCTGCGCGCTCCCAGGCATGAAGAACACACCAGTATCTTCTGTCAGAACCACAGCTCAGATTAAGGCAACAACTAAACTGAGAGATATTTCTTGAGTGAGAATTAATCATTGCAGAGAGAGAGAGAGACCCAAACTACCTTCTCACTTTGCACATAAGCAAAGTTTTCAGTTTGTTCATGGACCAGACATGAAGTCAGTAATGCCATAATAACACCTCCTATGTTCATAACAGACACATGAAATTTAGTTGTTTACATATTAGAAAGTAAGAATTTAAATTTGCCCATTTACATCTGTAAAATCAAAGGTAATTTCACTTCAATTAATGATGTTATACCAAGGATAAACAAGCAATGTCATCAGTAATGATTAAAATGGTATATTTCTGAGGTTGCATGTGTCATGTAACAGTGTTTACTTTGAAATATGTTGTTTATCTGTACTGAAAAATGTTAAACCCAGTCTTCAAACAATTTAATTTAGGTTTGCAATCAAGTGCTGGTGTGGAGTCTTTAGGAAAAAAGAGCAAGACTCTTAGTGAATGTTTATGTTAAAAAGTACTGTTTACATTTCAGCTTCCCCTCAGAATCTCTAGTGTAATGTTTATAGAAAGCAGACAGCAAAGTTGTATAATTTTATTATAATGAACAATACCATTTAAATTAATTATTATAACGTTCTCTTGATCACCATCGTGAAAAATGGACATAAAGGGGGTCTTGTCCAATCATGGGTTCTTGACTTCTTGTCTCTTTTTTGTAGATACTTCCTATAGCACAATAGAAACCCCACTTTTGACATCCTTGGTGAAGCTGCCAAGATCTACTCTTTATAGTGATATCAGTGCTGCCAGAGACCCTGGCTGTGGTGAGGATGCAGGATGGGTGCACCCACACCCCTCGGAATACTCTGTCTGGGAAGATATCAGAGCATACCACAGATTCCTCCCTGTCCACAACCCCAGGTTGTTTTTGAAAGGAAACCAATGTACATAGGAAGAGGACAAGCACACAGATCTCATCCTGGAGCTGAGTGAGAACGAAGCAGATCCTGGTAACAAAATAATCAGAACTGGGAAGTGAAATGTGAACCACATCCTCCTGCTCAGCGAGGATTCAACACGTTCTTTGGGTATAACTGAGCTTTTGTGCACCAGAGTCTTCACAGAACAGTGGAGCGTGCAGGTAACACACTTTCCAACGTTAATTCTACTTCTCAGTTAATTGATACTATTCTCAACTATGATTTTGAAAAATATTTATTCAACTCATACCTTAAGGCAGATTTTAAGAGCAAAACCCACTCAAGATAAGAGAACTATACCTTTCTGAAAAAAGCCCTTGGTCCTGCTTCTGAATTTAGGAGTTGATCAAAACATTTCATACTACACTCTGAATGTTAGTGTCCTGAGTCCTGCACGGAGTGTGCACAGGTAGTCTATCCCCAGAAATGGCAGGCAGCAATATTCTTGATAAACACAGGACCATGTGTAGGACCACAGCACCCCAGAAACATCCTCCTCAGGAGAGACTGGGGATCATACTCCAGTCTCTTCTCTCCAACAACATGCCACTGCATTGGCACTATCTTCCTTCCAATCCTCTTTACAACAACCTATACCACACACTACCACCCCTCCCATCCCAGCCTTTTTCTCTCCCTCATTTTTATTTTGCTTCCATGACTCTGCACTCACTCTATAGCACAGCCCCAGAAGCTCATTCCAGGAGAAGCAGTGGGAGCCCAGCTGGACATGCCAGGTTGCAGCCTCAGCTGTGGGACTGAGACAGACCTGCCAACCTAACAGCTGAGGTTGTCCCAGTGGCTCTGATCATCCACCGCAAATAAACAGCTTCTTTGAATCCCAGGACTGGGAGTAAACTCCAGCTACCTCACCTGCTACTACCAAACCTCTCCTCCCTCCTCTTTGTACTTTTTATCAAAGAGAGCAAAAAACTAAAATCAACCCTCTGCTTCAGAGTAATTTGTAAAAGTCTTCAGCAGAAACAGTTTACTCTTTTCTACTAATAATTAAGATTAATCCAGATTAAGAGGCCCTGACCAGCATCTCTGACAAAAAATGGCTCAGGAAACTCCCAAATAGATTAACTTTGTACAACCAGGCTGTTTCCTAACCTTTCGGCTTCAAAACCCCGCATGTTTGGTTTTGGTTGGTTGTGTTTTTACCTCCAGCACAGTACCTCTAATCTAAACTCTGTGTGTGTGTGTTTGTGTATTTATCATGGGAATTAGCCATGGCGATCCAGGGTCTCTGCACTCAAATATTTGAGCTACTCGTGACTGCTTTACAATGACTCGATCAGGTTAACACCTTTGTGATCCTTGGGTCCATTTACTCTGTCAAAGTTAATACCATATTTTGATTCCATATTGATTCTACATGTTTTTAAATATGTTGTTCAAGTGCATCTATCTAAAGGAGATAATTTGGCCCTACTTTATTCTACAGAGAGAGGCTCATTTTCTGAATAAAGTGCATGATGTTTCCTCAGAGAAATTTCCTAAGGAAAAATATGTATACATTTAAAGCTAAATCTGTGTTCTTCTGGATTAGTCCCTAAATAAATGCAAAGAATTAGACTTGATAGACTAATTAGACTTGATTAGACTAGGAGAACTAGTTCAATATAATTTGATTAAATTAGGTAGAAAAAAGGTCAGAAAACAACCCTTTACTTCAGATTAATTCAGAAGATGGAAAGCTCTGTCGATGCAACATCTGTCCTCCCCAGCTCCCCTTAGAGTCCGATCGCAGCATATTGAGACATCTGTTATTTCTGTGTATGGCTGGGGTCAGAGAAAGAAATTAGCTTCTTCATGTCCTGACACAACTGTGGAAAGAAAATTTCCAGTCCTGAGGTCAACTTCTCCTCACCCTGAAAAAGACACAAACAAGTGGAAGCAAGGAATAACTGACAGATATAGTGAGAAATATATATATGAAAGTAGTTTAAAATTTAAAAAGGGATAAATGTACTTCTTTTTGTCCACCATCTTAGGAGAAAGAAAAATGTAAACTCTAGAGTGTCAACAAAAGAAATTGATTCATTTAATTTATTAATGTATCTTTGACTATGGCACTGGGAATAACTTTTCTATGCGTGTGTGGCAAAAGAGCACCAGGAAAACACAAAAGATGCAGTGAATACATGAAATTCAGGGAATTATCACTGAGCAAGCTGGCTTGCTAGGGTACATCAATCTGATGTGAAGCTTTTCTGTGTCCTTGATTAACATGTGTATAATCAATCTTAACCAAACACAACTCTCACACACCTGCTCTGGCTTTGAGAAAATTATTTGATGGGGTGGCTCTACAGAAAAAGTACTGCTTAGCACTTATAATTTTCACTGACTAATGGTACTGCTTACCCAGAACTGACTCTTACTTGCTCTCCACAGTCTCTCTATTTGACCACTGGAGGTCTGATGAAATACGAGATGTTCCTCATACCCTCCGTCTCACTGAAGCAGTCACCAGTTCAAGCTGTCTCTTTCCTGCCCCCTACAATTTGTCTGCAGGTTTGTGTCAGAAAACAAAGCAAAATACATCACCACTGAAAAGGCAAAAAAAAGAGAAAAGTTAAACCACAAAAAAAACCCCCAAAACCAAAAGCACAATCAATCATACTAAAGGCTCAATGTATGTGGTTACCTTGTTATAAAAGTCTTAGCACCTTACATTTCAACAGCTCCTTCACAGCAAGTCCCCTGTGTGCAACTTGTTTCTTGAAAGCTCAGATGCAATTTTTTACATTCCTTTAGACTGGGGCTCACTCCACAAGCGAAAGATCTCAATTACACATCCCCTTACCAGCCAGAAGCAATATACTTGCAGATATTTATTCACCTTAGATCATCCATGGAATGAAAAACTGCTTACTGCAGAACTGTGTTACAGATATATGGTCTGATACACACTTCTTTCAGTCAATTCTGTTTTTCTTTTTTTTGTAAATTCCTTTAAAAACTACTAGAAAGAATTTTTTTTAAACACGTCTTTTATACAGTAAGTAGTATAGAAGAAGAAAACTTACTGTGGTTTGTCCATGAAAAATTGATTTTTAGAAATACTTTACTATATCACATTTTAAATGTTTCTTGGGTGAGTGTTTTAGTTATTCCAGGACTTCATTATTCTTCCCTGTTGGTCAGAATGCGATCTCCATCTCTGTACTGCATTAGTTTCATCAAAATGCTTGCTGTGTGACTTTGGGAAAGTCATTCTGATTAGTAGCAGATGAATAACAGTCAACTAAGATTCCTCCCTAGCAGTATTCAAAATCCTACTGAAATAAAGCATATTAGAAACATAGAAACATTAAGGTTGGAAAAGACCATCATCAAGTCAAACCTTTTTACTAATGTTTACTTATTTTCATTATCTCTAAGGATTTTTTTCCACCATTATGCAGAAAAATGTCATCGATTCAACAATCTCAGAGGCTGTGTAAGAACAAAGTACTTAAAGGTGTATGGAAAAATATTGAAAATTGTATTTGACGTATAGGTGATTGTGATTTGTCATCAAAACATTTCAATTTAGCCAGAAATAATGGGGAAAACAGATCAAAATATTATCTAACAGCTCTACCAAAACAATTATGTGTGTTTTGGTGAACAGCAAGCTAAACATCACGAGATAATACCACATTGTTCCTTCCTGAAAAATGTATAACACCTGGACAGACTCGGGAGGGAAGTGACAAATAATATCTTGAAGAAGTCTTCAATGAGGAAGGGATGAAAGAAATAGGATTGTGAAACTTAAGGAAGAGGAGAATGGAAGAGAGAGAGTGGAACACAGTAGTCTTCCAGTATGCAGATCATTGATACAAGAGAAATAATTATTTCATTGAAGACGTTGCTATTAGCTATGCCCACAAAAAAAAAGAAAAAGAAGATGAAGGAAAGAAGATTAAGGAAATTACTCAAAAAATGAAATAATCAAATATCAGAATAGCTTGCCTGGAGGGAGGCTTGGGAGAGCCCACTACTGGAGACTTTAAGGCCTGGCTATGGAGATGTCCTTGGGAACGTAGGTAGACCTGAATGCTCATCTGCAAGTTGGATGCTGCTGACTTGCCATTACTCACTGAGCTGTGATCTATGTTAGAACAGCAGGAGGGTAGAATCTAAGTGCTATGAAATTTCCCAGCTAAAAGTCATTCAGTGTTTGCTTTGACTCTTCATTACTTGTGCTGAGGAAAAGTTACTCTATATTCTTTCAGGTTCTCCCTGGATAGTTTTGAGAACAGAAGATTAATGACCAAAATGACAACAGAGGAAATAATGAATAGTGAGAAATGGATATTCTTTGACAAATGTGTTTGGTTGCATGTGAATATGGGTATTGATACAAGTAGAAACCATTTATCAAGGTCTTCTGTGAGAAGAAATCAACTGTTTATTGAAGAAACAGGTTGCAAATTGGTGAAACAAAAAACTCTTTAGGATTCCACGCGTTATTGTAAACCATGTGCAGGGTTCATCCAGCTCCACTGTAGGTTATGGAGACAGGGCCAGGTCCACCACTGATGCAGACACTATTCAGCAGTTAATTACATCAGCTAAACAGAGGTAAAGGTCAACAAAATTCATCATTTCATCAGGATGACTGTGGGCTGAGCTATATTTTCTCCCCCTAACCCGCTGGTTTTGTCAAAGACAAACCTGTCACTGCATGGACATACAGCATTCATTTCATCAGGTATTCACAGTGCTAAGGTCAGTTCTGGCTCATTAAGCCAGAGGAAAATTTATCATTTTCATATCTAGAGTCACAGTGAAATGTGTCATTATTGGCTCCATTTTTCTGATGTCTTCAGTCTTCTATAAGACTCATTTCTATTTCTTTTTATCAGCTCTTGTTTAGCTCGTGTTTCTCTTGGTCTGAGATGTTCTGAAGTCTGTCATTACCTCAACTGTCCTCCCACAGAATAGTCATTCCTGAGCGGCTTTTCATCTCTCTGTCTCTCTTTAACTTGGGTTGTTCGTAATTTATAAATGTGATAGCTGCTTTCATCAGAACTGAGCACTGGATGTAGCACAATGTGTGTTGGGGGACATCTACAGGCTGATTCCTGTCACAGAAACTTCACACAAAAGCCTTTCCAGGCAAGTCAAGGACATCTCAGTCCCACCTAGGTTATCTTACTTTTTCCTTTTAATTAGTCAATCTTGAGAAGTTATAGTCTCACTCCAAAAAGAAAAACAATAAATCCTTGATTCCACGTGACATCTATGCAATTACAAGAAACTGCTTACTGCCATCACAATAGCAGGAAAGCAATTATTTGATCTCAGAACTCTAAATGATACGATGTTACACTATAACTCTTAGGTCTGAAGATTTTGGCAAACAAACCCAAAACCATTAAATACTCTTACCTCCAAAGCAATTTGTGTTATACGCTACTCCGGTATCATAGCTGTGAGGTAAGCAACAGGTAAGTTTTTCACAATTTTTTCCTTTTTACTAGCTTCCAAAGATCAAACTAGTGAGAAAAATGAAGGTCTGCCCAACAGGAAAAGAATATGGGTAAATCTGAAAACTCATTTTCCCACACATAAAATGAATATGTTTCTTCTGAGTCTATGAAGATGTCATTAAGGCAGCAACAATCAGGTCTTCAAGGATATGCAGGCAAACATTTCCTGGTGAACCCAGGGATGTTAAGAAATAGAGCAGGCCCTATTAGCCTCTAAGAAGATGCATATTTAAATGTATACAGTATATCACGCTCAATGTTTGCATAAAAATATTTTGTGAGAGAGTTATGGACGAGCTTGGGGGACTTCCACCTGGAAAAGTCCTGCGGCTTTCAAATATCCTGAGTGGCAGAAATCACCTATCTAGCAGTATAGTCTGGCTCATCTATAGCATAACTTTGCTGGAAGGAATGTACAGCTGTCATTATGAAGTGTTTTGTTTACATATTCTCCAATTCCCAAACTGTCTGATCACATTTCACTTCAGTCACCACTGTCGAGAACTCCCCCAGTTGGGATAGGGGACAAAGCAATTTCTTAATTCAAGATTCTCAGCCATACCTTCCTAGTAGTTGACCATATAATGAGCCTCAGTCCCAAAAAAACAGGAGTAAATGAAGAAACATCTACAAAAGTCATATTTTTGATCCGTGGCTCAGAGTTTGCCTGTTCAACTCTGGTTTACACTTAACACACAAGACCATGTTTACAGAGGTGAAAGTTCCCTCATAATGGAATTTTCACTACAGTCCTAGTTTGTTGGGTTTTTAGCGGACAGAAGGAATTCAAACCTAATAGCAACCCAAAGACATATAATCAGGAGGCAAAGGTTGCATTCATAGCACCAAATAGCTCAGTCCTATTCTCTCCTCTGACATCTCATACCCTGATTTCTGCAGCAGCTCAGCTGCACGGGTGCCAAACAACCAACACGAAAAAGGTCTGCGTGCTTTCAGCAGACATTCATGACTGTGCTCCCAGTGCTTATGCAGCTGAGCTATTGGCAGCATCTTATTACACATTTTCCAGCAGAGAAAATGTTTTCCAGACCCATTGATTTCTTTTTCTTCACATGTGCCAATGTATTCAAGTGGCTCCGCACAGGTGAAACAGTTTCCCATATGAGGCTGAAGGATTGAAGGATGTGGGGTTTAGGCTGGGAGCCCTTTGTTGAATACAGGCATCTACTTCCTGTGACTGTATTTCTTTGAATCACTGACTAATGCCAAGGTCCTCTCCCTTTTTCCTGTCTCTGCAATGACTGAACTCTGATGAAGGGTGACCAAAGGGATAACTAGTGGAGGAAGGGAGAGGAAGCATTGAGGAGAAGCCCTTGGTAGACTCTTGTGGTCTGTTCAGACTTCTGCCACAGAGGGCTTTCGAAGCACAAATAATATGGTATTCCCATTTGAATCTATCCTAGACCTGGAAGAAAAATACAAATTAATTTTCAGTTGGTAGTTAAAGACTCTAATCAACGGTGTTAAGGTGGTGTATTTTGCAGTTTTCCCTGAAACACTGCAGAACATTTTTTTAAAACGGCAACGTGGTAGTGTTATTTGATATGAAGCTCATCACAGAGGTTTACAGCTGTAATTTAGTTGTTTATTAACTTTCTTCTTGTAATTATTCACTTTCCTTTCTGGAATAACCAATTTTCAATTTGCTTTCCTAACATTTCTTGTTGAAATACAACCAATCTATGTGAAAGATAAAAGCATTATAAACATTTTCATTGTGTCTGGAGCAAAAGGTAGGTTCAGTGGTGTGTTAGTGATATTCTTGGTTACTCCAAAAATATATTTCACAGTCCCAGACCAAACTTCAGAAAGTTGTTTTAGTAATGAAATTTTATCCATACATTTAACTGCATTCTTCCCTAACAGCAACCTGGGCTAGACAGATTACAATATCATCATTAAAGTCTGGGTCAGATTTTAATATAACAATACTTTCCATGTTAAAAATATTTATCTGAAGCACGTGCCCACATTCCAGACCCATATATAATACAGCTATTCCTCCTTCTCAAGGTTTTCAGTCAGTACAAAATTCTTCTGAAGGTACTGAAAAATAGCTAACTTGCAGATGTAAAGTCTCAATTTTTAAATGAAGCCATATTCGTTATTTATTTGCCTGAGAATCTAGAAAGTGACAGCTCTCTGCAGGTCGTATAATGATAGAAGCAAAGCAAGCAGTGGGCCAATATGAGAACTGTGATGCCATTTCTGAGCAGCTGAATTCCCTGGCAATTGGTGACAGTGTCAGCAGGACCATGCACAAGCTCATAGATGTTCTGCATTTACACTCAAAACCCATAATATTTTAAATGCAGATTTCTTCCTCTAAATCTGCTGATATGAGGTTTAGGAAAGAACTTCTCTTTATATGCCCACAAATACTTTACTACCTTGAGGACATCATAAAACATGACGCAATGTGTTGTGGTTCAGAAATTCAGAACAGGGAATTATTACATAGTCCATTTCAATGTTAACATTTCAGCATCCATTAATTGCAGTGTTTTCTAGTAGCAGACACACTGCAGTTCTTGGAGGATAACTTGTCTTCTGAACACCAACGTGCTAAACTAAATGAGAGACCAGGTCACCAAAATGCTCTGGCAAATCACGATATGCAACTGTGGAAAGGGCAAGTGAAAAAACATCCCTGTAAGACAGAAGGACACCAATGTAGGGTCAGTCAAGTGCTAGTCAAAGTCAGCTCTGCTTCTGTTTGTTTTGTGTCTCGCAGGAAAAACATCTAGCAGGCCATCGAGCAACATCTCTTGGCATAGCTCTTCCTATTCCTGCAACAGCTACGGAAACCCAGCGCTGCGCTATGGAAGAAAAGACATGACGATGGCAATAGTCATGGGCACAGCTACCTTGTATTTCTTCACGAAATGCTCACTAAGATAGTCCCTATCAAAAGCTAGAGTTTATATCTTCAATCTTAAAATCATACTAAGGTGTCAGCATGGTATAGTTACCTTTATAAATTGATTCCCTGAGGATAAACTCTTCAAAGGGATGAAAGCTGCCAGCTTTCAGGGTTTTTTCCAAGGGAAATATTTGCCTCTGTCAGGCCAAGGCAAGGTCTTAGAAGTGTTTCCTGTCCCTCATCTGCCTCTTTCAGCAGGTACAAAAGGACTTGAATGTCCATAAGATACCTTATTTTCCTGAGAAGAGGTAAGGTTTTCAGGCACAGCACACCTACTTTTCAAAAGGTCTTTTTTTGGTCAGCTTCTTTATTTTAGTAAGGGATCTGTCATAATGCCATCCTGTGCAGTCTGATAACACAGCCTGCTTCTTTACACAAAAGCCAGGGTTTCACTGTTGCATCAACGCTGGCTATCAGCACCCTGATGGTCGAGCAGCTCTGTGTGTTATCTCCAGTACTGCACAGACTGCTTTCCTGGCCATCCTTCTAAATGGGTGATGTGAAGTGCTGTCTAGGCACTTCACTTGCTATTACCCTGTCACCTCCTACATCCTTTCATCATACGGAGACCTCATTCCACATCCCATCCCACAAAATCTGTCTTTCTCAATAGCTGCTCTGTCCTCTTCACTTGACTAACAAAGGCAACCCCTGTGTCCCAAAAAACATGCTTTTTTACTTCACCTATGTTGTCCTTGCCCTAGCAACCTTGAGGGAAATGCAGATTATAGGACTAGGGGTGTTCCCAAAGCAGGCACTATGAACAGATTAAAGATCACAGCAGGAAGTTATCAGCATTCAAGTGACCAGCACTCAATTACACCATCTGCAAAAACTGCTTGCGTGAACTTCTTTGTAGGTCTTCTGAGCCTTAAGGCAAACTGGACACAAAGGCATAGACCGGATTGTGTAAAACTCCTGGAGAAAGTTCTACTCCTCAGGTAAAAAACCACAAGCAGGGACGGCTGTTGCTTTCCCGGGATAAAAAGGTGACTACATGCAGAGAGATCACACATGAAGGAAGTCTTCAAGGAGGCAGAGGGAGGGGCTGCATCTGCAGAGTGAGGACTAAATCTGTTGGATTAAACTCAGTTGCATCAGGGAATGCACCCAGGCCCAGGGACTCAGTTACCTTTTCGATTAAGTTATAAAAATGGTCTCTGAACATGTTTCGGCTTCGCAAGAAATCTGCTTTTCTCTCTCCTGTGAATGTTTTTGGAGTCTGAACAGGCCACTGTTGCTGTCAATAGGCAGCTGTCCTGAAAAAGACCACTTAAATGTGAGGGGTGGCAGAGCACAATAATGAGAGGGAGGGCTAATCCACTCCAGGATTCAGTGCCAGAGAATGGACATGGACCATTTTAGCCAGAGTGGATGAGAAACCCATGGACTGTAGCTGCAGCTCTAGCTAAGAGAGGCAAGCCAGGAAAGCTGTCATGGGCAGAAAGCCCAGCTGAACAACAGGAGACAGGCATTCATCCTGCTGCATCCAGCACTAAGCTGCTCTCACTATCCTTTGAGGCTGAACAGCCTCAGTCAGGCCTCCCTCCCTTGGCTGGAGGCTCAGCAAGCCCATTCCAAATGATCTCCTGAAAATAGCATTTCCTGTGCACTGAAGATTTGCCCCAGAATATTGTAACTCTATGCAGCACTACTCCATTCACTTTTAAAGGATTCATGTATCAGCAGTGCACCACAGCGTGGGAACTCCACTTTGTGTATCATTAATCCTGCCTGGGGATAGGAAAATGGTGTAGGTGACCTTTTGAGATCTTTCCTATCCCTTTCTTCTGTGATAAATATGGATTCAGGATGCAAAATTTACATTTTCTTTTCTTTTTTTTAAGTCATTCCCCAATTTCTATACTTCACCAAAATGAAATAAAATATTTAAGGAGATAATCCAAGCCATGCTCATTTAATGCCTGAGAAAACAGATAGGTCTGCCAAGCTCTGTCGGGCTCTGAGACCAATCAAGGAAGCCAATTTTAAATTCTATGGATGTCCCATCAGGATGCTTTGCTAATATTTATATCTCTGCTCTGATTTGAGTGATTGCCCAACCTCCTTAGCTGAACTCACCCACTAAAACAATGTCAAGAGAAAAGAGACAGTTCTTCCTCCCTTGTGAAAGCTGCACCACAGGGCATCCAGCCCAATTCCAAGTCACAAGCAGTAGCCACCAAGAATAAAATATGCGTGAGTCTAACTGCTCTTTTGGGTCGAGAGACTTGGGGTTTTGTTGTGCTGATGCTTGCTGAGACTTCCAGTTATGCTCAGAGTAGCAAAACATTTTGCTTATGCTTTCATATCTAAATTCTGAGACATGATCATTGAATTTATAGAAATATGGGTACTTTCCCTCAAAGATTATAGGATTCCTCCTGGGTAGCAGGATCAGGGTGCACTTTATCAGACAGGATAGGAAGTATCCAGTTTCTTCTAATGCTACAGCTTCAGCTGTGCCATTATCAGCATATGGGAGACAAGATACAAGAAGATGCTGACAGAGGATTTCTTTCCCTCATTCATCCAACCATGGTCTATCTGTCTGCATCGTAAAGATATACTATGGATCAAAAAAAGAGCATAAAAACTTTTGAACCTGCAGAAAAAACATCAAACCAAACTCAAATTATTTTCATTGATCAGTGACACAAAAGATCTTATCAATATAGAGGTTACCAAAAGTTATATGTAAAATCAAAACATCATCATGTCCATGGCCAGTGAGCAACTTTTCCAAACACCAGAAAGTCAAAAAACTGAAACTCTTCTCTACATTGTTATTGACCAAAGCCAAGTGAAAGAAGAGAAGGAACATTCTCTTTATTTGAGAGCATTATTTTAGGCCTCCTATATCTATGTCTTTAAGAAAGCCCTTTTAGAAAGCAGAACTAAGTAAGTTTGTTCTTGCTGACCTTTAAGCAATAGATTCCTGATTTTGCAAATTCCCCCAGCTTTTCCAGATAAATTTATTTTTAACATGCCAAGTTGTTTAAAGGCAAATGCTCCTTTTAAAGTCACATGTTAATGAAAAGAATTGTCAAAGGGTCCATCATGAAATATGAAATAATGTGCCTCATAAATCAAAGGCTCTGCAGGTAACTGAAAAGAAGTCCCATCTCTTTGTTCACTCACCAAAAAACCTACAATTGCAGAAACATGATTTTCACACCTTAACTACTGATTTTTAAACATCAGATTGACCACAAACTTTCCTGTTCTAAAGTATTACATTAAAAATGCAGTAAATTCCAGGAGAAAGATTTCTTACACATCAAAGCTGGTGAATAATTTCCATATGAATTGACTGAGTCTTTCCCAACGTGGACACAACAACCTTAAACCACAACATAGCTGAAACGATAAACATGCATTGTAAGCACAGTCTACATCCACTATGGATTTCTAGTCAGAAAATTCAATACTTCATATTTCACTAATAAGTGAATGATACACTCTTCATCTTTTACTTGAGCGGGAAACCTACTCATTTCTGGTAACTCCTTCTTTTTCGGCGCTGGGTCACAAGAATTTCACCCTCATCTGAGAGCCGTTCCTGGCAGCGTCACTCATTGAGGCTCATGGAATTCTTTTACAAACCTCACAGCAAAACCTTTGTCACAAATTTGAAGTAGAACAGAGGAAAACCAGTCATTTTCATTGCATCTAAGAAAAACAAATCCTGTTACTCCCCTTTTGCTGGTTCCTTCTGCTCACAGTGTGAAGAGCTGTCTCTGCTAGACCAGCTAGTTTCTTGCATCACCTTCTGTTACACACTCTTACAAAAAAATTTTGCATTTCAGGTGTGACTATGTTATTTCTCAGACTGCAGTCACACAAGCTGTTGTGTTGGGTACAGATTTAATCATTCCAGTCTCTAGACTTCCCTTAATGGTCATTCCTGCTATTCCACTCCTATGATGCCAGCAGGATATAACATTTGTTTGACCATTTCATGATCCAGATCGATAATGAATTGGTTTTTACAGCAGGCATAAGTTAAGGGGCAGGAAGTTCAGGCAGGTACAGAACTAACAGCTGGGAGTGAAGAGAAGATGAAAATAATATAAATCAGGTAATTTTTTCCAACTAGTTGTCTTGTGCAAACAGGCTGTAAGTGCATTTGGCAAGTAGAAAAGCTGAAAAGAAAATTTTAAAAAGGAGACATCCTGGTACAGAGGTCAGATTTACATCTTGTTCAACAGCAATTTTAGCAGCACAAATGAGAGGGAACTGGGGCATGGAATGAGAGTTGCTACTGAGGATGGGAACAAGGAGGCAGGGGGCAAGGGTTTCCTAAACCCGAGTCTCTGCCATGGTTACTACAGAACCTCATTCTTTGCAGTGATTCCCACCTTGGTTTACCAGCCCCAGTATCAGATATTTGGGAGCAGCACTGGGCTCTGTACCTGGGCTCACAACACATGATCATACAAACCCCAGCACCATGAAAGCTGTTTGCAGCCTCCCCTTGGGAGCAAGGCCCCATCAGCCTGCTGCCCACTGAGCGCCCACTGCCTTCCTTTTGAGGAGATGGCAGGCCACTTTCCCAGCCAGGGCAGTCACCTGCCAAACATTTCCACAGGCTCTTCAGAGACTAACTTTGACAACTCAGGACCCAATCCCCAGAACAGTTAATAATTTCATACAGACTTACCACCTTCTGCCACAGATTAGCTATTTTCTCACTCTAAAGATGTCTGTCTCTCCCCTGTCAGAT
Organism: Mohoua ochrocephala; assembly: GCA_013398855.1. Taxonomy (NCBI): domain Eukaryota; kingdom Metazoa; phylum Chordata; class Aves; order Passeriformes; family Acanthizidae; genus Mohoua; species Mohoua ochrocephala. The sequence goes on from VZTA01014637.1 coordinate 144,796, forward strand.
CAGTTCCCGTGTCTATACAGCTCTCCTGCACATGGTGAGAAATTTTGTGTTGCAAATGGAGCTCTCTGTCCTTGCTAAGCTGTGGGCTGACTGTGTTCCTGCCAGTGTTTGCACAGCAGCCTGCTAGAAGGGAAGACAGTCTGGCTGACACTGGAAGTACACCTTGATTGGCAGAGTAGTTTGATCTGGAGAGATGTCATTCTTCCATAATGGTAGTATTCCAAAGATATTGAAAGCTTTTTCAAAATTCACAAAAGGCAGATGCATCTTACAGCATGGAAGAGTGTGTCTTGAAAGCCAGAGCAAAGGAGGAGAGAGTGCTGAAGGAAGCAAATCTGTTCGTGTCTGCTCCTCTGCATTGCCAAGAACTCCGGACTAACCTTGCTTTGTATTGCCACTACTCCCTGTTTCTAATCCACATGATGGTAATCGATATGAGTAGATAAGAGCCAAATAAAACTGATATTTCTAGTTGCAAGTGCTGGATCCACCTTACAAGTAGAAAGATGTGTTTCCTCTGCCTCACAGGTGGTCAGAGTGTACACTGGGGGAGCCATAAGGGGCACTGGTGGTCAGAGACTTGTCAGGAAATGTAAGCCCGTTGAAATCCATCTTAATCCACAAAACCAAGACAGCACTACAAAGTACTCTGCCTAAGAGGGAGGTGGCCTTTCTACTTCTTTAATCCACATAAGGCAGTGGCTTATAAGCTTTTAGGCATTAGTGCCAATGATCATTATTTCAAAATGTCAAGAATACTATTTAAAGTTTTAGTCCCTTTACCACCCTACCTCCCCTTGTTTTTCTTTTTCTTGCATTCTTGAGAGATTGAATGGGAATTTAAATCAGTTCCAGTTCACCTCCCCCTGTGGCAGATTTCAGCTTCCCCAGAGCAATACATCAGTGTGCTGTAAACTGTCTGTCAGGCAGTTCACTACAGGTATAGGCTACATTAATTCAGTAGAAGGAGTGGGGGGAAATGCAAGCAGGAATGGAGGAAGAGATACAACCAGATAGCAGGTTTTTAGAAAAAACATCCAAGTAATGCATTTAGTGTTGCTACTTTGGTAGCAACATTTGTTTTCTGAGTATTATTAAACTAGTTCGTATGTCTCAGCTAAGACCAGGAAATAAAAGTCTTCTTTTAGCTATAAAAATGCAGAGTAAGCTTCAGAAGCAACTGTGTAATTAACTGGCATCCAGCCTAGAGAAGGGAAAAGTTCCAGTCAGGTGGGCATTCATGTACTCATTTATAATTCTGGATTTTAAAAAACCCCACTTCGTCATTTTATGTTGTGGTAAGAGTAAGCTGCACTTTCTTTAAAATGACTCCTCATTCCCCTAAACCAATATATGCTCTTACAGAAAAACATTAGCAAGAATAATCTGGTTGATTTTCTGGATGAACAGAGTTCAAACACAGAAATACCATAGCCCTCACCCCAGTGTAAGAGTGGAGAACCATGGGCTTGCAGCATGGGAGGCAAAGGCACAAGGCCTCTCTCCTGAGGGAGGGATGCACTCAGAGGAGACAGATTGGTGTGTGTAGGGCACCAAATCCTAGCTTCAAAGCTCTTCACTTCCTTCTCATGTGGATTTGAAGAAACAAGAAAGGAAGAATTTATTTTCAAATCCTGTTTTAAGTGTTTCCTTCCTCCAAAATAAATTTATCAATCAATGTAAACAATCCCCATGGCCTCAAGCCCTAAGAAACATAAGTTTCCTTTTCCAGAAGCTCCCACATCTGCCATTCTCCAAGCAGGCCAGAGAAACTTGGCCAATTTCAGCCCTCTGGCAATCCCAGAAAAGTCTATTGGCAAGCCAAGACTTGCCCTGTTTCTTTTTTTTTTCTACTTTTAATAACCTACATATCCTAAATGGTGTCCCTCTTGAAAGATCAGCACTTTGTGTCCCAAACTGTGTCCTTATGCAACTCTCACACTTTTTTTGTTATTTTTTTAGCAAGGAGCAGCACTGAGCTCCTCAAATTATCCTTCTCTTTCTTGTCACGGGGAAAAAATTGAAAAGCACCCAAATACAATTCCTAAACAGAAATTACCATTTCATCTGAATTTTCAGGAACCAAAGCTTCTAGAGTGCCCATGAGGGCCACACCTTCAAAGCACTTTCCATTTTTTTGTAGTCCTTATGTAGTCCATGTAATTAAGAATGATTTCTAACTTCTCCTTATGATTATTAAAGATATTCATTAACCTAGATTGCCTTTTTGCCAAACAAGGTGCAGCCAGAAATGGAGATAAGTTAAAATTAAGATTGTAAATAAGTAGGGAAACCTAGACAAAATGCAGCGCACTGTAAAGCTTTACAGGCAGTCAAGTCTGCTGACAGTAGTGCAGACACCGAGCTGTAAACTTAAAGCAGAATGAAAATATGTTCTCCTTAATCTGGGTGTGCCCTATTCTCCTGTAGATTCAAGTGATTTCTGAAAGAAAAGGGATGTTACTCAACTGCCAGAAACCTACTCACAAAGCCTAAAATGTGAAAAAAGGCTCAACTGTGAAGAAGAGTTAAAAAAAGTGTAATGAAAGAGTCTGTAACTCAGATGAATAATGTTCAAATTGTAAGAGTAGTGAAATGTAATGTTGTTTTGTACTGAGAATTTTGTAAACATTTCACAATTAATTAGAAGAACAAAAATATTCCATCTTCAACTATGTCAACTCAAATCGTTCTATGATCTGAGTGCTCCTTCAGCCCAGAGCAGTTTTCACATCAGCCTCAAGTTTGGGAGGAAACATCTCTTTCTCTACCCACCAGCTATGACAACTGTTCCTTTCATTAAATGAGATAAATGCTCCACTCAAGGGGTTGCTGTCTTCTCCATTCTTGTTCCCAGCAGAGTGAAAGCTGGTGGACGATCTTCTGATTTTAAAGAAGAGCAAGAAGGAGGACCCCAGAAACTACAGGCCTGTTAGTCTCACTTCAGTGCCTGGTAAAGTTATGGAGGAGGTATTGAAAAGTATCTGAAAGATGATGCAGTCCTTAGTCACAACCAGCACAGCTTCATGAGAGGAAAGTCCTGCTTATAAAACCTGATTTCCTTCTATGACAAGTTAGCTACTTATTGATCAAGGGAAGCCAGCTGATGTAATCTTTTTGGATTTCAGTACTGTCTCTCATAAGATCCTTCCAGAAAAAAATTTCCAGCACGCAGCTGGATAAACACATTATGTGATGGGTGAGCAACTGGCTCATGGGTTGGGCACAAAGGGTTACAGTGA
>VZTA01014637.1:148427-264465 GCA_013398855.1 Mohoua ochrocephala
GCCTCACCTCGAGTCCTGGGGGCAGTTTTGGGTGCCACAATATAAGGAAGATATTAAACTATTAGACAGTGTCCAAAGGAGGGCAACAAAGATGGTGAAGGGCCTTGAGGGGAAGCCGTATGAGGAGTGGCTGAGGTCACTTGATCTGTTCAGCCATGAGAAGAGGAGACTGTGGAGAGACCTCATTGCAGTTCCTCGTGAGGGGAAGAGGAGGGGCAGACACTGATCTCTTCTCTGCAGTGACCAGTGACAGGACCCAAGGGAATGGCCTGAAGCTGTGTCAGGGGAGGGTTATGTTGGATATTACAAAAAGGTTCTTCACCCAGAGGGTGGTTGGGCACTGGAACAGCTCCCCAGGGAAGTGGTCACAGCACCAAGCCTGACAGAGTTCAAGAAGTGTTTGGACAATGCTCTCGGGCACATGGTGAGACTCTTGGGGATGGTGCTGTGCAGGGCCAAAAGTTGGACTCGATGACTCTTGTGGGTTCTTTCCAACTCAGCCTATTTTGTGATTCTGTGATTCTGTGATTCTATGTGTGTACAGAGCTCTGTACATGGTGGCAGTGCTTGTTAGACTCATGAGGCTCAAGTGAGTAGATTTTATGTCAAGATGGAAGCAATAAGTTACAGCAAAGAAACACAAAGAATTATTTTTGCAGCCAGCAGTGTACATGCAGTAATAACACTGTGTGTGGTAATTAATGAAACACTTTTCTGCAGCTATTTGGAAGGGTACTATAGAGTCAATCTTGAAAGAGCTGATGGATGGCAATTTGAATACGTAAGGAAGAAATTATTTGTTTAATCACTGAACACAACAAATTAGGATTGCATGTTATTTTAATTCCATGGGAAACATGGTTCAGTGCATTTGCGTTTTCAAAACTATGCTTAAAAAGAGCCAGCTCTGTAGCCTAGGAACGGGACTTTTTACTGCTAAACAAGGACATACATTCAAATCCCAGGCTTGATAGGAGTTAGATAATGCAATCTGGGGTAGAAGCGAATAATCTTGATTTACGCCACAGAAATATTATGAGTTGGCAAAGGTAGCACTCATAGTCTTTCAGAAAGTGTGGCAAGCCTTTCCAGAGATCCCCATGCAACATCAGCCTACACTGTGTACAAAGACATAAATAAAACAAATAGAAATGCAAAGAGGTTTCATGTTTCCATTTTATCTCATCTGCAACTTAGTGATTTGACATCACTGCCTCTAACTGGAACACTCAGTACATACTTGTGCTGCCCTGTTGTAAGGAAACATAGTCATTTGCTTTGTTGTAGTAGAGCATATCAGGGACTAAATGGAAAGAGCACTTGGAATTGCTGAGCCTCTACCAGCTAAGCTGGTTAAGAATATCGTAAATGCTCCTGTTGTTTGAAAATAAAGCCTGCATGATTTAGTGACCTTAATACATACTGAAGATTTCATAGATCCCATCTTAAATATGTACTTGAAAGCAGAGTATCAAACTCACCAAAGGGAAACTTTCTCTTTTGATTGTTATTATAATGCTTATTCTTAATAAATTTCTTACCAAATTGCCTAAGGAGTATCTTGATATAGTGCAAGATGCAGCATAGTGTGACCGAGTTTATTTACTTATGCAGAACCCAGAATCTCAAGGAGGTAATTAAACTGGATTTAGTATGAGAGGTTTCTCTTCCTAAGAAGTAGATACAAGGTGACTCTTCAGTAAGTCACTATTTGATATGGATACACAAATTAATTTTAGGGAAGTGAACTCCATCAGCTGTCATTCCACTGTGATCAGGAACTTGGGTGACATTTAGCAGTGATAAAATTGTCCTACTGAGGTACCCGCCCCTTTTCCCAACAACAAATTTTAGAAATCAAGTGCTTTTAAAGCATGTTCAGGACTTAGTTCTGGGGAGAAAAAATTGCAAGGGAAGGATGGAAACTGCAATGTTATCACCACTCTGAAAGATTGGCCAAAAGATTGCCACCCCACTGTCCTAGCAATTGGATAGGTATTTCTTGATCCTTCTGCCTTGTCTCAGTCTTTATTTTAATATTTGCTACTTTAACTATTATACAGTAACTTTTATTCCATCATGTTTTGGTAAGATTTTCTGTTTACATATATTTCTGTTTAGTGGTTTCTGCAGTACAGCAAACTTCGCTGGGTTTTTTTTTAATCCTATCTTCTTGTTTCCACGTAGCAGGTAATATGAAATCAAAGCCACATTGAAATCATTCAAAACTTGTTACAGATTGCAACAAGTAAGAGAAGTTCAGGATAGAGTTTATAACTGCAAGTTGTTCAAGCCATTTAAGCTTCTCTGATCCAAAGAGGAAATATCACAAAAAGACACATTTAGGTGAGTCAATTTCCTTTATATTTTTGAGACATGTAAGTGAAGTTATCTTGATTGGTTACTGGCCTTCTATAAACTAAGACAGCCTGACTACATCTGCTTCTAGAACTGAATTTAAATAGCTGGAACTTGATTACACATACTTCACATTTGAAAGCGTGGATGTTTCTGGTATGTGGTTAGGATTGCAATTAGAGTCTTCCTTGAGTCATGCGTGTAAGCCTAAGCATAGGCAATAATAGGGATAATGCACAGATGTATTTCAGGTTTGTGTTTGTCTGTGTGCTGAGAGCTTCTCTGTGGCTGCAAAAAACAGATCAGGATGAGGCAGTAAAGAAAATTTCTTAATGACTCAGTCAGTATTAATGTTCTAGCCTGAAATATTTCTTTAATGACCACACTCAGGGTAATATTGTCTTTATGTTCAAATTAGGAAACTGAGACATGAGCTTCAGTCATATAAAACCAAGGGAATGGGAACATGGAACACATTCTAGCAAGGTTTCTTAAAATATTTATCCAATGATGGTAAAGAAGAGCTAAAGTCTCTTACTCATGCTTAAAAAGCAGAAAACAGTACATACAATTACAGATCTCATTTCCTTCCCTTCACATTTGTGTCTGATTGTGTTCTCTGTTAGCCCAAAAAACATTTGATAAGCTGAATATCTAAATTGAGGTGTCTATTAGAGGGGTTAATACATATCAGTTCATTGAGGACAGACTGTCTCAAATTGAGCATGTGTCTGTCTCTGCTGACTTTCTTGGCAACCTGATCTATCTGGACTTAGGTGAATATGATAGTCTATTGCATGAGATATTAATAGATAAACCATGAAAAATAGAAGCAATAACAACATCGTGAAAGGCTGAAAACAGCTGTGGGTAGTGTTGAAAGGGGAAGTATCAGGTTGGGAGAAGAAAAAGGAGCCACAGTGTAGCCCTGTGAGGCTTGTTTTGGGGAGGGGTTTCATTACAGATTTTGTCACAGAAAGTAGCGTGCTTGTAAGACTTGCTGATAACACATAGCCGGAAAGCAACACCGGAGGGAGATCAAAACAGCGCACCAGATAGACTGGTGATCGCTGGCAATAAAGGGACATAAGGAAAAATAGTGGGAATAAGATGAAATTCCAGGTGTATGCCCATGTACAAAATGACTAGAAAGAATTTTAGGTATAAATTCGCAGTTCCACGGTGTAAAATGAGAGGCAGTGAGACATTGTTAGGCGATCACAAGATGGCTACATGTTCTCAAATACCATAATCTAAATAGGACATACAATGCAAAGGGCTTTCACCTCCACCAGAGGCTGTGTCGATACCATTTTGTAAGGTATGGATAGGATGAGAAGAGCCATCAGGGACAGCTGTGTCTGAAAGGAAATGTGGGTGCTTGAAAGTTCTGAATAGAAAGAATAATTGTATTTTATCCAAGCTTGTGTGGAGCCTTTTTAAGGTGCAGAGCCTTTTCCAACCGTTTTCTACCTAGGAAAACAGAGTTTTCTTTTAACAACTAATTGTATTAGATCATGTTTTACAGCACAGGGGTAGATGATGTCTACTGTTCTCATTAATACTTGTAGGGTTTACTGACGATAGTTATCTGCTTGTAGTGAAACAGTGCTGGGTCTCAGGAGGATTACAGGAAAAGGCAGGGGTAGGAAGTTAGAGCTGGTAAGATCTTCTGCTTATCAGTTACTAGAAAGGAAGGGCAAAAAATCCAAACCGTCACAAATGAAAGAAAGGCCAGACAAACTGTGTCAGTGGCTCCTCCCTGGCCTTTCTTTGTGACCTGTGAAGGAAAACTCAAAGGGCTGATTGTGAGATGACTCAGTAAATTCTAGCACATGCCTTGTTTTTTGGTGTAAGGCCTTAAAAAGATCAGTTTTAAAGAGAAGCAACCAAGTTTGGTGCTGAGACATCTTGGCCTTCTAACGCACCTGGGTTTCCTCCCCAATACTGCTTTAAGAGCAGACAGTTTGAATTGTTTCCACGAGCCCAAGAATAAGGGATCATACCATTTATTTAGTTGCATTAGCATGAAGTGTTAACTTGACGCAGGCACAGTTAGATAAGGACTAAGGTCATTGCAACTTTTCTGTTTAAACTCCAAATTAAAAAAAACACAATGAGATTTTACAAGAAGTAGTTGATTTAGAAGCCCCACTTAAGTTTGTATTTAACCAGTGATTGAATTAAAAAGTCTTCCCTCTTAATCTCCTTAACAATAAGCCCACAGAAATAACCCTTGTCAGCACAGTTTCTCAAAATTCGGCAACCACCAGCTCATGTAGAGTTTCCATACAGTTGTCACCATGAAGAAGTTGACCTGCTCTCTCAGGATCCCCGTGTAGCCTGTCTACAGGAATCAGGTTCTCGTGGTTTATCTGTTACTTTTCTGTAGCTCACAGCCCACAAGGATATCCTGTTTCTGTTAGCTCTATGGCTAATACGATGTTGCAGAAATCAGAAGGGGCCTTCACTGCCTGGTTCTTCATGGAAACGTTCTAGCAATTAACAGAACTAATACTGGTAAAGTCATTTAGAGGAAAGGAAGCTTGAGAGAACATCTAAACCTTTCAGTATCCTCTGAGTGCTTGACATGCAGATGTAGGTGAGGACAAATTCTTTCAGTTTGTCTCCCAGTTAGCAGCTGCAGGGTTGTCACCTCACAATTCTGGGCTTCTGTGAGGTCGTGATAAAACTTGTGGGCTTACTCCCAAATGCCAAAATGGATTTTCTCACAACAGTACCTCAGCTGATTAGAAGGGTAAGATGTCTCAGCACCAAACACGGTTACTTCTTGTTAAAATTGAATTTTGGAAGGCCTTACACCAATAAAGCCCATCTTTCTAACATGAAAACATGCTCTGGGTCCTGGCTAATGTGTTGTTTTTGTTTGAAAGGCAATGCCCTCCATCTGGGAAAATATGCAGATGTTGGTGTACACTCTCCCTCATTTTGAATCCAGACTTCTTGGTTAAGAATTTGGTGGTTTTGGTAGTCTTACCCTCCCCTGTCTCTCCACTTACCATGAAAAGGCACTCCATTACTGTTAACCCCTACACTCCTGGGGAACTGTTTTCTTCTACCTAGGTGTTTGCATACACTCAGGTTTACCACAAGGTCCTCATGTTCTTGAGTTTGGTTACCACAGGTAACTCTCAAAAGGCAAAAGCTAATGTAAGGAGTTTTTTACGCTTCCTGCTGCTGCCTTAGTGGCTGGAAAAGACTCCAGCTTCATTTCCATATGACGTAGTAGGAAGATCCTAAGCCAAACAAAAGAAGAATTCTTTCTCTTGCTCATCAGTGCTAATCCTGATGATCATCTCTCATCTAAGATCTGTATGGATCTCATAAATTCTCAGCAGTACCTCTGGGATAGTCTCTATAGGTGTCATTCTACATTTGTTCACTGACAGAGACAGGGAATGCAGCCATTGATTCACACAGGGTAGATTACTTTGGGGATGACACGATGCTGGACAGTGGCAGCCTGCCCGTATAGTCTCCAGGGCATCCCACTTTCCTTGCCAGGGCAATCAGAGGGAGAGCAGGTGAGGGTTTTTGCTACAATATTGTCCATCTGGGTCTACTCATAATCTGCTACTGTAGGTCTCCTGTTTGATCTTCACACACAGAGGCAGAATCACCAGGTTGGAAGAGATTTTCAAGATCGCCAAGTCCAACCCATGCCCTAACACCACCTCAACTAAACCATGGCACTGAGTGCCACATCCAATCTTTTTTCGAACACATCCAGGGATGGTGACTCCACTACCTCCCCGGGCAGACGGTTCCAGTACTTTATCACTCTTTCAGTAAAAAACTTTCTCCTAACATCCGGCCTAAATTTCCCTTGGCACAGCTTAAGACTGTGTCCTCTCGTTCTTGGTTTAAGAGTTTGGAGAGAATTGGAAACAGAAGCTGAAAAAACATCAATGTGCTTCCAGTATTGACAAGGACACTTTGCCTGTTTGTGCTAAGCATCCACATCCGGCAAGAAAAAAAAGCACTGAGTACAGGTTCTGTAGAAAAGTACCAAGGAGCTTGGAGAAAGATGCCTGTTGCCATCTGGGTCAACAACACCATGTAACACACCATAAGCTTGGTTGTGGCTACTCTATTTTGTATACAAAAGGTCATAAAGACATCTTCTGTGTACAGGGCTGGTGTTCCTGGCTGTAAGATCTCCTGCTCTGTGGCCAGTCTGCTCTGCTAGCTGGGAGAGAGAATGGATGGGTCACTGCTCCCACTGCCTTGGCATCCGCCCAAAGAGCTTGCAGTACTGCCAAAGCCAGAAAAATGGCACTTCTGGTTGTAGGGATTCATATTTATTAGTTGACAACTAATATAAAATATGGCAGTAATGGGAAACCATCTTTACTTAATAAATTCTCAAAGGTATAATAAATTTTTAATTGTCTTAAAATTGTAGCCTCATTTAGTGCAGTCTCAGTTCCCCACACAAGATGGCAGCTCTTCTTCCCTTCTTCTCAGCTATTGCTCAGTGAAAGCTGTCCCTCTCACGCTGACACTGCAGGTGCTACTGCAACACAGTAATAATCCAAACCAGCCCTGAGATTCTCGTCATTATTAATTCCAAAACCAGCATCTCACCCAGAACAGCGTGGTTTGTGATGAAGTTTGTGAGGAGCAGCACTGTTGCACTCAATACTCCATTTACCTAATTCCAGCAAGTGGCAGTAACTGGTTTATATTTGTGCTGGTTTTGGCTGAGGTATTTAATTTTCTTCACAGTTGCTGGCATGGGGCTGTGATTTGGATTTGGGGGTGATAACACAGAGATGGGTTTTTTATTGCCAAGCAGAGTTTACACAGAACCAAGGCGTTTTCTGCTTTTGTCCTGCTATGCTGGCAAAGAAGTTGGGGGTGCATGGGAGACTGGGAGGAGACACAGCCAGGACAGGTGACCCAAACTGACCAAAGGCATATTGCAGACCATGTGACATCATGCTCAGTATATAAAGTGGAGGCAAAAAGGAGGGAGGGATGTGATGGAGTTTGTCTTCCCAAGTCACAGTTACACGTGATGGGGGCCCTGCTCTCCTGAGGATGCTGAACACCTGCCTGCCCGTGGGAAGGAGTGAATAAATTCCTTGTTTCACTTTGCCTGTGTGCGGAACTTTTGCTTTCTCTATTAAACTGTCTTTAGTTCAAGAGTTTTCTGTTACCCTTCTGATTCTCTCTCTTGACCTTGCTGGTAGGAGAGTGAGCCAGCTGCTGTGTGATACATGGCTGCTGGCTGGGGTTAAACCTCAACAGGTTTAAACTGCATGTTGCAGTTTTTGAGATTTGAAACTGCAACCTAAAAGGGGGGAAGAAACCAAAACCACTTCTTTCAGTTCAGATTACAGGACATTTGCCTGCAGATAAGGATATGAAACCCTATGCTCAAACTTTGAGGCTGTGTATCCTACTACCCTGGCTGCACCGTCATTTAGAGAAGTGTAAAGTTATTTGCATTTCATGTTTGTTTTAGCACACTAAATAAGTGAGCGTATTTCAGGCAAGGCAACAGAAAATTAGGTCTTTGCATAATTCAGGCTTCCTAGAAAATAAATACTAGATTTTCTCCAGCCTGATATGTATTTGACCCCAGCATTGCACTGAGTGTCTCTGTAAAGTCAGAAACTCTGAAGTGGATCTGACAATTATTGTTTCATAATGACCTGTCATAAAAGATGCTAAATTGCCAGCACTGCTAACTGTTTCATTTTCAAACATATGATGAGTCAGTATACATTGTACAGCTTCTGATCAGCTGAAACTCTTGTGTCTTTGGGCAGGTTGTGGGATACCTCATTCTGTGGTGAGCCAGCCCCAGTTGGTGTCAAGCGGATCTCTGGTCCATTGTCACCAGCTTGGCCCGTTCCCTTTCAGAAGAGCCTGGAAGAAATACTGAAGCACCTAAAGAACAAATTTACAGTCCTCCCAGGTGCAGAGGAGAGATATCCTTCTTATGCCTTGGTCATGGCATAATGTAGGCTTAGCCCAATAAATATTTGTTCTAAATATATAAATCTCTTCTAAAGGTTCAGCAACCAGCAGCTCAGAGCCCAGAAGGCAGCAGCAGGAAGAAGAGAAGAGAGCTGCCCCTCTTTCCCACCCAGCTGTCCCTCAACATCCTGAGCTTCCCGCCAGCGGGAGGCCAGCAGGTGTCAGCAGGAGTTTGGGAATGGGACAGATGCGCACGGACCCCAGGAGCGGCAAAACCTCCTCGCTGATGGGAAAAAAAAGAGAGACTTGTTTATTGATAAATAAAAACAAACAAACCAAAGCCCAAACCCCAAAACAAATAAACAAACAAAGCACTAAAAAGCGCTTTTTAAGCGGGTGGTGATCTCAAAAGAACTACCGATGCCTTCCCTCCGGCTGACCCCCGCCGGCCGTGGCGCGGCGGCTGTCGCAGCGGGAGCCGGGCGCTCGCCGCTCAGCGCTCGGTGCCTCCCTCTCCCCGCCCCGGAGCACGGGCCTGTCCCGCAGCACAGCTCGCTCCTGAGGGACTTACCGGGAACCGAGGGCTTTGCCAGAGCGACTGAGTGCTGCGGGTCTGGGGGCTGCCTGGAGCTGTGCACCCGCCACCAGACCCTGTCCCGCTGCCGGCGGCCAGGGCTCCAGCAGGGGAAGGGGCAGCGGCTGCTGCGGCAAGGGCAGAGGGGTGCCTCGGCTGCTCTACTCAACGCCGAAGCCGCTGCGACTCCCCTCTTTATCTCCCAGTCAATCCACCCCTGCATACCTCATGGCAAATGTGAGCCAATTCATTGAAAGTTACTTATGTCTCAATTAAAGTGCAAATTAATTTATTTTTAATCTCTTGAAGAGTGCCCGGTAGCTGAAAAGCACATGAAGGTAGTTACCATAGACAATTTACCATGGTAATTTGTCCTTTGACAGCTTGTTTGTACATCAAAGTCTTTACTTAAATATGTGTCTTCCTCAAAAAGCCCTGAGAAGTCTGGCTGGAGAGACTTAGCAGTTACCGCACTGGAGGATGAACTGCACATCGTCAGCCCTCTGCACGGGTCCTGCGCCGCAGCCCTTGCTCCCACAAACACCTAATAGATCCCTTTTGGTCCAAACAAGAGAAAGATCCCATGGGGGCCTCAGCACCATGCAGCAGTGTTGCTATCCACCGGCAACTGCAGTGTGTTGTCAGGGTATCAGACAGGTGAAAATGCTTTACATTATTTCCAACAGTTCTTCCAAATTAAGTGAGTCAGGCCCTTTGATAGAATCACAGAATGACCTGGGCTGGAAAGGGCCTTAAGGATCATCTAGTTCCAACTCCCTTGCCCTAGGCAGGGAACATTCCACCAGACCAGATTGCTCAGAGCCCCATCCAGCCTGGCCTTAAACACCTCCGGGGATAGGGATTCCACACCTTCTCTGGACAAACTGTATCAGTGTCTCACCACCCCTACAGTAAAGAATTTCTTCGTAATATCCAATATAAATATATCCTCCTTCAGTTTAAGGCCATTTCCCCTTGACCTATCACTACATGTCCCTGCAAAAAGTCCCTCTCTGGCTTTCCTGTAGCCCCCTTTAGGCACTGGAAGGTGCTCTAAGGTCTCCCTAGAGCCTTCTCTTCTCCAGCTGAACAGCCCCAGCTCAGTCAGCCTGTCCTCACAGGAGAGGTGTTTCAGCCTTTGGATCATCTTCATGACCCTCCTCTGCACTTGTCCCAACAGGTCAACGTCTTTCTTGTGCAAGGGAGCCCAGTTGGACTCAATAATCCAGGTGGGGTTTCACAAGAGCAGAGTGGGAGGAGAGAATCACCTCCCTTGACCTGCTGGTCGTACCTCTTGCGGTGCATCCCAGGATACAATCCTAAATGAATTTTTACTTGCTTTCCTTTTTTTTTCTTTCTCTTTCTTCTGTAGAGAATTTTAGCATTGCAGCAGTATAGCCACTTCAAACAAAAATGGGAAATTTACTATTAAGTTGGATCTCCACCACTTGAAATATATTACTTTATGCACGTATATAGAGCTATTATTGAAATAATCTTGAAAAAGGTGAGAAAAACAAAAGAACAAGAAAATCATTTCAGTAACGAAGCCTTGGATTGCAAACATAAATAAAAAAGTTGGGGGTTTTAAAAATATTTTGATCTGTCATTTCCAGATAAATTTTTTGGTTAGGAGAGGGTAGGCATAATATGATATTCCAAAGGCTCTTCAAGAAGTCTGAGAAGGACTAGAGTACAAGTTCTGTCACTTCATTTTTCTTTAGATTTTCCAGGATGCTGGTGAGCCAGTCAGGCTTTGTGTGTATCCTGTAATCGGGACAGTGAAAGCTGTACCACAACTTTTTTCATTGCAGTGGGAAAGTGGTGCCTTACACCAACCCATAAGTTGTTGACAGTCTATGCATGCAAATTTTTTGCCCTTATTCCCAGGTTTACAGAAACATTTTTCATTACCAAATAGTAAAAATCCAATACCTACACAATTTAGTGGCTCCACTCACTGGTTGAAGTTCTGAGTGCATAATGACTTTCATTGACAGACAGTGTCTTGATGAAAAATAATTCCTTGTGGAGGTAACATAAATGGCATAAAGCACAAGAACGTTCTTGAGTAAACAGTGCACACTGTTTTTATTTAAAAGTATGTCTCAGGGTGTGTTAGGACCCTTTTTCTGAGATAGCTATATGAGGTGTAAGGTAATAGTGATTTAAAATTTCTTTTTAATGTTAGAAGAGTTGAAGGCTCTATAGATAGCAACATTACAAACTGGGAACAACCTGCTGCTTCTGCACAACATCGTGCAGCCAGAATGGCAGAGTGCAGGTGCTCGGCCACAAACTGAAAATACCCACTGACCTCAGGGGGAGTTGCACATTCCAGAAGAGTCTTGGAAACAACCCTGAGACATCACACAGGCTGCAGCCCTGTGGCAGTGGGCGTGCCCACCCCAGAAGAGCCCTCCCGCATCTGCATTTGAGTTTCCCTGAATGCTAAGACCATGTGGCTTGTCACCACACTGAGCAGAGAGAGGCTGTGTGGTCATACAGGCAGCAGAGGCTGGAGGAGAGGGCTCAGGGCTGCCCAAACAATCCATGTCCCAGCACACACCAGTAGCCCAGCACCAGCACTGCCCAGACTCCCATCCAATGAGCGGCAGAAGGAAAGAAACTACATACAGGAATAGCTGCAGCTTCACCTGGGAAAGGCGCTAGCCCAAATGCAGGCCCAAATGCAGGCTCAAACTCCAGGAGAGAAAAATGTCCTTCTTCTCCCTGCAAATCCCTGATGCCAGAGTGTTCCTTCCCTGGAAAATTTCACCTTGCTGCACCACAGTGACTGCTCTACAAACAGAGGAAGCAGCTGCAAGGATTATTTGAATATGTCTAAAACATTTTTTGCTCTATCTGCTTGGAAACAGCTGGGTCAGGTTTCCTGGGACTTCCCAAGTAAAGCACCTAAAGGAAACATCATGCTGAACAGCAGGAGTTACAATACAGGAAGTTGTCACTGGAAGAGCTGAGTAATCTTACAAAAATGTGCTACCAACTCTCCCTTAAAAAGTATGTGATCATCTTTGATCCAAGTTTATAGACATACTTCAAAAATAATTGCTCCGTGATTTGTTTGACAAGCCGGGTTCAAAATTCAGTTTCCCTGGCAACATCTGAAGACATTAAACTGTGCTATGTGTTTAGGAAAGAAAAGAAAGGGGAATGGCAAATTAGTCCCAAAAGTTAGTAAAAAAGATATGCAGAGAGAAGGAAAACAAGAATGGGCAAACAGTAGCACATCAATAACCTCGAAGATCAAATGTTTCAGCTTTCTAAGTTCTGCAGGAAATAAATGACTGAAACTAGTAGTTGCTGTTGTTGCTTTTATCATCCAATTGATTTGTTTGCTGCAGCTAGCACTATGTGCCAAACTCTATTTTGGCTGCTTCTAAGAGACAAAATAGGCAGAAGACTGCACGCTGTTCTCCCTAACCACAGCTGGCCGAGGCAGCCTTGCACAAGCTGGTCTGAGCAGCCACCTGCAGAAGTGATCACTGGCACCTCTCGTTAAAAGAAAACACCTCTGTCTGTGTTCAGGGATGAGGGGCAGCCAAAAGCCAATGACCAGAGAACACAGTGAGGGTCCTTAGAGTCCCACTCTTGCACACCCTCTTGCACTGCACAGGGCCTGTGTGTGATGGAGAGGGGAAGGCGGGTCATGCCCAGCCTGCAGCACGAGCTCTGGCACCAACCGACAGCTCGCTGCGACCGCAGAGCTCCTGACAGGCAATATCTCAACGAAGCCACTGCTGAGCACCCCAGAGCTGGGTGAAAAGCTTGGCAGCACTCTTTGCACAGTGGCACTGATTTGCAGTGTGGTGTTTCTCAGGTTTTCTATTTCTATTAAATATAAACTGCAAATTTTATCCTCCCCTTTAACTGAGTTCTAATCAGGGGGCTGGCATGGTTTGCTAGCTGAAATATTTCTGGGGATTCACAGAGTAACAGTTGATTAAGAGCTTTCAGAAATGCTTCTGTACTTCCCAAAAGTGAAAGAACTCAGAAGAAAATGAGCAGACCCCTCTTCTACCTCCTGTCCAAATGATAGAAGCAAGTTCTTTCTGTGCAGAATCACATTCTTTATATTGAATAAACCACTAGACCTTCTGGCCCATTGGAACCACTCCAAGAGAATACTACAACAGAACAGAACTACCCCTGCATGTCCTCCATATATCAATGATGATTACCTGGAGAGACAACACTGGGAGAAAGTGACTTGTTTAAGAATCAGACAGCTGTGGCATCCAAAATGATTTGTGTCCGTGCGCTTCAGTGCTCAACTCTGCTAACTGAAAAAAATAAACAAAAGCCTGACATTGCAATGAAGTACCAGATATTTATTGAGCTAGTTATTGTGTTTCCAGCCTGTTTGACTCTAGATTGATTTAAGAGCTCCTCTCTACCTTTTGTAAATTAAGCTTATTTTCTAGCCTCATTTCACATTAAGAGTGATTTTAGAGTGATGTGGCATATTTGCTGCCCCTTTCCTCAGGGAACTGTGAATGTACTTAATGAGAACTAGATTACACCATCCCCCTCAGCCACAGGAGTCTCTCCCTGTCCTTAGGGCATCCTCCAGTAGCCTGGCTGGGGGCTGACAACACCAATTGTCAGATTGCAGGTGAAATATCCCCTCTGTAACTGCTAGCCACGCCAGATGATCAAGTTCAGGAAAGCATAATGAAAACTGCCATAGCAAGGGAACAAGTGGCTCTATGTTCACATGAATGGCCCAGTGACATCGATAATGCTAGAGGGGGGGCAGCTAATACCTCCTATGCAATAGTGTATGGCTGTGACACTTTACTTGTCATGCTCTTTCTGATTATGATTAGCAGGAGCCAGTAGGAAGAAATGAGAGCTGCACGAGGTGCAAGATTCTCACTGATTAGAGTGTGAACCTTCTTTCAAACAAGAAAAATTCCTGTTTCTGCACGTGCCCTTCCTCCGTGCAAATTAGAGGAAGGAGAACAAATCTGATCACAGCAAAGGAAGATCAGTCTTAGTTATGGGAGGGAAATGAAGCTATTGGAGAAAAAAACGTTCTTTAAGAGAAATAAAAAGAGCAGTTCTAAGGATCAGTCTGTGTCTGAGAAGCTATTCAGGTAATACCAGCTAGGATTTGAACTTGCTGTTGATGTGAAACTCCCTTGGACTTCAGTCCTGTAGTCTTAGTGTGGTTTCAGGATGTTGGGACTAGAAGGGCTGTCGCTGGGGTTCTCAGTGCTGAGTTACGTGCTGCTGACACAGAGCAGCCACTGTTCCAGCCCCTGGCTTCAGCCACTGACAGTGGGAGCGCAGCAACAAACTATCATTGAGGTATCACGTCTGCGCCCACGTCTGCCCAGGCTCCAGTTTCAGGATCACTACATGGTCTGAAGCCATCCTCTGCCTCCAGCAAAATAAACATCAAATGCCTTTCCTACGAAGAAGTAGCTTTCCATTTTTGTACCAGCCCTGGGTGATTCCTTGTTGGCCAAGTTCTGCCCAATATCGCCTGAGACTGCTCTGCCAAACTGATCATGCTTCCTTGACCTGTGACTTTTAAACTTTAAAGGCTGCTCTGAGTTGCTTAGAGAAGCAGTTTAGGTAAGCAGGTGCCGTATGAGGAACAGTAATGTATGAATGGTCATTTGCTGAGGAAGGTGACAAGGCTTATTCTTGCCCTTGTGGAACTTTATTTCAGAGAATGGCCCCAGTAAAGATCTCTGCCTCCCACATATCCTTATTACAATTGGAGGCTTCCTTGTACCCAGGAAATTATTTTTATCAGTCACCGTCTTCATACTAGAGCTTTATGCAACCATTAAAAAAACCCCACAAAAAACCAGAAAAAATATTTCACTCTTTCCAAAATAAGAACAAGGTCTCCAATCTGGCTTCTTTTCTGTGGAAAGCCACCGTGGAGAAAAGCAGAGGTTTGAGGTGCTTGTGAAAACCTTTGGTGTTGGTAAGCTGTGCGGCAGTGCTTTGTCCTGGCCGAAATTTCCTAAATATGCTTTCCTGTGTGTTCATTAATGTCATCTGGCTCCTAAATAAGCATATAAGCTTAACTGAGAACAATCTTGTAATCATTAGGCTGGAAGACAAGATTTGTTTTATTAAGGCTGAGAAAGAACACTCGTATTGTTTAAGGAGCCTTTGTGTGCTGCCTTCGCCAGTAAAGGGTGAGAAACAGCTATGGAAGGAGAGGGAACGATAACAGGACAGCTGACACCAGCCATGGCTTTCACAGCCTGCAGCAGCTGACATCCAGACAGCCTCCATCTATTTCCCACACCGCTTCATACGAGTTTTGATAGACTCGTGAAGAAAAAAAGAGAATTACAGAATATGGCAGTAGGAAGAAGACAAGGTCTAGTGGCAGACATTCCTTTCTTAACCTTTTGGGGACCCCCAAGAAGAATCTATCAGATTTTAGTACGCTTCTCAAGGCCTTACTGTTTTTCTGTGGTCTGCAGAGAGGTCTAAGAGCTGAGGATCAGTTCCTGCCCAGCATCTATTACCAACAGGGGACCATCCGTCAATGACTCCAAAATTATTTCCATTCCTAGTCGTGACCTGAATCCATGTTGTGACTGATCCAGTGTTACCTTCAATTAGAGAAACTTGTAAAAATCTTAGCACTTTCTTTGTGATTGCTGGGGAATGGGAGGTTTGACACCCCACAGCAGTGCTAGGTGGCATTTCTTCAGTGTTGGCCATGCTATGATGCCTTACCCTAGGAACAGGAAAGTTCTCCCTGAATGATGTGCTGCTTATTTTGATCAAATGTGGAAGCAGTTTCCCATGATTCTCACATTAGTTAAAAGTCTCTGGAACAGAGTCGCAAGGTTTGTGTCAAGATGCCATTGAGATAGCCTTTCAACATATCACATCACACACAGTCATTCTTTTTTAAAATGTTTCATGTATTTGGAAGACTTTACTAGAGTTTCTTTTTACAGTAAAATGCAGTTAATAAATGTGTTGATGTTTAACATTTGCAAACCAGTTTAAAAGTTTCGATTGGAAATTTTAAGCCGGAGGCTCTATTTAAATAAAACAAAAGCAAAATCCCTTCACCTTTGATGCTGACTCTGTTTATCAACTTTTTATGCTATCAGCTCTATTCAAAGGAATATTGCACAACAGCCTAGAGAAACACTGTAACAAATGGAAATACCAGCGAACAAAGATGGAGCCAGTGAGGTGCAATGAAACAAAAATCAAGATAAAGCATGACCATAGCACTTTGTAAAACCTAAATTAACCATTACAGCACTCATACACACAACATTATTAGGTTGAAATTACTCTAACACTTGTTTGGGTTTGGTGAAAAACGAACCTGTGCAGCCAGTGAGGAAACAAAAATTCAAAAGAAATCTTAGTGAACAGAATTACTGAGCAGCCTAATTTCAGTGTAATAAACATTTGAGTTCACAGAAGTTTAGCCCAAGTCAAGATGAAAAAGTCTGGAGATGTGTGCGGAAATAAAGTTCTACTACGTGTCATTACAGAAACACATAAATAGGTTATTTCCAGAATTTCTGGGAGACGACAGAACTTCTGCGGGCTCAGAGCCTGGAAACTGCTGACTGAAGGTGTTGCAATTCTCATCAGTTTTATTTTGGGAAGACAAAGTCTGGTCAGGGTGGTAATGACAGTCAGGATGAGGATAGGAGGTCTGACAAGGACTGCAGTAGCTTAGTTCAGCAGCTGGCAGTGCTCACAAAGTAGACGAGTGTGAGATAATGAATAATTTTCTTTTTTAGATGTAGCAAAAAATAAAGCCTCCTGCTTTCCTTCCAAATGAAAAATCAGTGAAGGAAGCAAAAGTATTTAATTAACTAAGAAACACAACAAAAACCGTTTTATTTTCTTTCATTGTAGAAGTAAGGCTTACAGTGTGAGGTTACATTTAATATTACATACAGTAAATTATGAAATAAAACATTGAAAAGTGAAATGTAATGTTTTCCATTTTCAAACTTTAAAAGAGAAAAGTTTTAAATTTTTACAAACTGTTTTCTGTTTTTCCTTGCAAACTCTTTGGGTCTCAGAGGGTGCAGGTGAAGGGACTTATGTGGCAACAAAAGATGAAGTTTTGAAAGTTCCTGATGTTTGGTCAGAACTTTTTTGAAATTGAGCTGTTTTCAAGAAACTTTTGGATTTTATATAACTTTATATTCCAATAGAGAAGGTGCTACATAGAAAATTTTCTAGTAAATGGTAAAATGCCTTGTGGCATGCAAAACACTACCTTTGTCGAAGTACAGCATTAGGGGTACTGCTGTACAAAAATAAAAAAAACCTGTGCTTCTGCAGACCTGATCCCCTCTGCCACAGGCGCCTCTTTTAACCCAAAAACTTTGTCCACCTTCCACAGAAACTTCTCCTCATTCAGTGCACAGGGCAGAAAATGTTTTGCAGCAAGCCATTATTCTTTGGGGGTTTATTTATTCTTTTTATCTGAGGTTTGTTATCACACACTACCCTGAGAACATCAACAATAAAAAAATGTTGATAGCTGCTGTCTGTACTGATACTGGTCAGCTCTCATAAAGCATTCAGCAGCAGGAGATACACCATTCCCATTATTCAGATAAGAGCTATTGATTGCAAGAGCTCTTCTTAATGTGCAATGTAAAACATGGCATTTAATACAGTTCAAATAGAGCTCACTGACGACTTAGTGGATAGCCAGTAAGAGTTATCAAACACTGTTTGCTACAATTTTGGCAATCTTTTTAGGTGGATTCAACAGTCCACCCATATTTAAAAAGGAGAAGCTCTATTAGTCACTCTTTCTTCTTAACAAACATGTTTACAGAAGCATGGAGTGAGGTGGTTAAGTGGTTTCACGTGCAGAGGAACGTGTGTCTGCTGGGGGTGTCACGCAGAAAGACCACGCTGACCACGGGTGGTTTCGGGTTTCCCAGCAGATTGGTGGCGGGAAGGTATTGCTGCTAAGTGAACGTGCCAGTCAGGATCAGAGCTGAGTCTTTCATGTTATACTAAACCCAGGCCAGGCCCTGGCAGCATGACCTCATTAACCTCATGACTCTTGATCTTTCAATTATGTCCAAGTCTCCACTCACAGAAGAATTCGGGACAAGTCTGGCTCCAACGCTAATTTATTTATTTCCATAAATGGTCTATTTACATTGGCTTGGAGGTCAGCATCTTTTTTTAAAGACAGTTACACTTAGAAGAGATTATCTATGTTTTTGAGATGCCTTAATGGTCTAATAATACACATGTGGAACAGATAGTGTTGTAGAAAGAAATTTAACCTGGGAATTCATTTACCATCCAAAATTTCAGCAAGAAAACTAAAAATGGTAAGTGTTCGAAGTGACACTTGGGATTTACTGCAGTCATGCAATTATATGAACTAGTCCTGCCTAGGCAATGAAAATTCCCTTCTTTAGAAAGCAGCTGAAATGTAGAAAAGAGCTGAGCTGTAGGAACATATCAAACACGAGCATAGACAGACAATACCAGTGTGCAAACAGAGGGAGGTGATAGCTCTGCGCTTACACAGGTGTTACCCACACTGCTCACTAAATAGGAGAACATTTCTCTCTGGTTTTGTCCAGTAAGAAGGTTCTGGATCAATGCTGGTATCTTAATCCTATTATTATTTCTTCTGCAACCCCTGGTGTCATGTTCAAAGTTAGAACAGTCACAAGGACCTTTGCTTCTTGTTCTGTCCTAGAATCACACAGGATGCAAAACTTTCAACACAAAGTCAATGTGAATTTGGCAGAGAAGTTTGCTGGCTATTGCTTCAGAGCTTCACGTGCTTCTTACAAATTCTCTCCAAAAGAAGCCACTGCATTTTCAGTTACAGAAGTACCTGAGCAACCGTGGATCAAGAGTTTTATTTTGACGAAAGATTTTGCCCAGAGAGGTTGTGGAGTCTCCCTCACTGGAAATATTCAAGAACCTTCTGGACGCAATCCTGTGCCACGTATTCTAGGATTACCCTGCTTGAGCAAGGAGGTTTGACCAGATGACCCACTGTGGTTCGTTCCGACCTGACACATTCTGTTATTCTGAGATTCTGTTTCTGTGATTAAAGTCCTTCTAGAGTTAGGCATGTATATAAATGTCCTATGGTAAATGCTCAGGATTATTCATGACAATAAAGACAGACAAATTCAGTGTTTGTTAGAATGGAGTGGGTAGGCGCTAATTCACGTTAACCTACAAAGATATTTCTAAGTCTAACTCACGATACATTGATGTTTCTCTGATTTTCAGTGTCACCGAAGCACTTTTAAATCTGCTGCCATTGTTATTCTCAAACACATCAAAGTTAGCAGTTGCCAAATGAACAGGGGGAGCACTTTCCTAAAACTTATATAGTAAGATGTATCATGAGTTCCACAGGAAAAATCCATCCAGCACTCAAGGAAACATTGATCATGTATTCAGATTTATTTGGGTGATTACACAGTGACTACTTACCTTTGCGTTAGTATGCGATATGTGCATTCATCACTGCCAACATTTAACTCTGCACCTCCAGCCTGGGCAGCCAGGAACCTTGAATTCCATTCCATGCCCTTCATCATCCAGTTTGTCCACACTTGTGCATAACTTCCAGTCCCAATAACAAGGGCTTTTCTGTAGCTCAATAAAAATAGAAGTTTTTTTGTTATCTGATGGACCAACACCCTTCATTGGATCAGATAAGGATCACTTATCTTGCCAGTGCATGCACATGTCATTGAAAGTCCCTGTGTAATAAGCCTCAATCAGTAGAAGTAATGTCAGAATCTGATTCTTTCAGATTTTCCTCGATTTGAACTGCTTTCTCTGCTAAAACATTAAATATGCTTAAAGTAAGACATCATCCAGTGTGGTTTTCATGTAGAAAACAAAATACATTTTTAAAATAAGAGAACTACAGCAATTTGATCTGTGGCTAATGCTGCAATTTCCGAAAAGTGCTGTTCCATAGAGGGACTATAGTCTCTGGTCTGTTTGTAATAAATGTCAAGGAACCATCCTGAACGAGAGGCAAATGCACAAATATGGAAGATGGAATGGTTCAGTAGTGATTTACTGAAGATTAGATAAAGTTAAATAAAATTACGCTCAGTCATAGAAATCAAATTTTCTTTTAGACATTCTTCTGCACTGTTAACCTACTTTATTACTACCAAGTATTATTCCTACAGACATTTCAGGATTGCAAATTCTCACTAAAAAACAGCAGAAGAAGGTCTTCCTCCCTTAGACCTCCTCAGCAGGCCAGTTGTTGTGGACCCCTTATCTGGGTATCTGACTCTTCCCATGAGACTCTTTAAAGACCTTCATTGCCTGGCACCATGGATGCTGGGGGCAGGCAGTCTCCTGCAGCAGTGCTCAGCCTCCTGGCCTCTCCATGGATCCAGTCCTGCCAGCACAGGGAGGACTCGTGAGCAGCACGAGTGGGAGGAGCTGCTCAGAGAGCCAGAGCACTGTGCACCCTGTGAGAGCGCTGTACACGCCATGGGAGCATTGTGCGCTCCATGGGAGCCCTGTACACCCCATGGGAACAATGTACACTCCATGGGAACAATGTACACCCCATGGGAACACTGTGCATGCCAGTTCATTCCAGTTCGGGTGCTGCTACCAGCGATTAGGTATCCTTGCATCCAAGAGGAATGCATAGCTTGCTCCCATACTGCAAATCAAATGATGGGCAGTTTTAAATAACGACCTCAAGCTCCCGCTCCTCTACTCTCACCTTTTTTTGCAAAGAATTTTACCCCATGTTCATGGCCTGTTAATTACTGTTACATAACATAAGAAGTAAGGCAGATGTCTGAAGCATAGTTTTAAAATGAGGTAGGTGTGTAATTTAATCTAATGTGGTTTCGAAGTTTCTGATCAAAACTAGTCCCATCACTGGGACACTCAGCTCTTCATTGCCAGCTTCCTTGGCAATTGAAGCTTAGTCATGAGCCATGGAAACACCCATATGGCGCTGTAATTACCACATGATCTTCCAGCAATTCCCATCACTCACTCCTTGACACCTAAAGTCAGAGGGGTTCATGCAAGCAGCTCCAGAGAGCAGCGCTCCTCTCGCAGGCTGGCCACCAGACTTCCACTCGGGTAAAGACAGGCAGAGTCAGGGGTCTGCCCGTGCTAACAACAACACAGCTGCACGCTGTTAGAGCAGCTGGTGGCTAAGTGAGAACTAATAAATAAGGGTCTGTCCCGCCTGCTGCAGTGGAATGTGATAGTGGGGGGAGCAGGCAGAGCCAATGGCACCCGCGAGATTTCGTCTGCCTTGCCCAAAGGTCAAGAATCACAGTCACAGGTTACAGCCTCAGCACACTGGTATCACCTTCAAAATGAGATCCCCCACACTGCCAGAAAAATCACAATGAATTAGTCGAGAGGATTTCTGCTTTTTACCATAGATACCTCCAAATCTGTGCCGTAACATCAATTCTTTCAAACAATCCTTTGTGTCAGGATCTTTCAGGATATGGAATAACAAAAGAGCTGAGCATGATTTTGACTGAGGCCTTGAAAATATGCTAATTGCTTTAGCCAATTGATAGATTAAAACAGAAATGCAGTATTTGCCTAATTCAAGGTATTTCCCCCAGTGAACATTCAAAAATCTTCACAATAAAATACTAAAATTACACTGAGATAGGCCTGTTTCCTGAGTTCTGAGACTGGTTTCTGAATTATGACACTTTAAAGCAAATCATGAAATATTGCATTTATATGATATACAGACTCCATTCTTCTGGGTTTTTTTTTTCTTTTTTTGTGTAAGTTTTTCTGCATTCAAACACATTTCCTAAAATTTCCAGTCTGTTTTCCACTCCATTCTCAAATGATAATTTCAGAAACTAAGATTTTAATTTTTTTAAGTTGCAATACTTATAATGTAAAAACAATTACTAGCAACTCTGTTAGAAGTTAAATGTAAATTTTCAATGCTCCTTCCAAAAACCCATGGTAGGTCCACTACACACATCAAAGGCACAACTGTTTACGTTTTTAAATTTTTTTTTATTGATGGATTTTAATATGTTAATAAATACAGTAGACTGTGAAGGCAATACAGGAGAACCAAGTGATGCACATGCAGTGTGATACCTGGAAGTAAATGCACTTTGATAAGACTAATGATAAAGCAACTGCTTCTAAAGTGGTTCGTTCAGTTCTGATTGTACTGCTCTAATTAACTGGACACCGTCCCTGACAGGAATTTTTTTTTAAATTGTGAGAATTCTATTTTCCTCTCACATTTGCCACCTTGAAATCTGAGAAACACCCATTAGCAGAAACATGCAGTTAATATTAACCTGAAAAATGAAAGCCACGATGCATGGGAACACGACCTTGCTAATACCTGGAAGACACTGATTTGATTATGCCTCTTATCCCTTGTTTGTAACATTTTGACTATATAGAACTGTGCTTTTATTTATTTTTTTTACCTGTGATTTCTTTCTTGTAGATGTGTAAAATACATTTATCATCTCTCACATTACATCCGGGTGTCTGATTTCAAGTTCTCCTTTTCTGGTATGCCTCTCATCCGTCTCGTATTGCAAAGTTATGTGAAGACTTTAAATTCCTCATATCCAGTGTTCTGCTCAGATTTCAATAGCAGCAATAAGACCATATTCTCAAAGCCATAAGACTATTTCTAGGTAAACTTTAAACTAAGGTACGTCAGCAAGTTGGAACCACAAAATTAAATTACTTATAATATTAAACAATTTTCTTATTAGAAAAGGATAACCATTCACTGACAAATAGATATGATCAATATAAACTTGAATAGCAACATATTTGTGGATTTATTTTAAAGGCTATCTTGTTTAAATGATCTTTAGAAATGCCTTCATAATGCAAGTAGAACTAAATGCCTGATGCAAATGATTTCCTGCAAATGTTTGCTTACACTTTTAAAGAAAATTGCTTCATTACTGCTTGTTACTTGTTTCTGTTCATTTACTACAGATAATCAGATAAGAGATGTATTTATGCTCAAAGGTAAAATAGGACTAAATGCATGTGGTCTTACCTCTGCTTTCCTTTCCTGCATAAATTTGATTAAACTTGTATGGATTTCTTGCAGGCATCTGACTCCCAAGCAAAGCTGTGGGCACTACATGCAAAAGTAGAAAAGGGTGCCAAAGTGCTTTAAGGCTCTGCATCCCAGTCTTAGTTTTCATCTTCTGAAAAGTGAAGACAACTTTAGAGGAATAAGATATTCAAGACAGCAAAGAGTTTTGTCACTTGAGTAGCGGGGCTTGTGTAGGAACTTGAAGATACATGGATACATCTTTGCATCCTGAATTGGGTTTCTGTCAGCTCTAACAGCCAGGTCTCTCTACCAGACTGCAGTGAAAAGTTATGCTGAATTCTCATCCTCAGCCAGTTCAGAATCCACAGGGCTGTTTTCCATTACTTGGGTGGCTTGCATTTAAATCTGTCACACCTGGAGGGAGAGGAGCTCTGGGGCTGCGCTCCACAGCTCACTGGCTGCAGCTGCTGTTACTGGGTAGTGGCTCTTCCCTCTCCCCCATTACCCTTTCACAACTAAGAGCCCTTCAGCCTTGGTTCTGACCAGGGTTTTCTTGACAGTTTGTCGGATTTATTTTCTTCACAAAGCAGTGCTGTCGTGATAGGTCATGGATAAGCCCTGATCTCTCATATAGGTGAATCCTGATGACACATAATCAAATGCAGACTCAAAATTCCACGTTAATTACACAGGGATAATTTCTCAGTGCAACACAACTTCAGTTAAACAAAAAAGGCCATATCCAGATATAGGATGCGAATATAAGAAACTGCACCAATGAATGAGTAAACTGCTTTCAGTTAATGACTGGACACAACCCAGTCCAAAGGCTCAGGAGCATCCATTTCTTGGAGCTCAGACACCTGGATTGTACGTGAAATTGCATGCTGAATGACACACAGTTGCTCACTGCTGTTGTTAGAAGGAATATGTTTGATGTGAACTCTAAAAATAAGGAAATCGTGAACTCTAACCCTTTTCCAGGTTTCCTGTGATAACTGGCAATGTATGATGTTATGACACAATGTATTTTAACTGTGTCATGGTGAAAAGAATTCCTGAGATTCCTGATAATGGCAGCTGGTTATACTTAAGAAAGAAACACATCTTGTTCTCATTATTCACCACTAACTCTGGGGAGGAAGACAGCATCTTTCATACACTTACAATTGGCTCAAAATTAAATTCCTTGGCATCAAAAACATTGAATAACTTATGTCAATGTCTGACAAGGTAAAGTAATGTATGAAGGACACGGTCCTACTTTTAAAATTAATCATCCTTAAAGAAAACAAACAAAAAAAAATTGATGGCAAACTGGTCTCCCAGAGACTATTAATGTTCTACAGCAAAGAGAAAGTTAAAGGATTTTAAAATAGTTTATAATTATACAGGGAAAAATCCATCGGGGGGGAAAACAAAACCAAACCAGCACACAGCAAAAACATCCCAACTTTTAACTCTGGCATTGGCAACCCCTCAGCTGGTCCTTCCCAACTTTGGATTCAGGAAGTCAGACGTATTATGTGAAATGCAGCAATCCACAAGCAGCAACAAGGTCTTATGGACATGTGCAGACTTGTCTTAAGGTGTCAAAGAGATTAAATCCCAGGAGTGCAGGCAGCCACAGTCAAGGACAAGGGAGTTTACGACTTCAGCATGTGTCAAGCTTGCTCATCAAAGTTAATACTTTCTCCAATTACCTCTTCTCCTATAGATCTTCTGCAAGAAATAGTCCCTCAACACTGGCCTCAAGGATAGTTTCTGGACTTGTGAAAGCCTGTGACAGTCACCCTCACCAAGCCTTGCTGTGCATTTGGAGTTTATTTTGTGACCTTGAGATGTTTGGAAGACACATAGAAAATGCGGTTCACGTCCAGCCTGCCTAAAACACACCTGTGCCTTTAGAGCTGGCTATCGGCTTGTAGAAGTCACAGCAGGGAGATTACATGCAGAAATGTAACCTTGGCTAATTATTTCATTAAGAATAAAAATGTAAAATAATGAAGTAATAAATTCTAGTCTTACTGCAATAAAACATTTGCAAAGTAAACAACCCCCAAAGTATGAATATCACTGGGTGATTCAGACATAATTTATACTTAGAATTAACTTCTTGCTGTTAACATCACCATATAAAATGAGACACCATTCAACATATTCAAGGCAACATCATTGTACACACTAAAATTAAGGATCATAAAGATAGTTATCCTCAGACTAATTATATCTAAGTTTCACTGGCACTTTGGACAAGTCTGTGATAACACTTCAGCTTAATATAGTGACCAATTTAAACTAAACATTTGTTTAACATATTGTTGTGCAATATGGATTTAGTAGTAGTTTAGATCTGTAATCTCGGTGTTTTTCATTAGTCTGTAACCTTTCATTGTCATTTATCTAAACTATGTAAGCATTAAGTCTGTGGGACTATGACCAGTATGCCAAGGTCAAGTCTGTTGGAAAAAAACAGAAGTCTCTTTATTAACAACGTCTTTGAAATGTGCTGTAATTTCTAAACATTCCTCAGGAATGCAATTATTTTTCAGTGCCATGAATTTCAATACAACTACTTGCAAATATTGTATGAGAGCAAAAGTGTTCAAGAACTTCAAGAGCATTTGCAGTAACAAACGGAGCAGAGGCCTTTGATTGCAAAATACAGCCAGTTAACCAGGGGAATAGATTGCCTAGACAGTGGGGAGCATCTACTGCTGGTAGTCTTAAGAGCAGGTAAAACAGGATCCAGGACACATGGAGGTGGAGCTGACCCTGCCTTACACTCCAGGATTGTCCTTCCACCGTCACTTGTTTCACTGCAGTCCTTCCTTGGCCTTAGCCCTTATGTCTGTATTTAGCTTTCAGCTCATTCCTAAAGCCTCAGCCACCCTTACACTCCAGAGACCACACAGAAGGACATCATGAACTGGTGTAATACTCCTATTCTGCATGTGCATCATTTTCCTTCACTTGCCTCTTCCTTGTATTTTAGGGAGCATACACTCCCCTGGGTGCATGCATACATAGATGTGTAAATTTTAAGCACAAGGAGGTCCCATTCCTGATCAGCCTTAAAATGACTTCAAAATAAATGTTTGGTAGCACATGTTCCTTAATCGAGTTGCATGGGTACATCTCACAATGTCATCTCACAGCTATGACGCAGTGGGCAAGAGCTGAGACTGTACAGTGCACTGAGGTGATACATTTCTTTCTAAAATAAAAGCATGAGTAAATATCTAATAGCAACACTAACATTATGTCATCAGTTTTGAAGAGGAAATTACTCCACAGATTAATGAGGAATTCTACATGGAAGTCAAAGGTATGATGTAGTCTTATAGCATTAATCAAGAGCTAAATATGATCTGACCTACTTCAAACAGCCCAGCCTTTAACAGAGAGAAGATGAAAAAGAAGGCAGAGTACAAGAGTCCATATTTATCTCTGATGTAACACCAACAAAGCCAAGAGAATTCCTTGAAGTTCAGTGTGCCTCAGAGCACCACATGGCAAGTGCCACAGGTCATCCTGTAATCTGCAAGGTATGATGGATCAAAAAAGCAATGACATTTTCCGTTCCTATTTAGGAGACATTATACTAAGAAATAAGATATCACAGGACTATATCTCAGTAAAATGTCTGTTTATCACCATGCAACAATGGATGTATCAATTCACTAAAGAATTTTACAAATTCAAATTTGAACATATTCTAGGAAGTCCTCTGGAATGAAGAAATCACCAGGTTTCCTAGAAAACCGGATTTTTTCTATATTGTACACAGTAAACATAATTATGCTGTATATAACTCTCTTGGAAAGCAGTGAGAAATTAAATAGGTTATATTTTCTTTTTTCAAAACCCTAAAACTTGGAGGTCAAGTCAGACTTACTATACTGATCCCCAGACATGGTGACTCCCTCTTCCTTAGCGCTGACACCAAACATGATCGTGTTCCCAGGCCCCCCTGAAGGCGCGTTCTAAAGAGAGAGACATTAATAGATAATGAATGGGAAGAGAACACATAAATACCTTTTAAAAAATTAACAAACCTCGATTTCCTTGAACACATGAGCAATAAGAAAAAGTCACCTAGTATGTTTTTAGGAAATACCTCTAAAAATTTCTCAGTCATAACCTGCTTCTGGCTTCACACTCCATGACAAGGGCCACTATTTTCTTGTGATGGTGAGGGGTGTCCACTCAGGCCAAAGTTATTAGCAACTGACAGCACTTCGCATTTAGCATTTTCAGTTACTCTGAGCAGGATCTCTAACCCGAGTGCTGCATTTCCAAAAGAACGAGACCCTTGCCAACAAACTGGGAATTCAGCAGTCCCACAGAGGGCGGACGAAAGGAGCTGTTACTTTCCCACTATTTCCAGAGCAGGTCTGTGTCACACTGTTTACATCATGCATCATTCATCTGCTGTGATGAAATGTAACCCCGCATTTTAAAAAAAGACCTCTGCAACAGTGAGGATACTATATCTTTGTGAGAAGTGTTTCACATATTTTCCATGGGCATCAACTGCTCCTGCTTCTATTTAAATCTGTGTGGCCCTCTTCAGAGGGCATTATTCACTTCAGGAAGTCCATTCAGAAGGTGCTGAGCATAAGAAGGGGAGAAGCCAGGATGGCAGCAGACAGCAACATGGCTCCTGAAGAAAAGCCGAGCGCTGCTCCTGCGAAAAGGGCTGTCCACAAGATCCGAATGGCCAGCCAGGTCTTC
Source organism: Mohoua ochrocephala (assembly GCA_013398855.1). Classification (NCBI taxonomy): domain Eukaryota; kingdom Metazoa; phylum Chordata; class Aves; order Passeriformes; family Acanthizidae; genus Mohoua; species Mohoua ochrocephala. The sequence continues at coordinate 176,105 of VZTA01014637.1, forward strand.
AGCTTGGCACGAGGTTGGCAGCAGTGGGCATCTGACCACCACGTCAAGCAAGAACAAGAGCCCTCTGGATGGGTCCCCACTGCAGGAGGCTCATCAGCTCAGCCTGTACAAGAAAGTTCCTTTGAAAAACAGCAAATTCCATCTGTCAAGAGGGACCAAAAAAAAGATGACGAAAAATCCTTAGCAAAGGAATCGGTGACAATAAAAGATGCTGAAAAAAAATCAAGGGAATCAGATGAAGCCCTCGAAATGTTCAGCATTAAAAGCAAAGAGGTGACCAAAACAGTTGTCAGCAAAGCCTACGAACGAGGGGGGGATGTCAGCCTCCTCAGTGAAAGGTACGAGAACAACAACAGCAGCTCCGAGATGACCAAACTCAAAGAAGAATCAAGCGCTATTGACAAAATTCTTAGTAGCAAATTTCCTTCAGCCATAAGGAGAAAGTGCTCAAACGTGGTATCAGAGCTGACCAAGGGCTGGGAGAAGATGGAAGAAGAGGACAAAGATGGGGCCAAGGAAGAGCTGCTCCTTAAGTGCCGTGATGACAGCCTGGATGCCCAGGACAGTGGCTATGGGGAAGGAGAGGACAAGCTCGAGCAGGAGGACAGCGACCGGGAGGTGACAGCTGTGAGGATTAAACGGCCTGTACCATCTCTGTAAGTAAAGCATCTTCATTACAGCAACACAAATGGCAGAGGGGTACAGCTTTTCATCAGGAAGATGGGTGGGGAAATGGTAGGAAGTGGTCAAAGATAAACTATTATTCTTGACTCAGAAGAAATTAATCCAAATTCAGGATTTTCACATATCACTCTGTGCTCAAGTAGTTAGTCAACATCCTCAGACTACAGCCCAGGGTTTTATGTGCTATGTACATAATATACAAAGTCAGGAAGTTATGTTTGGGAGATGTTAATTATATTTAATTTGCACACTACATTTACTGGTTCATCAAAATAACTACATACTTCTTTATACTTCAGTCCATATTTCAGAATCACAACTTTTATCTCATCAGGAGCCCTCAGCTACTCATTTATTTCAGCAAATGTTGTCTAAACCAATGTATTTGACAAGTAATATTTCCAAATACTTATTCATTATTTTGCTTAGTATAAATTGCAAATATTCTCAGGAGCAATTTTCAGAGAGCGTCCCAAATTAATGTTGCAGGAACTACTTCCACATACTTCTTACCAAAAGTTGGGTTCACTGCTTCTCTTTGGAAGCTTTCCATGAATTTGGAATTCACCAATTCAAAGAAAGGAAACTTTCACAGTATCTTGGACTCAAGCACCTTTCCAGAAATGAAAAACCGGATCAGCACCAAAGATGAAAAACTGATGAAAATGCCAAACCAGACTTTGTGATGGTTCTGCAGACAGGCAGGCAGGCTGTATCATGGCCCCTGTTTTGGTTTTACACCTCACTACTGATGAGCATTACCATGACCATTAGACTGTGACTAACAGAGTCATGGATTTCAACCATACAGTACCTTTTAGCACAGCTATCTGAACACACACCCCCAGAGCTATTTTAACTATTCAGACGGGATGAGAATGATGCTTTGCTGTACAGCTGAGCAGTCAGCTCCTGTAAAAAGAAAATGATTAACAGCCCAAGTGAAAAAAGCTCTCCAGTAACCTAGGGCTTGAAAGTTTGTGGTACCTGCTTTTGGTACAGACTGTGTGCACCATCCTTTCACACAAGTTAGGACCTCAAACCAAAGATTCCAAATATATAGAGGAAAAAGGATACATTTGCAGAGTGTATCTGTAAACAACTTCAATTAAAACAATTTCCTCAGTTTCAAAGATTATAGTAGAAACAGACCAACTATCTAGCTTCTGTTAAACTTTTCTTGTATTTTCTTTGTATGTCTACCTAGAAAAAAGATCGATAAGCCATATTTGGTGTGGTCCAAATGATTGAAATAACACCCTCTATGTTACTTACAGCTCTCTCTTCCACTGAAATCGGACACAAAAATAATTTTCTGCACTTACAGTGCTGCTATCAGGACTGGATTTTTTTAACCATTCATTTCTAAAAATTTATTTTACATCCTCAGAATATGATATTTCAGCCTGCTATCTTTATGAACCTTTCAATGTGGTTTAATCTTCTTCAAAAAGGTCACAAGTACACAGTTGTTAAAGAGTATCTTCCATTTTCCTCTCTATGTTCCAGGAAAAAAAGCATCAGTGAAAGTATTTTGTTTTCCTCACATCAGCACCTTCATTATTTCCAGCTGCACCCCTTACTGGAATAAGGTTGCTTCCTTACTAAAAGCCTGTTAACTCCTACTGGCATAAGAGACACTATTTTGTTCCTGCTTAGGAGCAAAAGGGATGCAACAAAAGGGATATGAAACTCCAAACATTGAAAAGGAATTCATACCTTTCCCCTATAGAGAGAATCAGGGTGAATATGCAGCACGGACATTATTTGCCTAGGTCAGAATGCATTTAGCATGATCGTTCTGGTTAACAGGTTAACTTAGTTGATTGTTACACATAAAGCACTTCTTAAAGTGGGTAAAAGTTCAAAACCTTTACTTTGGATGCACAATCCTTTGCGTAGGCCATACATGAAAAAATGCTTCTTTGTGTACACAATTCACATTATTAACTTGTCATTAAGCTAAACAATGGCAAAAATGGCACTTCAGCCATCAGAAATGGTCAAATTAGAAGATGCATTAAAAAGGTAGGTTTTTTCAAGCCCACATGAGGCACGATAAAAGCAAAAGGACAGATAAGATGGTGGTTTTCTCATCCACTGAGAAGATGATTTGGATGAGGAAGGCGATAATAACATTCTGCTAGAAAGGAAAATTAGTTTCAGTAGAAAAAGGAGGGAATACATTCTAGACGGTTAAGTTAAAGCAGGCAACAAAGACTTCACAGCCTCCTGCTGTCTCACTCCCCCTCTTCTCTCTGCGCAACCTGGGGAACTGAAGCTCTAGGACTTTCTCAGAGGTCATGTTCCCTGGAGAGAAGGGAGAGCAGCTGGCTGTGGCTGAGGGATAAGCCTTCCATGATACCTACTCATCAACTCCACTGAGACTGCTGGCATCACTTCTTCGAGGCAATTTTGATTCACTTAGTACTTTTTCCCCCCCTGCCTTAACTGATCCCTTCCCACATGAAGAGCAGTCAATCTGAGCTTCAGTTGGAGTTCAGACTGTGCTGGCACAGGGTTTCTGTGGCCTTTGGAATAGCCATAGGCTTCAGGAGACAAATTCCCTCGCATAACCAAAGCCTGTGCCCACAGTTCCTCTGGGCACTGAAGGCACAATTCAGGTGAAGGGACAAAGGATCACAGCTTTCCCTTTCTCTATATGACAATAGCTTATCTAGAGGAGCACTTGGTTTATTGTTGGGAAACCAAATTGTCTAGCTTTACCCCACTAGTATATCTTAATGCTTTCCTGCCAACATGCACCTGTTAATCACTTAAACACAAAAAATCACAGGTACAGACACGCTGCCTACTCTCAAGATGCTCTGTAGTCACACAACAGCAAGGTGCACTTACTTGGCAACTCAGTATGCTCAATTCTTTTGATGTTTTTTCACCAGATTGATAGGGAGGAGTATTTTGGAGCTTTTTAAACACAGTTTCTCAATACAGCTAAGCCAGTCTTAGGGCAGCTCCACAGGTAATAAAGTAGTGCAGCTCTCCTAGCTCTTTTTCTATCCCTGGCACTAAGTGTTTGCAATTCTTGCCCTAGTATAGCCCTGCCCAGTACTGGCATCTTTCTGGTGCACAGACCTGAACTGGGGTCATCTCTATGACTCCTATTCTCTATTTCAACCAGCTTACCAGAAAACAAAGGAATGCCCAAACAGTGGGAGAACAGAATTTTATGCAACTTTGCAACCCTGTGTACTGTTTTGCTAAGTGCATTTTGATTCTCCGGCATTACTGTTAATATTCAGCTGACATTGCTGGGGAGGTTTCAGAGCAGCCTTTTGGAGAGTAAAAATATTAGAAAACAAATTACTTGGGCACAACCACAGCACAGCATAGCCCATAGCTGAGTTCTGTATATACACACTGACAGGATGTGGACAGCACAAAGACTAGCTCAGACTGTCTACAGCTCCCCCACAACATGTGAGATTGGCCATGAGAGGAAAGAGTGGCTGCCTGCAGTCATCCAGAACTGTTACACACACACAAAAAAAAACCCCCAAAAACCAAACCATATGTCTATATCTAGCTATATAGATATATATATCTCTCTGAAGGGCTTTCCTTATCCTTTGTCCCTGACACTTTCAGGCTTCTACCCTACCCATGGGAATGTGAATTTTGGACTTCAGTATTTGTTCAGAACCATACTTCAAATACAGAAGCATAGACAGAGCTACTGCACTCAATTAACTTTTTGTTGTTGCTTTAATCATTGACATCTATTACAGAGGACAGATTTTTCTAGGCACTACCCTCTAGTTTTCAGCCAGGTCATACACCTACAGCAACCAGCATCTCTAACCTCAGGGCAGGCACGCTTCAGGCTTGGCCAGGCAGGCAGGAATGGGGAAGGTACAGAAAGCACAGGTAATCAGCAACATACTGCTTTGTTCCCTTAGAGAATTAAGTCATGCTGGGGAAAAGTTTGTCAAAACTTTTGCCGGATCAGGACTGGAAGGTGGTAGTGTAGACAGGAGAAAGCTGTGATCACGGCACTTGCCTCTGAGCGCAAACTGAGTGTGGACGAACAGCCCCTAGAGAACTAATTTAGAAGTGGTGAACTCATGCCACCTGGTGGATTCCAGCTCGTCCCAAAAACACAGCAACCCAGTTACAGCAGGGATCAATACACAGCAGAAGGGCATCAGGAAACGAGGGGACGCAAAGCTCAGGTGTGCTCTGTGTCTTTCAGCGCCAGCCGGCTGAGCGAGGAGGCGCGGAGCAACGCGCGCAGGAAATGCAGCGCCGTGCACAGCCTCAAGGACAGGTGGCAGGAATGGGCCGACCAGCACATCGCAACGCAGAAGCTGAACCCCTTCAGCGAGGAGTTTGACCACGAGCTGGCCATGTCCACGCGCCTGCACAAAGGAGATGAAGGATACGGCCGTCCCAAGGAAGGAACCAAAACCGCTGAGAGAGCCAAGAGGGCCGAGGCGCACATCCACCGGGAGATCAGGGACATGTGCTTCATCATTGAATCCATGGCCAGGCCACGGCCCGACGGCAAGATCCAAGTCACTTTTGGGGAACTCTTCGACAGATATGTTCGTATTTCAGATAAGGTTGTTGGGATTCTGATGAGAGCCAGGAAACACGGGCTGGTGGACTTTGAGGGAGAAATGTTATGGCAAGGAAGGGATGATAATGTCATAATTACTTTATTAAAATAAGTAGGCTATAAGCAGAACAACTTTTGGAAAACTTTTCTTCCTTCTCCGGTGCCATTGGCATTTGCACATTTTGAATATAAGATTCCCCGGTTCACCACACAGAAAAGACAAGAGTATTTTTTGAAATACGTATTTTATAACTAGTGCGTGATAACCCAAGCATCCAAATGGACTTCATTTTGTACTAGAAGTGCTTGCAGGACAATTAAGTTAATTAGTACATGAAAAACATGGAGAATAATCTATATGGAATATAAGCAGCTGAAGATAAGTGCATAGCAATATAAATAGCAACAAATTAATTCCAATTTCTACTTCTTCTTACATTAAGATATTCCCAACCTATTTAAACTGGAATATCAGGAATATGAAACATGCCAGATCAGAAGTTGAAAGACAATATAGACTCAGACCAAGTTTTTGATCTGAAAAATGGTCTTGTGCATGCATTTCCTAATTAATTTATTTATATACAAGCAAAACTATCTTAATACAGAATTAAGGACACCACATTTGCTTTCTTTACAAGCACGATATGCAGCTACTACTGCAGTATTTTCTTGCAGCAACTGTTGACACAGCTTTCTCTTACAAATTGCATAAAAATCCTTCTTTTTATAAATGAGGTTTTATATATTTATTGTATTTATATAACTAATTTTTTAGATAGTTTCATATTTAAACTTATGGAGGTTGGAATGTAATGAATAAAAAAGTTTTGATTAGACAGCTACCTAAAAAATACCTTCTATGCAACATTGTGCAATGTCTCATCTGATTATCTATGCAGATACATATAAATACAGGGAAAAATAATATGTAACATATAAAAACTAGCCAGGTACTTGTACTTTTGTATACAGCAAAAAAGTGACTAAAATCATCAACTTCCATTGAAATGTACCTCTGTGAGAAAAGAGAGAAACAGTGTTCATAACTTTGAGGAAAATGTTGTTCCATATCACACAGAAATACTGACATAATTTTACAGCATTTGCCATTCCAATGCCACTGAAATAATGTATTTCAGTCCAGGTGATGCTGAAGAGGACTAAATGCTAACGAGCTAATACTTCTAGGACTTAAAATTGTATTATTCACAAATCGGAGACCTCTGTAAGGTCACTACTGCTTACTGGATTAGAGAGATTAGAGAGATCACTATTTCTTTACTACTGTAAAAATAGCTCTCCTGGTAAAATGTGTGTACTTCACAAGAAAAGCATTTGTTTCAGAGCAGATGCCTGGGCAGATAATGAAAAAGGAAGTGTTTTTTTCCCCCCTTAAGATTCTTTCAAACTGAAAGAGCAAATGTCTTCTTACAGAAGTAAAGGTGTATGAACATCTTGTCTCTCTGATAAAACAAATATTGCTGTTTTCTTACGAGTACAGGTACTCTAGTTTGAAGCTCCAATGTAAAAATAAATCAAATATTTTACAACTTAGTGACACAAGAACTGACTACTACATCTATTCTAAGTCTATGTAAATCATTAGTATTTTAGGACTCATTGTATTATGTGACTCTAAGGAAGAAAAAATTAATTTTAAGATGGAATCAGTGGAGCTTATTTAATATTTTCTTGAGATCTCTTAGACTACACTCAAGCTGACCTACAAAACTGCTGTCTTGGTGCAATACTTATATATCATAATTTTTACCTGCATATTCTTAAGTTATTCTTTATGTCTTTATATTATGACCTTTAAAGCTGTCTAAACTGTCTTGACAAAATTTTGTTGTCAAAGGAATACATGAACTATAAATAAAACCCTTAATTATTTCTTGGGTTATTCTCCCACACTCTAGAAAACAAATACGTGTGCATGTTCTGTGACGTAAAATATCAGTAAGTTGCTTCAAAATAGAAGCACATTCTCCTTTTCACAAGATGTTAAAACATTTCCTGTGAAGTTTTCTCTGTCCAAAGCACCAGAAAAAGATTTCAGGGTACATGGCAACAGACCTTATACAAAATACCTGTACAAAGAATACCCACTAAAGGCATGGAAGTGTTAAGTGAATTACATATTTCTGCTCGTGAGAATTCTCATCCTACCACAGGAAACACAAACAATGTAATCACTACTATACTTCTTCAATCACTTCTACCTCACTGCAGATAACTTAAGACTCCCATTCAGTCATTTCAATGTTAAAATCTATGCAATATAAACCAACCCCCCAACTTTTTCTATTTTTCCACTCAAACTATTTTATTTCCAATCGGATGAGAAAAGCACATGACATACCTAATATTTTTTTCTCATACTACCCTCCACTATTTACCTTTAAGTAGGGCAGTACCATGCAAAGCCTTCTAATTTCTGAGAAGAATTTACCATTTTTGTCAAAGAGAAATATTAAATATTGATATAAGTTAAAGTGTACGGAAGCATTTCATGTAGGTTATATACAGGTTATAAATGTTATAACATTTTTTCACATAAAGTTCTGTGACAAGTTTATCTATGGAAAGTAGGAGAAAATAAATCTGAACTCATTAAAAAACAAACAAACAGAAGTACTCCATGAATTACCCAGCCTAACTCTACCACTATACTGTTACATTCCCGTGAAACTAGCACAACCTCTGCCAAATTTAAATATTCTAAGCAGAGAGATGATAAAGGTCAAAACCTCCTTGATTAAAGCAGTCTCTGTAAATTTTTATTTAAGACCTGCTTTCCTAGTTCTGACTTGATTTGAAAATGAAACCCTAACCTTTTAGACGGTGAGCAACTCCCAGGTACTCTCATGGTAGCTTATAGTTGCACATTATTTCCTTAAATACTGGATTCACCCCTAAAATGTTTTACTTGAAACAGCACTCCTGCACTCACCTGTCCGAGGCTAGTGTTGCTTTTGCACATCCTTGGTAGTGAAAAACTTGTCTCTTCTTCTGTAGGAACTTACACACATTTTTCATATTCTAACACAGCTATCAAGCTTAAGTGACAGCATGGAACTTGTATCAGAAGAAATAAATTTGATGTTTACACCTCTGTATTTTTCAAAGTCTTACCACAGTTGCTGCAGCGGCTTGAAGCGAGTGGAAGTTCGCTGGACATGTATCCCACCCAGTAGAAATCAGCTCCCTTCTCCACAGCAATAATTCCTTCTTTAAAAATGTTTCTGTACAGCCAAGGTTCAGTAATACAGCCCATTTTTAAAATAGGGAAAGGCTATTGAAATAAAATTCGCTGTAGTGAAGAGCGTAATATTCATGGTGATGTGTTCAGCCATCACTGATCACAGAACAAATACTGGCAAGCCTTAGTCCCACAGCCATTTCGGCTGCTACGTACACATTGCACCACCCCAACATTTCAGCTAAAGCCACTGCTGACACCTCAGGGCACAAAGCAGTTCAGCATTCAACAGCACGTGTCCTATTAGCAGCGTGATTATCAAAACAGAAAACAAACTACAATGACGAAGCTTGTCAGCTAAGCAGGACAGCAGAAAGCAGAGCTGGCACTGGCACTTCTGCAGCGAGACAGCCAGCAGGACCACTTTGGTTGGCACATACTACACCAAGTGTACACCATTCCCTCGGCTGGACAGTTCCTCTCTCTGCTCCAGAACCACAGTGTGGCTCTATATCATTGCAGTAGCATGTACTCTTAAGGGGAGAAAGACGAGAGGTTTGTTCCCTTAACTGAGCTCCAAACTGCAGTGACAACAGTAAAATACCTTGATGACATCTGTTGTTTTATGAAGGAAGAACAGAAAAGTGAGATTTAAGATTCAAATACTGAAGAATACAAGATTATTATTTTTTTATTTGAAGTTGAAGGAATAGTCAACGTTTTTACTCACCTTCCAAGAGCAAGTTTTATGCATACATTCTAATTCCTGTACAAAAAAATAACTCTAATGCAATATAAACAGGTGAGCAGGAGGATGTAAGCAGAAGCCGTATGTCATAAATTATGACCTTTTTGCAGATTACACAAAAGCAGTAACTAACAGAGATAGGATTTAGAGCCAAAAGATGATACTTTAGGAATCCTGTGTTTGGATCCCAGGTACCCAAACGAAATACCGAGTTACTCAGTGAATCCATCCAGGTAGTGTATGCTGAGACACAGCCTTCTGGCAGTGAACTCCAGATAATGGGTCTCATAAGCCTTCAGCGAACGTCAAACCCCAGCTCTTTACAATCACCTTGCCAGGAAAGATGGAAAGGAATTCTACTGTAGAAAATGCATAATGAATTGAAGGCAGGAGGGACATCAGGACAGTGCCTTTGATCTCATCTATACAATTTTTTTATGTGTGGCATAGAGAAATTAACCACACTTCTGGTAATAAAATTCATGGTCTTTCCTAAGTTGACATGCACTGCTCTCTATAGATCCCTTACACAGCCAGTTGCTTCACTAAGTGTTGCACAGTCACTTATGCTTTAAATCAAACATCCTGCTATTCCTTAACTAATTTAGTATTTTACAAGCATGAGATTGCTACTGTACTACTTACCAAACACTATCCTTGATTTCCACTTTTTTGCTTCCTATTTGCTTTTCCAAGACTGGTCCAACACTTGGAAACATTCAGCTACTGAAGATTTTTGTGTGCTTTCATTTAATTCTTCAAAGCATAATTCTTTATAAAATTCTTCAGCCTCTAAGAATCTAAAATATGCTTTATTTGCAATATGATCTTAGGACAGAGAGTGTGCAGTTGAATTAATGGTTTTTTCAGCAAGACTGAGACTTTTCTTCTCCCCTCTCCCTCCTCAACATGGTTGAAGACAAGGTATTTCCTTCCCACTCCTTCCCACAAGCCCCAAAAATGCCAAGGAAGATGAGAAAATGCATCCTATACATTCAGTTATTACATGAACACCAAAAAATGGCATTTGTGCTTCTACATAAACTCCATCTTCTAAATAAACTCCAACTCAAGTTTATTTTTACATATATTTAGATTTATTTGCTATACATCACTGTGAGCTCATAGTACTTAAAATCCATTACAGGATTTTTTTTTTGTTGTTGTAATAATCAGTTGTAACTCCACAAAGACAATAATACTGCTGTGGAAGACCAAAGGGGAGAAAAGCCATTTCAATTTATTTACAGTTCCTTATTTTGTAAACATTTACTCTACACATTGTACTAAGTTCTAATAAGGATAAAGAGATATACATAGAGACAGGAAACAAAGCCCTGTTTTTCTATTCATATTGAGCATTAGCATATTATAGATGAAACATCTGCCCTTTCTCATTACCATAGCAGTAAGCTGTCTTCAAATAAGTTTTTTTTTTTTAACTTTCCAGAAATGTAAATATTTTGAAATAATATACAACTACATCTACGTAAGCCAACCCATTTGGCTTTTATTCCATTTCTAGAATAATTTAAAGTGCTATAAGCAACCCGTCAATCAACACTTTTCTATAATAACAAAACTACTTTAAACATTAATTTACAAGATAATATACAATGTTTGTCTGAAATAGCTGAAATTTCAGCACAAAGTCAGTCACTGTCACACTTAACAGCAATTTTTTTGTTCTTTTTTGTTTTGTTTTTTTTTGCAGAACATAGAATAAAAGCTTTGAAACAAACAGTTTTGTTGAGCTGTTATTGCCACAATGGCTTATCAATTTTTCTACAAAAGTGGACAAGAGCTACTGGAACTGTATTCTAGCCTGTCATTTATTTTTTGAGGTCACATGACAGTAAGTTTGCATATTCCACAAGTCTACTGAATTACAATATTGTCTACCTATGATACATGATGTCATTTTAATCAGAGCTGGTGCTAATTGTAAATTTACAACATAGACCCACTCAAAAACATCACAAGTATTTTTTTCTTTGGACAGGAATAAGCTATATTCTTGGAGCTGATGTGCTACACGGCTACAACAGTATAACAGTATATATCTGACACTTTATGTTGAAGAAAGATGCATCTGTTTCTGTACTTTTAATGCCCTACTATAGCTACAAATTGTTCACTGAGTTTTGCTTGCTTTAGCCTTTTAATTTTTTGGAACTATCATATTCTTACATTCTCTTGCTATTTTGTAAGTCTTTGCCACATAGCTCAATATTGTCAGTATTTGTCCCAAACCTGCAGATCATTAACAGCATGTGCAAAACACTCTTTAAATACAATCAGCATGCAGCTACAACACATATTAACAGACTTTTTTCTACACGTGAGCAATAAACAAGACAAGTGGCACTGTTGACTTTGGATATCTTCTAACTTCACCACGGGTGTACTGAGATGCGTTAAGAAGGAATGCTCAGCTTCTCATCCATTTGTGGCACCACTTGAATAACCCATCATTGGTCTGGACCAATCTTTGCAGTGCTGCTGCCAAATACCCACACGCAGCTTTCTTAGAGGTTCACAGAGGGCAACTTCATTCATAGACATAATTTGAATACAAAAATAATAAGCTATATTTCATGAAGCAGCCCCCTAGCAGGATTGCAGGAAAGGTGTGTGTGGGAAACCTGGGAGGCAACTGTAGTATGGGTAAGAAAATTTTGCAGGCCACAAGGCTCAAAGTAACTAATGTTAATTTTTAGTCCACAAGGTCAATATTTTGTAAAAGAGTCTATAGCTTAGAAAAAGTATGGCAGTATATTACAGATGCGAGAGCATGAAAAAACATCTATTTAAAAATAAAAACTAATGGCCACACTGAAAAATTAGAAAAAAAACCCAGATAAGTAAAATACATTATATTGCTCCTAGGGATTTTTAAGCTGCACTGATTCATGTCAGGTTTGGGACAATAACCTGTAGAAATAGTTAAATACTTATTCAAAAGCCCATATTTCTATGTCTTGAATAGTGAAGTCTTCTCGCTTAGAAAGCGTGTGATTCCCAAATGTTTTACATGAATGACTTCTTCCATGGTAGAGATCACCATCAAGCCAAAGAGCAAACTCTCCTCTGCAAGACAGACAATGTATTAAAGCAAGACTGAAGGAATAAGCATTGCATCTATCAATGTATTTTTCATTCAAAATTCAGAAATGAGAAGGAATTAAAGAATTAGTTTTTAACACAAGTACTTCATTGCTGTTGATAAATTTATGCTACAAAGATTTTATTTTCTTTTTACTATTTATTATTAATTTGGGAATAGCCCATTTGCAAATATTCTGAAATAAAAAGCTAACTAGAATTCCTTGGTTTTCAGCCTCTTCCATTTTTATTAAAGAGATGACATAATAGCACTTTTATAACTAAAGAGAATGCCGATAACAAATAAGGAAAACATTCCAGAAGCATATGTACCTGCATGGTAGGGGAAACAACAGGACAAGGCAATTTATGATTTCTGGAGACCCCAGCCTGTTTTGGGATGGCTCAGTCTCAATTCAGGCCTCTTTTAGTTACATGTAATTTTCACATTTGCATCCTTCCACAAGCCTAATACCTATCTCCTCCAAATACAGTAAGACACGCATGCAAGTCAAGCACGGATGGTATTATAACCACGCAGGGCTGAAACTTTATGCCACACTATGCTGAAGACAAACTTCCTGTTTAAGTTTTGTCAACATCAGAAGCGAAGCACCTGACTTGCTAAAGTTTCTTGGCTGGTAACTGTTGAGTCCTGAGCTACCAAACTGAAGTCAATTCCAATTTTTCTTTCCAAAGGTGTCCAGACAAAGACTTTTAACAGACTCTAATTGTAACTTACCCTCCTCCACCAAAAGCAAGAGAGTCCATGTCTCCTTTAATGAAGAACATATTGTCTCCTGTCCATTTAAAAACCTAAGGGAAAAAAAACCAAAACAGATTAACAAGTAAAAATATCTGAACTTTTAGTTTGGGCAGAAGGGAAACCAAACATCAGCAAAGACAGACTATGGGGTGGCTAGAGGCCAGTTTAATGAAGTTACGAAGTTGACACAGAAAATTCAGGAAACAGATACTTGCAGATAAAAATTCTCTGAGGTTTTATGCTAATTAAAATAAGACCATTCCAAACCAGGTCATCTTTGAGCACCAAAACTCCTACACAATGAAAAATACTAAGAAAATATGGTTAGATTAGATGATATACCCCTAAAAATGACGTCGTTTGTGAATTTTCAGAGAGATACCTGGAAGAATTTAAACAGTAGAAAAATCTTCAGTATAATTAAAGAGTCGAGTTGAGTGCGTTCTTCAACGTGCAAACGCTACTGCTTTACTGCGCACTTAAAGATTCCATGAAAAAACTAGAATGATGACTTTTTTTGGCCAACTTGTAGTATTTTTCAGATTTACTATTAGATTTATTAAGTATTTTAATATAACGCACTTGGGGAGGGTGGGGAGGAAGGGAGCAAAAGCATACAAACTCATTATTACTTACCTCAAAATCTGGAGAAAAAGTGAACATAAAGGTCTCCCCAGTGCCATAAAAGCCATCACTCACTTTAAATGGTTCAGATGCTAATGCACCAAAAACCTGTAGCAAAAATACATCAGAGCAAGAAAAACTTTAGAAAAACCACACAGAATCTGAGAATCTCTAATGATAGTAACTGATAAACAAATCAAGTTGCAAATATTGCCAGATTTGAAATTCACTCTGTGAATTTCACTGTACCACTGCTTACACTGTATCACAGTTCCAAGTGCACTGAGATATGGTATCGTGCTTTGTGGTACAACAGAAAGTAAGAGCACTCTTCCTCAAGAAAAAATGAACACAGCAAGAAAAAAAAAATCGAACGGATAAAAACTAAACTCAGAAAACTCTCAAAACCAATGTATACATATTTAAAATTTCAGATCAAAATGTCCTCGTTACATAGCTCCTTTTTCACTTCACTAGGCTATTTTCAGCAAGTTCCTAGCTGTAGCTGAGTTATTTTCCATGTCATTTATTAATTCCAGTCCAAACAACAGGTAAGCACTGCTTACCCTGTCTTACAACAGATTTTAACAGAAGGACAGGATGCCATCCAGAGGGACCTGGACAAACTTGAGAACTCGGCCTGTGTGAACCTCATGAAGTTCAGCAAGTCCAAGTGCAAGGTCAGGACAATCTCCAACTTAAGTACAGACTTGGAGATGAACTCACTGAGAGCAGCCCTAAAGAGAACAACTTAGGGATTCTCGTGCATGAAAAGCTGGACATGAGCCAGCGTGTGCTCACATTTTGTTGAGTTCAAGCATTATTCTCTTGCAATAAGCTCTTAATTTTTAAAAAGTATGCACAACAGCAAACAATTCACTTGATGCAGGTAGTACTGTACATTTGAGAAGACACTGCTTAGACTCCATTGTTACAGAGCAGACAAGAGATAGGACTTACATACCAAACTTTGTTTAGTCACAGCACTTACAGAAACTTCCTCATATTACTACTACTTTATTTCTTTACATTACCTTTTTTAAGAACAAAATGTCACTATACTGACAAGTTACTTTACTCACATAAAATGGTTCCTTTACTTCAGTGAAAAGGATTACCTTTGAACATATATGTGACCAATGCTTATAATCTAAAAATCTGATTCTCTGGAACAAAGAGCAAATTCACTCAAAAGACTTAAAGATCCATGAACTGAGGTGCAAGTTTCTGTACCCTTGTTTTAATGCAAGTTCACAGGAAAACTGGCCCAAACTTTTTTTTTTGGCAGAGATATTTATTTCATACAACATCTAGAAGCAGCACTGGGAAGATAAATTTCTCTATTATCCCACTGTCTCAATGTCAAGGACAGGTTTAAGAGAGAAAGAAACTAGTATTTTTTTGCTTTTGGGGAAATCAGGCCAAAATAAATGAGGTGTTTGTTTTCCTGTTTGTTTCCAGAAGGTGCCTTTTTTTTCCCTCCCTATATGTTTTGGTTTTTTTTTAAATTCAAGGTAGGCTTGAGATGAGTCCCTAATGTTATCATTACCTACAGTTTTTTAGACTTTTCGTTTTTTAGCCCATTACTGTTTAGATGGACTCTTGGGAATTTGCACTTCAAGACAGTATTTAATTTTCAGCTGATCTTTACTACCTGTAGTTCCACTACACGTAACTGTTAAGGTTTAAATTTAAAGATGAGTCAGAAAGAACTTATAATTGCTGTAGTCATTTATGCCTATTTCATACTTTACTGTCTTTGCACATGTAAACTCTAAAAAGCAGCATAGATGAGACACTTTTTCCTTTTTGTTATTTCAAGCATCTGGGTCAGTAGACTAGACTTCAGAAAACTGGGTGATAACTTTTCACTGTCAAACATTTTGTGACTTTAGACTGTACTTAATATATGCAGATAATTGAACTTAAATAGAGCATCTTTTAACATAAAAATCCATACTGAATTCAAACTAAGTTTCATCAATGAATATAGCAAAATGGGTTGCTGAAATACACAGTATTCCATATTTAAATAATTACATGCATATTTTCCACCCTTCTGATTATTTTAGTCCTCAAACTACCTGAGTCTCTGTATCCTAACTTCTTTTAAGGGCTCAAGTCATTCTTTGAGCAGGTCTGGTACCTGAGCTACATTCAGGTACCTACGGCGTGTCTCACTTCAGATATCCTTAGGGCTGACACTACATGTAGTAAAAGTAAATACAAGTAAAAAAGATAAAAGTAAATATAAGATTTCATTAACAGATATTCCTTGAGAGGAATTAACCTTCAGTTGAAGTAACAAACAGAATTGTGTCAAACTATCTCAGTTCAGCCTCTACACAGGTGTAAACTTTTCACATAACTGATGCCTTAAGAGGCCACCTAAAACCCAGAGACTAGATAAGAATAAAAGAAGGTATTTATTTGAATGCCCTTCAAAGGTACACCCTGGGCAGTCCAGAGGCTACATCCCAGATGGACACCCAAGAGGGATGCCAGGTCACGAGTTCTTCACACTTTGATCAGTTTGGTTCATTTGCCTATCAGGGTTAATTCTTCAATTATAACCTCGGTTTCATGATGGAATTACCCCAAGTTTGCTCCCCCTTTAGAGGCTTTTAGTTGACACATTTTGGGCCTGGTGTCCTTGGAGTGGAAGCCTGCAGAGGTTTGTTATGTCTCACCAGCAGGAGAGAACAGCAGCTCACAGGCCACAAGGAACTTCAGAATTGCACACCAGGCAACACAGGATTTGAAAAATATAAAAGTTAAAACCTAAGGTATCATAACACTTACTCCAGTGTTTGTCTCGGATCATCTCAGGGGTGTTATCCATATAACCAGTAAAACACAAAACTAGTACATTCTAACCATGTAGAAAACACACTTTACTCAAGAGACTCTTAAACTTTACTTCTAATTATGGATAAAGTAGCCTTTATAAAAGGCTATAAAGAACCTCAGACAGCCTCTCATATAATTCCCTACTCAATGGAGGACTGATTCCAAAGCTATTAGGTTGACTCAGTTTTGTCCAGTTCAGCTTTGAGTACCCTCAGGAATCAAGATTTGACAATCTCTCTATGTTCTATATGCTTCAAGTTGAGTCTTGAAAGATCACATTTTTGCTATAAGCAACAATAAAAGAATAAGGCTTTACAGGAAAAGCACAATTTTGCTTCCCAACAGTTATTTTAGTCCTCGAGAAGCGACGTCCACAGGATTTCTCCATGAGATCTGATTTTTGTGGCGAGTTGTTAGGGTGGGCAACTAAAATTGACATGTCCTAGGTTCCACGTCTCACACTTCTGCAGTGCATAAAATACAGTCTGAAGAACGGCTTATTATAAAACTAGACAGTCCTTGATGTGGTTAACTGAATTAATTCCACTTCCAGACCACCACTTATTTAGTAACTCATGCTGAGGAATCAGGTACCAATTTCTTTTTAAATGGCTGTCAGGGTTCACTAACAGAAGCATATGCAAGTAGATAGACAGACAATCCATTACAATTGTAATGACATAACTAAAGATTTCATGGACACCTTTATTAAAGAATCTCCCAGAATTGACTGGAGCAGGCAATTTAGGTGGCTTTAGATTCCAAATTCCAACTAGGCATTGCTCAGCTTTTACACAATCAAAGTTTGTGAAAATTCAGTGGTTTTGGCTGGGGTTTTTTTTGTTTGTTTGTTTGGGTTATTTTTTTTTTTGCACAGCCATTTAAATAAAATTGTTAATTGATCTGAAAAAGAAAGCAGGATTGGAAAAGGTTTTTGAATAACAATTCACTAGGGTGAGGCTTAGCAGCCTTTAATGAAACATTATGAAAAGTTACAAGGTACACTTGCTCCTTACTCAACCTATTATCAACATAATAAAAAAGCAGTCTTCATAAACACGGACAACAAAGAACAGTATCTCAGGGGAAGCAGCCCAGGAAATGAATTCATTCTAGTTTAAAAGAAAAGTGCCTCAACCAAGGATACGACAATTCCAGTATCTTTCATAAACACCAAAGATACAAAATGGGCAGAACAACGAACGCCAAAGAGGACTGAGCAGGTATGCTCAGCAAATGTCAAGAAACTATCTGGTCATAATTCTGTCATTTTTCAAAAAGGCTGAATCTCATTAAGGATCTTCTCTGAACTAGAATCTTAGAAAACAGGCAGTGCTCTTGGAGCATAAGACAGGAATAAACATCTGGTCTCTTAAAACACATTTTTGGAGTGCATATATAATATTTATCTTAGCATACTGCTAGTGAACTATTCCTGGACACATTCTCCTGTAAAGTACTCAGAGTCTTTTTCAGTCATGGAAAGCAATTTTAAAGGACTATCTGCCAGGAAGATACAAGACATTAAAAATAAATTAACCTCTTTCAAAAAAATCAATAGCTTCATAAATAAAATTAATTACCCTGAATAATTACCAAAGAGCATAGCTGGTTACCATTGTCTTATTTTTCATGATTGTAGATCCTTGCATGAAGAGGAGAAAGACTGTGCTAAATTTCCATACGTTTTGAACAGAAAGATAGTGCAAATTAATTTTCTGCTGTCAAATTCAGACATTTTTCATTAACAACAATGAGACAGAACTGAAAACACCACTCTCACTACACTGGTGAAGGACCGAGCATGTAACACTTGTCTGAACCTTCTGCATTCCTTCCGCATGTGCTGCTCACTAAGTAGACATGGATTTCCCCCACTCTTGTGCGGAACCCAGGTAAGATTTGGAATACACTGTGAAATATCAGTTCAGTGACTACTTGACCCAAAAGTTCAAAGCACACTTTCATACACATTCCTGGGTATGAGGCTCTAAGATGAGATTCACCAAGGTTTGTTTCACAAAAAAAAATTAAAATTATGACATATCTATGAACTCCATGTTTTGACTGGGCAACCATGACACTTTTTGAACGTTCCAGCCAAGATGCTCATGCACAGGAGGTAATATGAATGCTTCCAGCAACTGACAATACTACATAGTGGGGGCAAGACAGCCCTATCAGAAAAAGGACTTTTTTTTCTGGGACGGATAATCAGGTACCAGGAAGCAGGTATATCTTACTAATTATCTTGAGAAGCTAATAAGGGAATTGGAGAAGTCACCAAAGTACATTTAAGAGATTAATGACTCTGTTGAGACATCTCAAGTCTATTCAATAGTTTTTGTCTTCAAGATTACAAGGTAAATGAAGAAAAATCTTTTTAAAGAACTTGTGGGAAAGAGTGCACTACTAGCAGAGAGTTAGAAGGGATTTTTCTTTTTAAGGTATCCCTGGGGCAGAAAACAATGAAAAAATCAAGTTGTGACTTGAATAAGAAAACATACCCTTCATTTACTGTTTTCAGACCCCCTGAATGATATGAGACCATGCTTCCTGAAAATAAAAACCTGGGTTACCAAACTGGGGCAGGTAAGTGAAGTGAATGCTACAGATTTTACAGTGGTTCTGTCCATTTTTCATGGCAGCAGTAACACGCTTCCACAAGCAAACACAGAAGTTTCAGAAAAAGAATCAAGAAGTCTCATACTGCCTGCAATGTTCACCTGTCACTAGATTACCCAAAAGAAGATGTTTGCTATTCAAATGGTGAGATGTGAGATGTGAGCCACTTCCTGAAATTCATAACCCAGTCAAAGGAAAACAGAGCAGAACTACAGAGACTCAAAGAACAAAAGTTAATAATGCAACAAAGGTACTACAGCTCTTCAAAGACGTTGGCTGCAGCCACAGAATACACCAAGAAGCACTAGCCACAGCTGGCAATGACATTCCAACTCCACAAGATCTTTCAGCATCAGAAAGTTTTACAGACTGTACTTCTTGTGCCTTAAGTGCATTTAAAAAAAAAAAATTAAACTGATTAATTGGATATTACAAGACTCTTGCATTACAACAGCTAACTTACATTATTAAAGTATTTCCTAGATATGTAGTATGTTGGAGGACTGCTCAACAGTGAAACACATTTCTAAGAAGAAAACTTGCTTGATACATACAGTTTTATCTCCCATGACAGACTGAAGCACCAGCTATTCCTTTATACTCCTGAAACGTTTTTTTTGATGGGTCCCCTACTTCCACACAAACATTTTCCTACCTGTCCATCGCTGTCTTTGATAACCAACAGCACAGGTGTGTCTAATCCCATCATTGTCCGATACAAGGTCTTCAAGCTCATGCCATGCTTTGCAGTACTGTAGACAAGAGTCCATGGATAGCCAATAGTCCGTGGTGGAAGAGACTTCGTGAGCTATTAACAAGAAAATTAGAACCCTTTATTTAATATATGCTTTATATTTAAGAATGTATTACGTGTAAATGAAAGCAGATTATGTTCTGCTCAACCACTTTTAAGTGGGCTTAAAACCTAAGAACTAAACCTGAAGTTTCACGTGTATATTTTCTACTTTTGGTCACTCAAGCAGGTTTCTTTTCCTACCTCTACTAGTGACCTGCAGAAGAATGATTTATCAACTGTACAACACGTGTGTATTAAGGTCTCTAAAAGGTTTATCCATATAATTATTCTTGCATAACAATACTGCATGTCTCACCAATGTCTTAGTATTAAGTAGATCATTCAAGTCAGCAGGTAACAAGCTGAAGGGTAAATGCTGCTTGTTGCCCCGTTTCTGTGCTTTTTAATCCAAAACTTCAATTAACACATTTATAATGAAATCACTTTGGACTGGATAGCAAGAACTGCAGTGTTCTCACTGATGTTTTCAAGAAAGAATGAAAGTATGGCAAAGACAGACAAGAGTCTGAATACGTGGTGTATTCAAAGTTAGGATTAAAAAAAAAGCAACATTTTAGCTATGAATCGTGCTCTGCTTAGACACTTAGACACACACAGGTCTATGGTGCCAGATGGGATCCACCCAAAGAAACAGACGGAACTGGCAGATATGCTCACTGAACCACTTCCCACCATCTACCAGTGTTCCAGGATAACTGGGGACGTCCCTGTTAGCAAACGTGGTGTCCATTTACAAGATGGGCTGTAGGGAGGATCCCAGGAACTACAGGCCTGTCAGTCTGACCTCAGTGCCTAGGAAGGTCATGAAGCAGGTCATCTTGAGTGCCATCACACAGCATGTGCAGGAAAACCAGGGGATCAGGCCCAGCCAGGGTGGGTTCATGAGAGGCAGGTCCTGCTTGGCAAACCTGATTTTCCTCTGTGACATGGTGACCTGCTTAGTGGATGAGGGAAAGGCTGTGAATATTGTCCACATGGACATCAGTAAAGCCTTTGACACCACTTCCCACAGCACTCTCCTAGAGAAACTGGCTGCTCATGGCTTGGACAGGCACACTGTTTGCTGGGTAAGAAACTGGCTGGATGATCGGGCCCAGAGAGTGGTGGTGAATGGAGTTAAATCCACTTGGTGGCCAGTCACTCATGGTGCTCCCCAGGGCTCATTACTGAGGCTGGTCATGTTTAATGTCTGTATCAACAATCTGGATGAGGGGATTGAGTGCATCCTCAGCCTGTTTGCAGATTACAACAACCTGGGCAGAAGTGTTGACCTGCTGGAGTGTAGGAAAGCTCTGCAGAGGGATCTGGACAGGCTGGATCGATGTGCCACAGCCAACAGCATGAGGTTCAGTAAGGCAAAGTGACAGGTCCTCTACTTGTGTCGCAAAAAAACCCTGCAGGGCTGGGAGAAGAGTGGCTGGAAAGCAACCCAGAGGAAAAGGACCCGAGGGTGCCGCTTGACAGATGGCTGTGCAGGAGACAGCGTGTGCCCAGGTGGCCAAGAATGGCATCCTGACTTGTTCCCCTGTACTGAGCACTGTTGAGGCCACACTTTGAGTATTGTGAACTGTTCGGGGGCCCTCACTAAAAGCAAAACATTGAGATGCCAGAGTATGTCCAAAGAAGGGCAGTGAAGCTGGTGAAAGGTCTGGAGAGGACTGAGGGAGCTGGGGTTGTTTAGCCTGGAGAAAAGGAGGCTCAGAGGGACCTCATCACTCACTCTCTGCAACTACCAGAAAGTAGGTTGTAGAAGTCAGTCTTTTATCCCAAAACAGGACAAGAGAAAATGTCCTCAAGTTGAGCCACTGGAGGTCTGGATTGGATCTTAGGAAAAATTTCTTCAGTGAAAGGGTTGTCAAGCATTGGAACAGGGTACCCAGGGAAATGGTTGAGTTACCATCCCTGTGGAAGTATTTAAAGGATGCATAAGACACGGGTGGCACTTTGGGAAAGGGTTTAATGGTGGACTTAGCAGTGCTGAGGTAACAGTTGGACTCGGTGGTCTCAGCCAACTTTTCTAATGTACACGGTTTATTTTCTTCTATTTAATACCACCCAAGGTCTTCTTACTGGTGTGTTTTACACTACAGTCACAGCATTGGTGACACATTAACGTACAAGAGTAAAAAATGACATCTCTAAGGTCATACCTTTTCAATTTGTTCTGGCTGTAGTAATTCACTTGGATCACTAAGATTTGGCCGGAATGCTTCAGGCTCCAGGTCTGTTTTGATATTTGTTGCCTGTTTTGAATTGATATCTTCTCTTGTTGTTATCTACAAAAAGAATAGCAAGAAAATAAGTATTTGCCATCCTATTGGCAGACAAGGTAAACTTCACAGGTTTCAAATCATGCAGTTATCGATTACGCAAATCCTTCGAAAGTTTAGAAATCCAATAGATTTGATCTGACCAAGATTTCCACTGTTTCCGATAGCAAGCTGGTACACAACTATATAACAATAACTTACACACACACCTACTCAGAAGAAAGCTATGGTTTTATGCTAAGGCAACAAACAGTTCTCATACACAGCTGAAGGGCCTGAAATGCTTTTCAGAAGATACTTTAAAAAGCTCTTGCATTTTAATACTGACATAGCATTCTGAGTGTAATTAAAGAAAACAGGAAGAAAAGGAATTAAAACTTCAACACCGACATTTCTCAGCAGTTTCTGAATCAATAGTCTTTTAGAATACTTAAGAAATTTTTCAGATATGCAGTAGACATCTGGGAAGACTGCTATCATATATTTTGAGCAAACCATCTGAATGGAGCCTTAGGAGTAGTGCTGCTCCATAAGCTGATCTGCTGGAGTACTTATGGGAATCAAAGAATCAAAGAATTGAGAGGGTGGGGAGGGGAGAGCAGCGACAATACTCAAGTTGCATAGCGAGCATTGACATCTGGCAAAGATGCACTATGCAGAAGGGTCCTGCAGTAGTTTAAAATACTTGACTTACATATCTTCCCTACTGAGTGGAGATGACAGACGCCACAAAATCCCTCATCAGATGTAGCTCACAACAGCTTTTTACCCCAGTCAACATTCACTGGCACTTCCAAGTTAAAGTGCCGCGTCTTGATAACTAGAATAGCTGCCATCCAAACAGATTTCCATCTATAAATCCAGCTGCAGGGATATTTAAAACTTGCTAGGGGATAGTAAAATCTGACTGAGGAGTAGGACAAACTGATGAAGTTAGTCAGATAAGCCACTGCAGCAAGACTTATTAAAATGTTGAGAGATTTGTTAAAGAAAAAAAAATTCTCAACAAGATTAAGTGCATCTGAATAATTTATCAGCCTAAACCAAGTTTCACTGAAAGCCAGACTGTCCAAATTAAAACCTGAATCCTGAAAATTTCAAGAAAATACCTGCCAAATCCAGTTTGCCACATCCCTCATACTCTAAACATACAGGACACAACTGCACTGTTTCACAGTATCACCATGGTAAGCTTTGCCAAGCTTTTGTGAACTTGCTTAATTAATTAAAAAAAAGCCAAATCAAAGAAAACGCTGAAATACAGATAGGAATATTTAAGCAAATACAGCCACCTGAACCAAAAAAAAGGACAATCCTTTCATCTCTCTCAAGAACGATGAAAAAAGTTCCTATCACAAACTCGAGGAAGGGGGAAATAGGCTTATAAAGTCAACATATCAAAGTATATTCATACAGTAACTCAATTACAGTATCAATTCTAAACCCAAGAAAAGGTGTGCTTAAATTGAGTATCAAACAAGAGAAAAGCTCAAGCCTTCCTTTTTTCAATGGAAGGTAACAAGAACTTCCAACATAGATTATGCACTAATTTCCATATCGCAACAAAAAATATGCAATTATCCATATAGCTTCATGTACAAGATGACCTGCATGCTGCTTTACAGAGTGCTATCTCTAAAATGCTATTTCATAGTCCAAATATTTTCCACCTTAAATGCCTTTCATCCATCATAATACTGCTTCAGCTCCAGAGAAGTTCAGCATTGTTCAACTGTAGAGCAGAAAGCTTCTTCCCTCTGTTATTCTTTAATTCTGATTAAAGACCACCACGCAAAACATGAATAATTTGGGTTCAAGTGGTGTGGGGAACTGAGTTTTTTGGTTTAGAGTTTTTGTGGATTGGGGTATTTTTTTGGTTGGATTTTTTTCCTTTTTTATTATTATTACTACAGTAAAGCAGTTTTCTTCTAGAAAGAACACTGCTTTGTAGAAGCAGTCAAAGAGTGTCTGTTCAAAAGAATCTGAGAGAAAGCACTCCAGCTGCAAAATTTGCAGATTTATTTCCCACCAAAGTTGGGCAGAGCAGACTGATCTATAGTCAGATTCCCGGGGCTTCCAAGATGGGTAAATGTCACAGTCTACACCACATTTGAGACCCCAACTCAAATGGCCTCAGAGCAGAGAGTTTATAGGCTCAGCCCATCACATCAGATTTTTCTAGTCAGCCTAAACCTTGAGTTTGGGCATACCAGGTGAAAGGTATTTGGAAAGAGCTCCTACGCTTCCAGAATATTAATACAGGGATTCTCCATTACCACTTGCCAGAAACAGAATAGTTCTGTTCTCAAGTGGGAATTTTTTTTTTTTTTGCAAGATTTCTGACTTTCCTATAACAGCTCAGCTTTTGGGCTCAAGGCTCATGCTCATTATTGATCTATGTAATTGTACTACTTACAAAACATTTTAAAGCAATTAATTACTGATTATTAAACAAAGAGAAATAACAAAGCTAAAAAAATGTTTTCTTATGTGTAATTACCTAATAGGTAAAAAAGGCCAAGATCAAACAAACAAAAAAAACAGAATAAAACACTTTAAATTTTCAGCAGCCAAGTAGTAGAGAAAAACAAAATACTCAATGCTTCTAAGGAAATCTAAGCTATGCTTTCCATCAGTAAGGCATGTATGATGTGCACAGCAGCTAACAATTTTATAACTCTCAAGAAACTATGAAACACCTAAAGAGAATGCAAATATCAGTTTCAATCCGTATCGCGAGATCTTCAAAAATCCAAGCTGCTTTCAAAGTACTGTTTTGTGTGTACGTGTATGACCTTTGCCATGTTGAACTGCCTCAGTTACCTGCTTTTATAATGGGAAAAATACTTACCTATTACACAGAAGTTGTGAAGCTTCATACTTGCCATGTACTGTGAGATTCTTGATGAAAGAGTGTCCTATATAAAATTAAACACCCATGCAAAAAGGTTTTGGATTCTTCACCTGTTTTGCATTCTTTTTAGGGAAGCTTCTAACACAACACACCAGGCTAAAGTAGAAGTTAAAACACAACACTGCAAGTCAAGCAGTACTGAGAACAAATTGCCAAATTCTAACAGAAAATTCCTGGGTGAAAAAGGTGGAAGTAGTAATTCCATCATAAAATTACTGATTCCGTCACAGAATTGCACAATTAAATACATCCAAAACAAAGGAATTTTCTGCTGGATCCTTGTAGTGCAGTAGACAAGACAAACCCACTGAATGCAGGACTTGCCCTGATCCAAGACACTACAGAGAAAGATGTTTTAGTATCTGGAGATGGGGTTTAAACTACTGAAGAGGGCACCTGGAGACGTCTGCAGAGTGTGCGCAGTTCTTCGCTATTTAGAGCATCGATCCTGCGGTGATACTCAGCCACTGACACTACCTGAATATGGAGACAGGAAGACAATAATTCCACTGACAGTTGAAGAAAAGTAAAAAGGTATGAAAGAAAAAACTGGAGGAGAGTAATGAAGGGAAAATGCGCGATGACAACAAACAAACAAGAAGGGCCAAGAGATGTTTGTTTCTGCAAGGACAATGCACATGTAGGTGACTTTAGACATATGAGTAAACACAGCAAGATTACGAAATAAACACTGAGGGCACTAGCAGTCAGATATCTCACTGGTCTAGGATGAATACAGAACTGATATAGGAGTGCAAAAAGTTTCCAGTATCAGGATGCTAAATTAAAAGTCAATCTGAGTTGCATGCCTTAACCCAAACTCTTCAGCCCAAGGTCCTCTCAAACATTCTTTACACTCAGATTAATGAATCCTGTGAACCTGGTTTGCTTTCCTAGATGAAGACTAGAAGCAAATCTCAGGCTTCTCAGTAAACTCTAACTTGTGTCTGGCAGTGAGGATACGGTTAAAGACAATGTAGCAGGACTACAGTTTAATAACATCCCAATACCACCCGACAATATCTTTATCCTGGACTTTCTATTCCCCTCCAAAGCTTCAGGAGTTGCTCATCTGTCAACACATTCACTTCAAATGGCATCTCCACTTTGGCAGGAGGTGTACGGACAGAAAGTCTTTAGTCAGAAAGCTCTAGAACATGCTGCTCTGGTGCAACAAGCTGGCTAAAGGACTACAACAGTCATTTTGATGTAACTAGAGCAAATAATGTGATTTTGAGAACAACTCAAAATCATCATTGATATGAAAGCATCTTAAAACAGCTGGTGGAGAGATTAAATGGATGTCCCGTGTAGTAAGAGCATATTAAAAACTTCTAGAGCCTACCACAGTGCAAAGGAAGACAACCACAAGTCCAGCAGCTCCCCATCTACCTGTCCCTACTACAAGGAGTTTGGCCAGATACTCGCCACTGTCCTGAGTACAGAGCCCACAGTCATGCATGACTGGCTCTTGAGCAGCGATGGTTCACTCTACCCCATGCAACTGCAAGGCAAGGAAAAAGGAATACTTGTGACACCAGCTTTATTACTGAATAATCAGTAATTACTAGCACTTAATTTATTTCCATTATTTTTCTACTGTTCTCTTAAAACAGATCAAAAGTATTGTTGTAAATTGTATTGGCTTGTGCATTCTCAGAGTCAAATAGCTGTATGTAAAGCTTTAACAGTTTTCCACTCAAACATGTAAGTGATAGTGTAGTTGTATCCTTTTATTTGCTATGACACTTCATTGCAAATTTACACTGTTCACACCAGCAACTTATGAACGTAATCCTGAAAAGCAGTAATGTAAGGACCCTTTAGTGTTATTGCTTCTTTAAGCTACACCCTACCACGTCTGAGGCAGTAGTTAACTTATAATACGCCATAAATGTGTGGTTACTTAAGGAGACTCTTGAGAAAAAAATCTCAAAATCCCTGACACCATTATATAGTTATTTCTTCACATGGTGGAAATGTAGGCAGTTTTATGGGCAATGCCATCTTGCCTTCAACCTCTCAAATGCATACTGTCATCATCCTGCATCTGTGAATTGCTTATCGGCTTTTTAACTCAGAGATCGACCTTTTCATTTGCCATGGAGATGCCTTATTTTTCTTGCTTGAGAGAAACATGAATATCTATCCAAGTATGTACAATATAATAGCTTTTGGGCATGCTGAACCTGTTGCACACATTCCACTTGTTTTGAGAACAAAAGCCTGCATAATGGTAAAACATTGGTATGCAGTGACAAACATCATAAATAGCATGTCATAGAATGTCAAACTGGCCACAAGAAAATTAAAGGAAAAGAGCCCACCCTCTCACACCCAGTGTTTATTTTAAGTATACGGTCCATACTAAGCATATAGTCCGTACTAAGCATACACTCCATACTAAGTTCCACAAGTAAACCACGAGACACTGTCTCAAGTCTATCCGCTCATCACCGAACTAGGCTTCAAGAGAGTATGTTAAGATACTTCAACCTTTCAGATGCAGCACCGGGACTTCTACATAATGCTGTTCGAGTTTGACACTGGCTAGAAGCCAGACACCCATAAAAACCCCATTTATTCGTTCTCATCTGCTATAGTTGAGCAGAGGAAGGGGGAAAAGAAAAACAAACCAAAAGGCTCACGGGGTGAGATAAGGATTAGGAGAAAAACACTTTAAGACAAAACAGGTTCAAAACTTAAACAGTATAAAGAAAATTTATTATCAACAAAATTAAAAGAAGACAATGAGAACTAAAATAAACCATTAGAACACCTTTCCTTCCCAGTCCCTCTCTCCTTCCCACTGACTGTGTGAGGAGACAAAAACATAGGGTTTTGCTCAGTCTTTCACTTCCTAAAAATCTTTCCTCAGTACACTTAAGGAAAGGAGTTTCTTTCTTCTGCTGTGCCGTGGGACCCTTCCCACGGGAGATAGTTCTCTGCGAAGTTTTCCAGCGTGGTTTTAACTTTCACAAAAAGCAGCCCTGCCCGACCTGCTGCAATGTGAGTCCCTCCCACGAGCAATGCAGTCTTCCCAAAACTGAACATCACGGGCCATTTTAGTTCATGGGGTTTAGTCTTTTAAGGAGAAGCTGTTCTAGTTTGGAAGCAAAGGCTCTTTGTCTATCTCTGGAAGCAAGGGTCTTCTCTCTCTGTTCGAGTTCCTCACTAGATTACAGCTTTTCAGCATCCACGCGCTCCAGCATGAGCACTTTTCCTCACGGACTGCACGTGGATCTCTGCATCCCCCCCACGCACTTCATGAATTACAGGGAAACAGTTTGTTGTATTATAGTCCTCACCACGGCTTGCAGGAAAATCTCAGCTCCAATGCCCAGAGTACCTCCTCCCTCTCTTTCTTTTCACTGACCTCGGTGCCACCATGTTGGTTCTCCTCACATGCCCTCACTTTTCCCTTTTCTCTCACTTGGAAGAAAATTGTTGTCCAAAGGTATTATTGTTCTAAGTTCTATCAATTGAAAAGTTCTTATAGAGCTTCGCTGCACAGGTTGATCTCGCCTGTGCTCCGTGTCGGGGAATTGCTCGCCATGTTTTTGTTGCTGGCCACATGGTCCCCGGCGGCCACGCTGGGATTGCCCCCAGCAGCCGCCTCACCACCTCTCAGGAGAAGAAAGAGAATCTCCCACAGTTTTTCTCCTTTCTTAGATGTTATCACAGAGACGTTACCAACTTCTCTAATTGGGCTAGTAAACTGCCCATTGTCAGAGCCTTCAGCGATTGGCCCTGTGCCAGGTATAGTAGAAGTTTCGAGCAGCTTTTCTCCTGCCCACCAAAAGACTAGACTGCTTTTAAACTAACACAAATGCCTATGGTTTAGGCCAATATGCTTTATTCTTGCTTTGCAGTGGACAAGACCACCTACTTCTTGATTAAATGAGCTACAGAAGCTCAAAGTCACATTTGTGTAAGCTTACTAGCAACTCCCTTCAACTTCATTCAGGAATTGAGATACATCTTGCAAAAAGACAGCATTTTCTCCGTGCCAGGCTCAAGAGCACTGCTTTGAAATGCTAGTAGTAACATTGGAAGTTTATTCTTCTTTATAACCTGGTTTAATTCACAGTCTGCTTATGCTATTTCCTCTCCCATCAAGACTTCTTCATGCTCCTTCCTTGCAGTCCTACTAATCTTCTAGTCTACCTCATCAAGCTAAATAAACCAGTGTTTTCTTCCCTCTCCTGCCCCACTCCCTGCCCCCACCAGCTGTGTTTTCCTATCATTCCAGGACCTACTTCTACCTCATTCTACTTTAAACTTTGATTCTCAAACATGGAACTTAGTCTTTCATACAGTATTAGAAATACCTAGAAAGCAAGACATTTCACTAATAAAGGTAGATGCAGATTCATATTCATCACACCAGACCGTAGTTTTCAGTACTTTTACAGTAATTAAGTGAAGGTCTACCTATACAACTTTGCTATGTGCTTTATTTACTATGATCTCTTTATTATCCCATAACAGCATCCAGTTTCCTTGATAACCAAAGCTAATTTTTCAGGATCAGGAAGTGTTCCTGAAGGACGCTCTCTTCTCTCTCCAGTTGTTTTCTGCTTTAAAAAGAAGGATGAGAGAAAAACAGCTAAACCTGTTATAGTTAATCTGGGCACTGGTTAGAATAGAGCAAAACAAACAATGTGTATAGCCTGGATTGTTAGTGTGCTTCAGGGTGAAAAGGGTTCTGCTTTGGGACTTGAAACTGTCTATTGCCAATGATACAACACTGGGAGGACCTGTTGTCTCCCTCGAAGGCAGGGAGGCCCTGCAGAGACACCTCGACAAACCAAAGGACTGGGCAATCACCAACCACATGAAGTTTAACAAGGGACAGTGCTGGATTCTGGTCCTGGGATGCAGCAATCCAGGACGGACAGACTGGGAATGAGATGCTGCACAGCAGTGCCACAGAAAGAGACCTGGGGGTCCTGGACAATGGAACGTTGGATATGAGTCAGCAGTGCCCTG
Organism: Mohoua ochrocephala; assembly: GCA_013398855.1. Classification (NCBI taxonomy): domain Eukaryota; kingdom Metazoa; phylum Chordata; class Aves; order Passeriformes; family Acanthizidae; genus Mohoua; species Mohoua ochrocephala. The sequence goes on from VZTA01014637.1 coordinate 206,284, forward strand.
GCAGCCAGGAGGGCCAACCGTGTCCTGGAGGGCATCAGGCACAGCATCGCCAGCCGGGCAAGGGAGGGGATTGTCCCGCTCTGCTCTGCACTGGGGTACACCTCAAGTCCTGGAGGAAGTTTTGGGCACTGCACTATAAGAAAGGTATTAAGCTCTTAGAGAGTGAACAAAGAAAGGCAACAAAGATGGTGAAGGGCCTTGAGGGGAAGCCGTATGAGGAGTGGCTGAGGTCACTTGGTCTGTTCAGCCTGGACAAGAGGAGACTGAGGAGACACCTCATTGCAGACTACAACTTCCTCACGAGGGGAAGAGGAGGGGCAGACACTGATGTCTTCTCTGTGGTGATCAGCAACAGGAGCCATAGGAATGGCCTGAAGCTGTGTCAGGAGAGGTTTCGTTTGGATATCAGAGGGTGGTTGGACACTGGAACAGGCTCCCCAAGGAACTGGTCACAGCATCAGCCTGACAGAGTTCAAGAAGTGTTTGGACAATGCTTTCAGGCACATGATGTGACTTTTGGGGATGGTGCTGTGCAGGGCCAGAAGCTATGAGGCCATCTGGATTTATACCTTTTTTCTTTTATATATCTTCTATATTTTTTGCACATATATTTGTAGCTCTGTAGTCTATTACTGTAGCTTCGCTTCATTATTTTCCTAGGCAGAAAACCAAAACAAATTCCAGGACCCCTATGCTATCTTGGTTCTCCTTAGAAACCAAGGTTGAAACCAGCTCTTCGAGACAGTTTTATAAACAGGGCCTAGTCCTCGTCTGAAGGGGGGAGGATTTAGAAGGTGCTAGGACTGGTGGGGATTACTTCACTGGGCATGCTGCTAATTAGCTCTTCTCAGATATGCTAATTTGCAGATTCTATAAAAATTGTACACACACCACACATGGGTGCATCTTCAGCATTTTCCACCTCACAAACTGTGCACCTAAGGATCCTTATATAAAGGGACCTGTATTTATCGCCCTAACTGTGTCTGGCTCCTATTTCTAGGACCAAAGGAAAAGGCATCAGTTGGACTTGATGATCCTTGTGGGCCTTTTCCAAATCATCTTTTCTGTGATTCTGTGATTCCAAGTTTGAAGAGACATGGAATATATCTTTAGAGATCTAATACTAGCTGCTGTATTCATATTGGCAACATTGATGAAAAAACATGGGATGAATTGTATGACTCACGGCATGACTCTTTAAAGTTTGACTCTCCACCCCATGTATATTCGAGTTAACCACTTAGCAGAACACCCAACAGTTTTAATATTTAATGCAGTAAGTCGAGGGTTTGCATACTAATGATTCAAACAATCAAGAAGCCAAGGAGTCTCCTTTTGGAGAAACTCAGGTTTCTAAACTTTGCTTTTCTGAAAATATAGTACCTAACTTTTACAAGCTATGCTGGCCACTTGCAGTGAATGAAATTGAAGACAAAATTCCAGATATGGAACATTTTTTGTCATTCAAGAACACACATGAAACTGCAGTTAAAATTGTTTAATGTATGATCAGACCCTTCAGCCACTGGTCATATCATCCTGCTACAGGCAGATGTTAAAAAAGCTTTTTACAACGGTGAGGGATTCCTCGGTTTAACAAAGCCACAAATGACACACCCCACTAAGGCCTGTTTGCTAACAGGGCGGAGGTTTAATTGCTCCCCTCAAAACAAACACAGCTAAACTTTCAGAGCTAACAAGTAGCTGAAACTGTTTCCATGAGACAAAGGGAGGGTCTTATCAGAGCTGAAGAATACTTCTGAAAGCTAAGAACAGATAAAGCTTAACGGTATAAATGGCTCTCTTAAACATAAGTTATCTATAACCTTCTTACCAACTCTGAACATGACATAAAATGACAAATATTAAGAAAGAACACAAGCTGAACAATTTTACTTTGAATCTTAATACATAGGTGTAAACTCAAGTGAACTGTAAACTTCTTGAACATTAATTCTTCGAGATTCAAAAATATCCCAGGGTATTTAATTGAAGAAAAAGAAAGCCAATGTAATTTTACTAGGCCACTTACAAAGGTACTTCAAAAAAACCTTCCAATAAAAAGGTGCCTATGCGAACTGAAAGCTGCTATGAATATTTTAAGAGAAAACATTAACTTTATTTTTCAGACAAATTTAGTTTCCTCCCAAAAATATCAGAATGCTAGAGAGAAGACAATATTGAAGAAGCACTCTGCTCCATCACATCAAATATGATTATTTGGGACATACTGATCACATGACAATAATGCATTAATTCATGGGGTTTACCACACCAGATAAATACTTGTAAGGTATCATTTGAAAAAATCCCAAAACTTAAGGCTAATTTAATTTTATTCATTAGTAAGCATGTGTCTGCAAAGCTCTCCTTTTTCTATTTTGTGAGCCAATTCAGCTCCCTGTCACTCTACTGGTGACAAGAAAGGGAAGGCATGACAGCTGGCCATTTTATGCAGAGAAGGACCATAGAATGACAGCAGTCCCCTGGTTTGGCTGGCAGCATGGTTCTTTCTCTAATATTTTTAAAGCTGTCCCTCTCCAAATGCACACCAGGGTGTTTTCCAGGGCAGGGACAGAAATGCTGAGTAGGTCACATGACAGCAGCATTCTCCCTGTGACCAGCATTGTCCCCACAGCTTTGCAGGATGAGCTGTTAAGTATCTGCCTCAAAGTGCTCTAAGCCCGCAGCAACTGTACCAAGCTGTAATTAACATATACTGAAGATAAACTGAAGTATCTGCAATAACCAGAATAAATGAACTTGAAAATAATGCAATCAAAGCCTGAAGCATACAAAGTGTTACATCAAGTCTGTAGACCTTAATAACAAGCTATTTTTTTCAAGATATGAGAAAACACTCATATGAGAGATATGATAATGCCAGCAAGATAACTAAATTTAACATGCAAAACATTACACAGTTTAGGATGTTTGTGCAAAGAGCTAAGATTTAAGAAAATTACTTTCTTAAAGAGGCAAGCCAGATGACTTTACTAACTTTGTCCAAATAAAAAAAAAGATCTGTAGCAACATGACCAATAAAACCAAACTCCCTTGCGAAACTATTTAAGGAAGTTTCAGCACTAGCAAGCAGAGAAACCAGAGGTGCAGCTGCTGAAACCACACCATCTGGTGCTTGAGCTCAAGCTGCCACTCCAGGAGAAGGCAGGCTGAGCAAGGTTACACCTCAGTTCTGATACTGCCCTGCAAAGATCCTCTCAGGTACGACAAGAAAGCATTACACAGGCTTAGGAGTAACTGAATCACAGCCCAGTATGAAAACGTTTGTCTCTTACTTTAAGCAGAAAAAAGGTCAATTAAGGATCATCTTCATATTCCACAGATCATTAAAAGCATACAGGAAAAATGTAAGCCTTTACTACTCATTTGCTTTCTTTCAACTTGTAATCAACCTTTTCGAAAACTCCTCTGCTACTGTGACTGCCTTTGTCAAAGTAGACTAATATTTCACAATTATTCCAAATGTAAATTATGTAACACCCAATAATTCAGCGGAAGAACTATAATCATAGAATAGCTCGAGTTGGAACAGACCTCACAGATCATATAGCTCCAACCTCCCCATCATGGGCAGGGAACCTTCCACTACACCAGGCTACTCAAAGCCCCATCCAGCCTGGCCTTGAAGACTTCCAGGGATGGGCATTCCACAAATTCTCTGGGCAACTTATTCCAGTGCCTCACAAACCTCAGAGTGAAGAATTTCTTCATAGTATCTAATCTAGACCTTTCCTCCTTCAGATTAAGGTCCTATCACAACATGCCCTTGTGAAAAGGCCCCCTCCAGCTCTCTTACAAGAGAGCCTCTGTAGGCTCTGGAAGGTGCCATAGTAAGGTGTCCCCAGAGCCTTCTCTCCTCCAGGCTGAATAGTCCCAGCTCTCTCAGCCTGTCTTCATAGCAGAGGTGTCCAGCTGATACCAAAACGCAGCCCTTGGATCAACTTAGTGGCCCTCCTCCGGACCTGCTCCAAGAGGCCCACACGGGAACATCCAGTCATGATGCATAAACCCCCAAATTACCTAGGACAACATGCATGGCAAATATCAAGGGAAGGTTCTAGGCTTAGTGATCTGTATAAGTAAGTACTGGATTTCACTCTGCTTTTTTACTACTAAAAATATATCATTAGTTCACTCTATTACTCTAAAAACTTAATACGGAAAGCTGATTTTAGAAACATTTCAGTAATGTTACTGAATTGATGCAACCTTGCAATTCTGACATCCACAGAAGTACTAAATCCTCATCTTTCACATGTAATATGCTGTTATTAAACCTTCATAATAGCCAAAGGAATACAGGCATTAGCTTACCAAGTAAAGTTAACCAATAACTCCAAACGTCAGAAGTTGTGCAAGTCTCAAATAATTCAAGCTATTAAAACTAACACTTTAATTCTCTTTGCATGTTAATAACTTGAGAATATAAAAGCCAAAGATCAGTTTTCATTGGTTTTGTCCCCTTTGGCTATGCAGCCTATCCAAGCTGTGCAAAGCACAGACAAGCATTCCCAAAGAAGGCAATCCACCTTTTGTTCTCTTGCATTGTCTAGTGTCTTTTGTCTGAAATGCTTTGAAAGGAAGAATCATTGCCTGCATTTTTTACATTCTAGAAACTTACTGGCATCTCTTGTATTGCTATAAAATAAAGGACACAGTAAATACCAAACATTTACTAAAACGTGGGAGGCTGACATGACTGGCTTCTTAAAGGGGGAGTATAATGCACCAGTTAGTCACCAAAATTTTGATTTCTTATCCTGGGAAAGTGCTAAACCCCTTCAACATTCAGCCCAAATTAACTGTATCATCAGGAAAGTAACAAAGGCCTTTCAAGTAAATAATCTAGGGCAAGTTAGTTGCTTCAAGCTAGCATTTTTGTTTTATTGTATCACTTCATTTAGTCCAGCAACTGTTATTTCATGTCAGATGAGTTACCATCCAAATTCAGAACAACCACTAAAGAGAGATTCAGTCAGAAACCTGTACACTTTATATGCTGCCACTCTCCTTAATAGTCTTTCCACTGTCTTGCATAACAGAAATAATTATACCAATATGCCTTCCTCCCTTTCTGTAAAAAGATTGCACTTGCACATTAGGTCTGTGAACATTAATTGAAGAAAAAACCCAGCTTCAAGAATAGAGCTTGTCTTACCGACATAGCAACATTTGTAAAATATCCCCATCTGTAGATACTTCTGTACCCTCTTTTTCCAATTTGACTTTTTACACAAAAGGTTAAAATAACCTGTTCTCTACCTCTCTCCCAGCAAAGCTGATCCTTATTCTCACAGAGTATTCTTCAGTTCAAACTGTCCTTAAAAGCTGATAAGTATTGTTTTTATATCATAGTTGGACTCTGGCTGAAGTTCAGTATTGGTCCTAAGGGAAACAATTATAACAAGGGATACTACTACTTTTAAAAATATCTGTGCAAGTTATACCTATTTATCTATGTATGTAGATTTATGTTAAAAAACACATTCTTGGTAAACTAAACTTCAGATACTTTTTACACTGCTACAGGGTATGCTAAAATAACATTTCAATTCATTTAGATATTATATCTCCATTCTACTCCACCGCCACTGAGGAAAGTTAAGAGCCTATTACTTCAAAAATGTGTTGTTAGTTAGGAACACACATTTTACAGAACCATTTGCTGCAACAAGTCAATTTCATATTTTGCAAGTATCCCGGCTACAAATAAAGATAAAAACAATACATAAAAGATAAAGAATAAAACCCTATTAATAAATAAAAAGTAAAACCCCAACTCAACAGCACCTTGAAAGAAGTACGCTTCCAAACTCAGTGATGTGTAATTCTTAAGAAGACAGTAAAAAGCCTGTCACAAGGAGAGTCTAAATGAAAACTATCTTCCAAATTTACCAGTGGGTAAAAGCACAAACAAGTATATCATCAAGATCATTTCTTCCCTATCCCAAGATGTCATTGTTTTGCAAGTCTCACTGAAAACGTTTTCCTTTAGATACTACTACATATTAAATAGTACTACAAAGTCTATTTGGGGAAAACAACACTGAAAAAATTCCATTTCCTTTCATAAATCTAATAAACTGCAAAACCAATGTTATTGGTCCCTTCCCTTCATTATAAATGTGAGAATGGGAGTACAGCAGACTCATGTCCATGAATTTAGAAGTATTATCAGACCTTCATATGGTTGACTGACTTCTGAGAAGGTAGTTGTAAGTCAGGAAATTTCCACTTCTCTAATTATATGCCCACGCAAACTCCTGTTCCTGGTATTTAGCTACAAGCACATTTTTTGGTGAAGAAATGCAATACTCCAAGGGAAATGAAAGGAAAGGAAAAAAAACCCACCTTAAAACTGCTGAAACCCCTTAATGCTCAAAGTAGTTCCTCTTATCTAACGCCAAAGGAATACCAGTAATTAGGTTATGTTCCAAAGATAATGAAAATTTTTGACTTAACATCCTGTTTACACATTGAAAATTTAAACTTACAGAAACTGTCTCTGCACCACAACATTTAAAGACTGCAATAACAGACATGAACGTACTACACTGAAAATTACCAGAGTGCATTTATGATTAACTGGCTGGTGCTTTCTTCCCTTCTTCCCATACCAGAGACGAGACATTTCCCTTCTAAAAATAAAACGAGACTAAAAAAAGAAATGAAACAAAAAACATGGTTCGAGGCTGTTTGAAAGCATTCTCTGTACCTGCTGTCAGCTCCAGGCACAGGCAGAGCCCCACGACGCCGTGACAGGATAGTTTGCTGGACGCTCACATTTGACTGACAAGGCAGGGAACAAATGAGCGAGTGCTCAGCAAGGGGATGTATCGCAAATGATGACGATACACAAGGAGGAAGGTTTCCTGTGCTCAAGTGTGGTTGCAGAGCACTAGTTTGTTAAAAAGGCGAAAATATTTAAAGATACAGAACTTAATTATTCGTACACAATACTGAAGAACACAAAAATAATCCCCAAGAACTGCCTGCAATATTCTGTTACAACATAATTGTTCATAAGCAATTTCTAATGGTAAAATGTTTGCATTCAATATTAAACTAACAGTTTGTCTTCCTTATGCTGACAACTGTATATAAACCCTGTCAGTCATTTCTTAGACTCCAAAACCAGTTAAAAGAGTGGTCACTGAAGATTTAAAATATTATTAAAAAAAAAAAAGGGTTTAAAAGCATTTGGAAACTGTTAGGCTTGAAGCCTTTTCAGTTTGTAAGCTACGAGAAGAAAATGAATTCTTTTGTCTATAAGCTAAATTTGCTATACGGGTTAAATGCTAGTCCCAGCAAGAAAGTATTTTTGGAATCATGATTTTTTTTTTTCTCTTAAGAAAGGATGTTTATTTAAACAGGCATGTGCAACAGTAAAAAGCAAGACAATCCTTCAAGAATTTCCTTGTAGTAGCACTTGCAGTCTTTCTACCCCACACCCAAAATGAAACATCTCCCTTCCCCCCCTCCAACATCCCCCAAAACAAACAACAACCATCAAAAAAATCTCCACATCACCCATGCTCCAAGTTCTGTGCAAAAGTAATGAATAGGCCAGGGCAGCAACTGAACAACATTAAATCATTGCTCACTCAGGCTGTTGCACTGTGATCTAAAAGCCAAGATGCCCAAGCAGAGAAAACCAGGACCAAAACTTGTATTTTATTGCAAACTTTGTAACGGAACACCTCAGCTTGCACTAGTGTATAACGTTCTGATGGATAAAATGTTTTCCTTTTCAGTAAAACCTTTTTTGGGAGCTGGCATCTCTAAAAGTAAATTTGTTCTAACTTATCAGAACTATTAAGGTGGCAAGTAAAAACATTTTTATTACTGAAACATTGAAGCTGAGATTTAGGAAATTCAAATATGTAATAATACACCACATACAGTCAAATGGTGTACAATCTCAATAATAAGCTATATGCCTATTTATGTGCTTGAAGTTTTTTGTTGGGTTTTATTTCTAAACAATAAGCGAACTAATACTGAGGGTTAAAACAAGAACAAAAACCAGGTACACTTAAAACTGTTTCCAATGAGAATTAGCATCGGTATAAAAATATAAAACAAGCTACAGATATCACCCCCTTCTCTGCCAAGTCCGGGAAATCTTAAAGGAATGGAAAATATGCAGCAAAAGTATTTCAAACTTTCTCTGGAAAGGAAACCTTTAAGGCGGAAAGCAAAAGCTAGCGATGCAACTAACTCTTCCACAGCCTATTTTATCAGTCACCTTTTCCCTGCCCTTCAGAAAAAAAAAAAAAAAAATTCCTCCCTAACACTAGTCAACATGTTGTTTCTCCAAAGCTGGAGAAGAAAGAAAAGAATCTGATGAACTGGGTGGTTTTTTGTCCTGCAACATTTAATCTTAAACAATTCTAACAATTTGCTTAGAAGTTTCAAGCTTCTCTCTAAATAAAAATGGCTTTTCTCAGAGCTTCTCAAAAGGATTTTGAAAACTTGCTCAAAAGAAAAGAGAGCAATAAAATTCTGTTAGATCTGACAACTCACTTTTTCACTTAATTACAGCTGCAAAGTTTAGTGGGAATGAATACACAAGTAACTTTATGAGACCTCCTGACAGTCTGTTTTGCTGCTCAGTCCTGCAGCAGCAGCCGCCCCCATGAGCTGGCAGCTGCCCTCAGCTGCAGCATCTGCTGCAGGGGGAGGGCAGGAGAACCTGAGCAGCACCAAGAAACAGCACATTAGGAAAAGTGGCAAAACTTGTCACTTGTGACAGATCTCCACCTCAGCCGCAGAAAGAAGTCCACACGAGAAATTTGATCTCAATAGCACCACTTGGTTAAAGATTAATAAACTGCCCTTTTATTTTTTCATGCATTTGGGGATTACAGTACGTATCTGTTAACTGGAATCAGAATCTCATATCTTGTTGCAATTAATGTAGGCCTTGCCATCAGTGTTCTCAATAAAAGATTCTAGTGAGGAGCGCCAGTTCAGACCTGACATCTGTGCAGAACAGCAGCAAACTCTTAAGAGCATCCACCTATTTCCTACATAGACAACGGAGCAACAGAAGATGTATCTAATTACACTGAACGATAATCTTGTTATTGTCATTGTTAATTCATAACCAAGGTAAAGACTTCTATACAATCAATGTACATAGTCCTTTCTGTAATTGTACCTCCCAATGTTGTTTCTTCTAATAAACTAACCTCTCTCAGAAAAATACTTAAGTAGCAGCAGAGAAAAAGGAGAGTGACAACAAATAAAGGTACAACTTTTGGAATGTCTTATTTCCACTCCAAACCAATTACCTGGTTTACACCTTTTGCCATACCAGATTTCAAGTTATCAGCTGACAAGATTTCATAACACTGAAACAGGGCAGTAAGTATAGTAACCCTCAACTTCAGAAGGAAGACTGGACACAGGGTGTGGAAGAAGGTTTTTGCAGCTGGATAAGATGGAACTCTTTTGTTTCATTTAGTCACTAAAAATTCCTGATACCACAGCAACAGAGAAGTCATGATACTGAATTCTAAAATCCCTACATTTAATAATCATGCTTAGGAAAAAATTTATTTCCTGTGTTCCATCCCTCTTAAGAGACAGAGGTTAGCCTGGAAGGATAACAGGACAGGCTGGGGGTGGGGCATAATTACTCAGTTTACTTACAACATGCTGTTGATTCCACATGAATAAGTGTCAAGTTCAGAAGTAATGAAGTTAGAATGCAGTTGAAATTAAAAAAATTAAAAATCAGGTACTGACTTCTACACAAAATTACTATTCTGTCTTCTAGAACAAGTGGGTCTTTGTAAAAACTGTTGTAGGTGAAGCTAACATGGGATTATAGCTAAGTGAGGTCTGATCCCTTTTCCCTTTACAGGTACAAGAAACACTAAAACATTATAAAAAGCTATCTCCTGCAGTGTCAATACAACATGGACTGGCACAGCTTCTTAGTTGGCTGAGAAAGTTTCCATAAGAAAGGAAGTCTAATTTGAGAAGTCATTCTTTGTTTCCTGTCAACAGCTTAGGGAAAGGGAGGGGGGAAAAAAGGAAGCATTTTTCCATCACAAAGTTTTCCTGAGGATTTTCAAAGGTATGCTGGAAGCCATTAAGAATCTCAAAAGCACAAGTGTTTTAGCTGAATGGCTCTGCTTTAACTCTTAGCAGAGGGACCATGCCAGATCCTTCTATCAGATACATGAAATAGCCATCGATTACAATTGCATATTCGTGATTCCAACTACAGGACAGCTCCAAGTCATTGAAATCTCTGAATTTTCACTTACAAGTTATAAAAAGACTCAAAACAGATTAAGTAGTGACAATAAATATAGCAAAACAAGAAATACCCTAATGCATAAAATTGAGAGACAGTACAATATCGCTCAAGTTAATTGCAAAAGCAAGAATGAAAGTTACCAATCTCTGCAAAGAGCACTGGATTATGTAAATGGACACCAGAGTCCCTCTCTCCAACCAAAACAAATTAACAGAAACATTTCTACTATAGCATATGACTGCTGGAATTGAAGAGACTCATCCTCCAGTACCAGAGCAAAGCCTATTAAACATTCTGTGGTAATGCACAGCAACACATGCATAGTGACACATCCAATTTCTTAACTGACAATGCACGATGTAAAAACCAAATAACCATCTAGCTTGTATATCCAATTCATTATCATAAAGAGACAGCCTTTCAAGAAACATATTGGAAAAAATATTCTCATTCTGACGAGTGTTAGCATGGTGCATCTTTACACATTCTGTGCAATGTTTCATTCAAGAAGCCTACAGGTTTCAGGCTTCCTCTTCTCTCTGCTGATCCAGTATTATCCAGCTTGTCGTACAGCATTATGTTCATACCACATTTTAAAATGTAAGACACAACAAGCAGATGTTGCACCAGCCTCCAAGCACTGAAGTATAGAGTTGGGAATGGAAACAAATTTATAGAAGAAACATGATTAAGAATACAAAAACTTAAGACAGCAATATCCATTTTAATATAGAAATGTTGTAGAATCCAGTCCAGATCCAATAAAAAACTTAATATCTGAAAAAGGTTTCAAGACTGGGATATTGGACATAGGTGCTTATCTAACCAGGAGACAATCACTGTTTGGTGACCTTCACGTTTCCACAAATACACAGAAATAGAATTCTGAGACACTCCAGAAGTTACAGCTTTGTTAATGTTGGAATGCTGAGTGTCCATTTCAAGAAGACAGAACTTCAATTGCAACTAATGGTTTGATTTAGTAAGCATTTTCAAACCACATGTAAAGTTGTAACTGAAATTTAGTTGGATGAGTTACTACAGCATACTGCTTTCCAGAAGCATTGTATCTGTTTTCTATAGACATTCAATCGGCAAAACCAAAGGTAATTACTATGAAATGCAAGTTCAGAACATGACCCACCATGTCTAGGAAAAAACATTTGCAAGTACCTATCACCTCATGCTTCGTTTTGGAAATTAACTTCTAGACTGCTTTAAATCAAACTAATTTTCTGTATTTCCTCGACAATGAACAAGTTAATGAAAAAATGGAACAGATGAGCTTTCAACTACTTTAAGACCAGTTTGTGGGTCCTAAGGCAAGAAATTTCCTGTTTTCAAATATCTTGTGAATGAGTATTTAGATTTACATGGACCTGATGTAGAACTCAATCTTGAATAATAGGAATGAAATCAAATGACGGGGAAGGGGAAAAGAAGAACCAATGCTTTAAACAAGAATTACTCTAAAGCAGAGCAATTCAAGTGTTTCCCTAACAGATTTCAGGTTTAAATAGGAACCTACTATACACACAACTTGAACTTAAAAAGGAACAAGATTAGACCGTAAGTACCAATGGAAGTTGCTTCTGAGACACTGCATAACAGAAGGAGTCAGCTTGCTGTCAAGTCTTGCCATGTTTAGATGCAAGTACAGAATATGCTTTGGAGAAAGTGTTTGTTTATTAACACATAACAGTATTCATCATTTGTGCTAACACATACAGAAAGCCATTAGCACTTGAACTTAGACACATCAAGTAAAAAAAGAATACCATGATAAACATACCTTTATAGGGCTATAGCTCAGTACAGATGGTAAAAAAAACAGCCCCAAAACACAGCCAAAACAAACAAACAAAAAACTTCCAACAACCTCATGCAACTCAAAACACCCTCTTCCTTGGTGTAAAGCCCATTCACTAAAGCACAAGATAAAAGATATTCAAGAAAAATGGATGGGGATAACACAATTGAGAATTTAGCATCACAGTTTCATTTCTTAGACAGTGTATCAAATAAAGTTATTGCCTATTCATTTCTAGTGGACATCAGAGACAAGTCTTTCGCATGGACTGATCTTAAGTGAACAAGTATCATTTTTAGAAAGCTTTGCAAATGACACAGGCAGGGGCCTCTCGGGAAGACAGATACTGAGCAACAACATCAGCAACAGCAGCTCCAAGGTGCCTCAGAGAGATTGTTTCAAACTCTAAGTAACTGTGAATTAGTCACCTTTAGGGATGGTAATGTTAGACAGCAGTAGATTCATAGTTACTTTCAGTAAGTCAGTTATCTATCAAGGGTGCAACATAGAAAAAGAGAAAGTTAAAGGATTCGCTGGACTTTTTCTCCTGACACTTTGTACAATGCAGTATTTGATTATGACAGAAGCAAGCATAAGCAGACAAAAACTGAAGTTCGAGTAAGAGTTCAGTCCTATTCACTGATAAATAAACCAACATCTACTACTTGTTTCGTGTTACTGATCTTTGCCTTTGCTTATTCTTCCCATAATTTCTTTTCCACTAAATGAGCACAGGGCTTCTCAAAGTCCATCGATAAAAAGCTGCACCCGAATGTATTAAGAGAACTAGCAAAGAAACAAAAGCTGTTTCAGAGCACCACACCTGGGTTACCCATTAATCCTCTTCCCTGTTTTTCTAGTTTAAAGATACTGAACGACAACAGCAGGGAGAACACTTTTTGGAAAAGAAAGGTACTCCACTACCTTCATCCTTTGGTAGATCAACAGTACTTTGTGATGCATTTCCACTTCCCTTCCACCCTGAGTTCTCCCACCCTTGTGATCTGAAAAAGGCAGCCTGTTTTTCAGCCAAATACCCACAAAAAGGCTTCAATTATACTGTTCACCTGCTATTTTAGATTGCACCTGGAGCAAAAACTGACAGAAGAAAAGCTTGCTGTGTTGAAGGAAGAAGTATATTGATCGAAAATAATGACTGAAATTCAGTGGAAATAATGAGTATGACAACAACAGCTACAATTCCCTGTATTTACTCATTTTCTAGCATACATGTTAAAAGCCACTAAGTGCAGTTTTATGTAATGACAGGTCAAACCACCCGGTACTGTCAAACATTTCTGATTAAAAAGTTAGTTTTTAACAGCTTTCAGATTTGTGCTAAAAGTCAGTCACAGGAAGTCACATTACCCAAATTAAAATGCACAAAAGACCTCATTAGCGTATTTCTTGTACTTGTACAACATATATTTTTAAAAAGTTATCCATCTCACTAATCACACTAACTTCTAAATCGGAAAATTATTATTTGATAATATTAAGAGAACCAAGCTTGACAAATTTCACCTAACACATAGAAATTACAATATTTTTGAAATGTTTCTTATGACTGTTTCCAGAGAAGACCTAAATACAGGCTTAAGGTGTGGCCTCATTCTGTGGAAAATAACTTACAGATTTTATTACTTGCAAAAAATGTATTGCCCCAACTATCTTCAGAAATAGCTTCTAAAATTTACAACATTCAATCATGAAAAATCATTTTCAGTATATTCTGTGGAAATTATTCTGTAATTATACTAAGGTGCCAAGTTACTGAAGAGGTCACTAAAAGAGAGATATACTGTGCTTTAAACTAGAATATAGATCACTTTGCACTGATCCCCATGCTCCAAAAGGCCAAATTTTAAACCACCAAATATTTATAAAGGCTTTGAGCAAGAGTCAACACCAAAATACACTGCTGGTAAAAATACTCAATACATATGCTGAAAATATGAAAGTTCAAAAGATACATTTTCATGACATCAATTTCAAAATGCCTCAAATCAAAAATGCTTCATGCAACATCACTGAGCTGCAGGGAGTGTTTTGCAACCATGGCCTAATACTCCAACTAGTTAAGTTTGAACTCTGAATTCAGAGTTCTATGGTTCTAAGTTTTGGAGCTAAGCAGAAAACTACTACCTGTAGTTAGACTATTGCAGTTCTTTAAAATTTCTTTTACGGTCTACATAAAACACAAGTGTACACTTCCTCAATTTCAACATGCTCCACTGCAGGGTGAGGGTACGAGGAAGAAAAACAAAAGAAATCTTACAGTCAGAGATTGCAATTGCTGTTCCAAGACTCAAATTACACAGTGCTGATGGGATTACTTCTACAATATATATAATGACAAGAATCATCAAACTTTTGACCAACACTTGAATGTACAAGACTAGAAGTGCTTTAACTGCATGTACACTACAAAACAAAACCATGTAGACATGTAAAGATGTGTCCATAGAAACACAGTGGACACAGATTCACATGAGAGAAATGTGCTTATTATTAAAAAAAAAAAAATGAAGAGATAGTTACAGTTACAATATATTTCTAAAATTCACTCAACAACATTTTAATGCATGAATAAGTTATAACTGACAAATTGATTACTAAATTATTCAAAAGACATGTCATTAACAGCTGTTCTTTTCCTCTTTTGTTGTCCCATCCCTTTTTTAGAGTCTTACCAATAAATACTGAACAGTCTAGATACAAGAATAATAAATATCAGGAAACTGTCAGGTTATGAGACTGAAAATTAAGCCTGCAAAATTCCAACTTCATTGCTGTACTCACATTCTTTTCCCTAGGAGTTTTAAGTTACAATTTGCTCCACACAAAAATGACTTCCAATTGTGAAATGTTGCCCTGACCTGATGTTAGAGCAAAGCATTAGGATGGCATAAATTGAACAGCCATGATCATGGTAATCAGACTAATAAAGTGCTTTGTTTTTCCTCCTGGAAAATATTTAACACTATTTTAATACAGTCTTATGAATATGCAAAAAAAAAAAAAAAAAAAAAAAAAAATCTTTGACACTGGTCTTCCTTACCTCCCATTCTTTAGCAGCATCTTCAGTACTAGATTCTTCACTAGTTTCAGGCTCTTCCTTCTTTTTTACCACTATAAATCCCGGTTCCCGAAGAGACTCCCCAGTATCTTCTGCATATATTTCTGGACTCCACTGGATAAAGAAGACATACAAGTGATCTGTCCTAGAAAAGTCAAGTCACGATACAAAAGAGAAAAATAAGGTAAGTTTGTGATCTTTTAGGTAATGTCTAATAATATTAAGTATTTAAGGTTAAAATAAAAATACTATTTCATATTTTACTAGATATTAGAGACAGATTTGAAAAAAAAAAAACTAGCTAGTTCTTTTTTAAAAATTTTTAAATATATGAGGCTGACTCTGGAGAAAAAAACCAGGAAGCAAGTTGGCAACAGATTAGCTGTGATTTCATATACAAGTACAATCTTTCAACCACTTCTGTCCCATTGGATACCTTTGCTTAAAACTGAAAGAACTCCCAAAATAAAACACTAAGACTTTTTTATTTTACTTAGAAAGAGTTACATAAAACCAAACAAAGCTGGAATTTAAAAATGTCTGTATGTCTGTTTTCCCCACTCCTGAAGAACAGCTGAACACTTCCAAGACATAATCAAAATTATACAAATTGTGGGAAGTACTACAGATGTGAGGGAATATGGCTGAAAGCATCAACATACATATATATATATATATATATAAATCATTAAACCACAAACTACAGACTATTCTAAATGCAGTAAGTACTAAGATTCAAAGTTACCTCCTTTTAAGTTATGTGCCACAAATGGCATTGTTCTCTGGTTTAGAAGAGCAATTCACCCAAATTCACAGAAGGAAGTTATTTGCAATCCTAACAGATTTCAATCTACCCTGTATTTGCTGCAGGTGCACAGACAGAGCAATCAGGAAAAGGACCTGCAATGCATCTGCTAGTGTCTCTTCATCATGGAAAAGAGATTCAGAGCTAGAGCCTTATGGCTCTGGTTACAAGAGTTTGAATATTCCTTATGTCTTTTCTTCACAGGTATTTGCTACATCTGAGTACTGTAATAGCATGAAGAATAATATTTGAACCTTTTTTTCCCCTTTCCTTAATAAATCCTTGAAAAACTGAACACTGGAAAAACCGCAAGAGATAGAGAGCTGCAAAGTCTCTCAAAAGTGCAGTTACATTTTTCATGTGCCTCTGCCTAAAAGGATGCTGCACACTGGTATGTAGTAACAGTCTCTGAACAGGGTCAGTTATTTGAAGACACCCTTGTTAAGATTAAGGTTCTTGGACAAGAATGATGAAAGGGAAAAAAAAAAAGGCAAATCTTTCTCTGACAGTAGGAAAGAATAAAACTTTGGATGCATTAGGTTAGGTAAATTCTATCACAGAAGTCCAAACAAGAAGCTGCAGGCTTCTCATACACTGAATGAGGTATCAATTTTAAGTTGTCATACAAGAAAGAAGTTTTTTCTTAAGTCCCAATTTTAACTTTTCAAGAACTTGGAATTATGTATAATTATAGCAGTTTAAAAAAGTACATGAAACTTGATACTTAAGTAAGATGCTCCTTCCCAGACTGGCTCCTTTGAGTTTAAGAACACTGAAATAAAGCTGGTTTGTCAGATACCTACTTTTCTCTCTTTGTTACTACTCAGTGACAAAGACAACTGGATTGGCACTAAGTATTTTGACCTATGCAGACTAGCACTCAGAAACGTTAACATGGAATTAAGAAAATGAACACCCCACTATGAGGACATATTTTTTTCTTTACAAAAATCATAGGACACGCATTGAATGAATAAATAACTGATAATGATACTATACTGCCCTATTCAGTTAGAGAGAGAGAGAGAGAGACCCTTCATAGATGAAATAATTTCCAAGGAGATCAGAACAAGACTGCAAACTAAGAACCATTTCTTCCAAAATAGGTGATTAATTCTGCTTTAAGCTGAAGGTAAGTGCTTGATACATTAGAAAATGAACCCAAGAGACAGTAATCATTTTAATTACCTAATCTAGACATCATTGCCATATATGAAACATTTATCTGTTTTCAATTAAATATGATACTAATAGAACAAGCAGATTTGAGTTGACTGTAACCACAAGAGAACTTCTGTCCCAGGCAGGATTAACCGCAGCAGAATTAGTGGGACGGACTTCTGACTCAAAACTCTGCATCCTCTCTACCACTTAAGAGGTAGCAGGGGTGATGTTTAGAAGCAGGTTAGTGATGTGCTAGCATAGACTGAACTCTACCTGTTGGATAAGTATAATACTTTGATGTAATTTCAGTCCATTACACATTTCCATCCACAGTGGACATGAAACAAAAAAGACTGCAGCCTTTCTTGTTGCAGCCAACTTCATTATAAAGTGATTTTATGTCTGCAATCAACCTTTTCTCCTTTAGATTAAAGAACCCCACTTACTTCTAATTTTCTTTATATGTTACACTTTCTAGGCATTAAATAGTCTTGCTGTTTTCCTCTGGACTCTCTCCAATTGATCCATATCTGTCCTCAATTGCAGTGCCCCAACTGGACATTCTATGCCATTCAGCTCAAAAGAAAAGATGGAAAAGTGACTTGATCATTGTGGGTAGGTATTTATACAAGAAGATATCTGACAGTTTTTTGTTTCTTTCTTTTCCCCCCACTCTTTGACAAGGTACTAAAAACCACTTTCGGGTTGAAAATAAGTCACAGTTTCCTAGCAGTAAAGATCATTCCAGAATACAAGACTGTACCAGTGAGTGAGCATGAACATCTCACGTCATTGAATGAGTTCAACAAATTTAGGTATTTTTCCAGTAGACATGCTTAATTTGGTTCATGGAAAGGTTTTAGGTTCCATATATAAAGATAAGACAAAAGAACCCCAGCTAGCTCTTCTGAACTCAGAGAAGATTTCTACAAAGTTTCCAAACAATGGGAAGCACAATGACAAAAGTTTTGCTGCAGAACTTACTTCCTCCACCAGACACCGCTTCAAATCTTTCTTTCTTTATTTACTTGCTACAAACAAAAGCCTAAATAGTATAATGAGAAACTACCTGCCAAACTTACAAGTAACTCAAGTAAATCAGTAAAATGTCAGTAAGGTAAAGAGGTATTCCAATGGCAATTACAATACAATGGCAATCAACAATATCCTCAGACGCTGACCCTTTTTTGTGATTATTTAGAGACACAGTCACTGCAAAATTTTGAATGGTGCAGAAAAAATAAAAAGCTCAAACACCTACTGGCAATTGCTGATTTTTACAGTTTACCTCCTTACCTTTCTTGGGGAACAGCAAACCAGTACTCATGCTTTTTGTCCCTTTGTGCATACTGCTGCATTGTTGCACTTGCTTGAGAAACAAACGTTTTCCTCATGGGTTTTCCAACCCTGAGACACAGAAACTTGTGAGATCTATGTCGTCTTTTTTCTTTCACAGAAGAACCTATTAATAAAGACAAAGTAAGCTATCCACAATGTACTAAAGAGCTCAACAAAATCATTAACTAATTGTATATCAGTCAATTGAGGTATATAGGACATTTATATAAATAAGTAATGGGAGATGGGGTAAGATAAGTCGTAACAATTACCTGCCTTTTTTTTTAAATGTAAATTGCATCAGCAGAATTAACTTCAGAGTACAACACACTAAATAATTCTAACATTCATTTCTGCTTCCAACTGCAGATCACATTATTAGAGCATTTCATCCATGCTTGAAAGTATTCAGAAGGTATTCTTGATGCATACTCTCAACACTGAATCACCATCCTCTCACAATTAAACAGATATCCCACATACATGAAAAAGATATTGTGTTAAATAAGTATTTTGGCTTGATTCACACGTGTCAGAGCTGTTCATTAGTTACTTGTCATTTACAAGGGAAAAAGTTCTGGCCCTCCTGATACAGGATTAAGATGAATTTTAATTTGTTAGCTACATCAAACACCTCAACGGTATGAACACCACCTCAGGATGAAGTATACTGGATGTTGCACTGCAGGATTTTTCTCTCTGGTAGTATATTTAATTGAACTAATAGAATTACATGATTACCCTCGAGGTCTGAATTGTCAAGTCAGCACAAGGTAAAGGAAGAAGCCTTCTTAAAATTGTTTACTAGATTTATTGCCAAAATCCTCCAGCCACAAGAGACTTTTTTTAAAGCAAGAAAGGAAAATGTAAATTTAAGAGTTATTATGATCAGTTATGACAATAAAGGGTTTATCCTAGCTCTGGTATTACACGTACATAAGTATAAGTTCCAGTTTCCCAGGACACATCTTGTCTTTACAGCTGAAGTTCTCCTTCAATGTCTATGCAGACCACAGATCCACTAAGCACAGAAAATATCACCTTCTTGCTCTATAAACATTGCAACTACGTTTTCTCAATCAGATTTTCACTATAAAGTTTAGAAGGGCACTGTTCCACAAAAGAGTATTTTTTTCTAGTAACTATTTAAATGTGTGCCTTCTAATTTTCAGTCAACATTTTAGAATTATACCTGCAGCATATAGTATAGTAAATTAGTCATAACATGCATTACTTGGAAGTATTTTATTAATGTGTAAGCTCAAAGGTAAATTTTCAGACTGAAAAGAAAAACACTAAAAAGAAACAAAACTAAACAAAAAAGCCTGTTTCATAGGACAGGCACGTGAACTCTGTGGCAGTGTTAGATAAGTATTCTTCAAATGATTTGGTATTTGTGGTTTTGGTCCTTCAGAGGCAGCAGATTAGGATTTCCCTGAGCTCAGAGTAGTGGGATTACAGTTCCAGCTAGCAGATAGAATAAAAACAAATGATTTAGCCCTGTCCCAAGTCTCAAAAAGACTATTTCAAATGCCTTTTTTTTTAGTGAGTTCTCCAATATCATCTTGTCTATTCGATACAGAATTAATGAGAAAAGATTTCAGCAAGGGCTACCGTGTGTCTCATGCTTCTTGTTTTCCCTTTCAATCTCTGCCAATATTTAGCTAACTCAGCAGCAGACATGCTATTTTAGCTTGTTTATACACATAGAAAATTATAGACCATTACAATTTCTCCAAAGTATCAACCACAACTAGCTTTGTTTCAGTCCAGTGGTTAACATAAGCGCCTGTAAAAACACATGAGTATGATAGAGGCTTGGGCAATAAAAAAATTTAAAATAGATACAAGTGAGACCTTTTTTAGTTATTCTAGTCTATTCATAATTATCTACTTGCATTGCATCACCTGTTCAACATTCAGAACAAACATTCAGATCATTAATTCCAAACTCAGAAACATCTGACCTCTGCAAAGATCAAAAAACAGTAGTTCCCAAAACCTAAATTCTCCAAACTCCCACAAAAGAGAAAAAAATTCAACTAAGTTCCTGCTATATAAAAGAGACAAAAAGACTATCTAGGTAAAGTTAATGATCCAAAACTCACAGTATGCCTACTTCAGAGTTTTATTTTCAGATAGGATACTTGAAAGTGTTTACTATATTTCAAATTTTAAATGACCTGATGTTTTTAGTGACCTACTGTTAACAGATGTCATATTCAGTCTGATGGTTTCCAGGAGTTATACAGCAGATCTATGCTTTTACCTTGGTTCTGTTTAATCGTGCCTATAGAAGCTTCACCATATCTATCTAAGTTGAGAAATACTAACTCATAATTTACTGGTTTATTTGCATTCTGCTAATACAATGTGCAAGAATAACAAACACGTCATAATTCCTACTGAAGTTGGACTGAATTGGTACAAATCTCCAAAAAGGATCTTGTGCTTTTTGTATTTTTTTTCTTTGTATTTTACCCCATCAACCTTGAGTAAGGCAGTAGTACCATGTGATTTTAAGGTTTCTAGCCAGCGCTCTTCTGTAGGACTGTATGCTTTTTTGCAGATGCTTTTTTGGTTATATGTATATATGAATGTATGTATTTACTCTACAAATATACAGATCATATAACACATGAAAAACCTGGAGTCGTTCAATGATACAATGATACAGAAAACCAAAGCTAAAGCATTTAATGCAACTGAGTTACAAACATTCATTTGAAAGAAAAGCAGCAATTGTGTCAAGGAACACTTAGTACCTGAATTTTTTTAAAGTTACAACCAGCAGCTACTGCTAGCTGACATATTTGCCAGAGGACTACTTCGAATATTTAGGGCATAAAAGTCAAACTTATCACAGAATGATGCAACTATTCATCTGCTTCAAATTTCAAAATTCAGTTACTTCCTTAAAAAAAGGAGAAAAAACCCAACCAAACCAACCAACAAAAAACCAAACCAAACCAACAAATAAAAACCAAGAAAAAAACCAAGCAAAACCTACTGTATCCGATTTTGAAGTGTAGACAAACTTCTGTTAACCAAAGAATGTACCTCTATTCAATATAATTTCAACTTCAGTAATTCACATAAAGAATTTAACCTTCAAATGCATTTCACTTACCTTTAATGCCTGTCACACACTAACAGATTACTTTCTAGTTTCCCAAATATTGCACAATTAAAACACATAGTTCAGTTATCTCCATTAGTAATATGGGAAGACATCAGAAAGTAACTTAGGAATTTTTTAGAAAGCAAAATCAAATTCATACAAAAGCATATTTAAGCTATTTAAAGGCACAGCATATTTCTATGTGATGAAAACTTGAACTTTAAGGGTAACTTGGGTATTCCAACTAATAATCCCAAGCCCTGATCTTTGAAGAAGAATAAAGGTACTCAAGAAATAAAACCCAGTTGTTCCCTGTATCCATAGCACTAGTTTCTTAGCATCTAGCTCCTATTTGTCCTGAACAAAGCTTTTTGGATGCTTGACAATGTTCTAATCAGCATGAAAGTATGACGAGATACAAGTGAAACAAAATTCTGAAAACATCAAACAGTGTTAAGACTCCAGTGTTTGTTGCTCACACCGTAAACCTTAATCGCAAGGCAGACATGCTATAACATCAAATTAATTCTCTAAAATTCATTCACACACATGTACACTGGGATCAAAATTTAAGGAACCGCTAACTGTTTGCTAAAGAACCTTTTTAACTGTGAGCTGTACACTGCCAATGCACCATGCATCTGATTTTGCAGGTTTAAATCTCTCCTACAAAGATACTGTGATTTAATATGACCATAAATATAATTTCAATGAAGAAGAATTACAAAGTTATGCATGTTCTCAGTTTCCTAAGCAATATTTTCTCCACTAGTTTACGTAAAGTTTAACTTTGGCATATCTTCAAGCCAATGAGAAATATTGCACATGGAGAGATACATTGTACAGAATGAAAAAAATCCAAACACACCATTAAACTGAAGGGTGACATTGTAAACCCAAAGGTTAAGGCTGTATTCACAAATACCCACTGACTCACCTTCTGACCGCCCATCTCCTGCAGAAACAGATTTCTGACTGATTTCTTTTTGTGAATCCTGGTGCATGTTTTCTCTTTGTTGTTTTGTTTGTTGCATAGTGTGGGTCTTCCAGAGCTTGCGGAGCTCTTCAACTTCTGCCTCTGAGTCTTGACCTTGCTCTCCCACTACTTTTCCTTTGCTAGGTGTCTCTTTCTTTTGAGAGTCTGTGGTATCTTCACAAGCTGGACATTCCTCTTCCATCTCATTATCTACTTTTTTCCCTAGTGAGGAACCCTGATCCTTGCCCACTTCTGTCTCTCTGCTGTGCTCCTCGCCACCCTGGGATCTTTGCAAAGACTGCTGGAGGACATCTGCAGTATTTTCACCCGGTTCTTGTCCCCCCTTTATAGAGGTTTTAGCACTTTCTGAACTTAAGTGGGTACCAAGCTGTTTAACACCTACAACCATTTCGGCACTGGGCTTTAAGTCACTGGCAGCTTCATTTGAGTCTGAAATGACTGTTAAACATTCAGCACTAGTCTGGTTTATTGTTTGGACAGATTCCGACGATGCTCCAGATGATTTATCTTGTCGAAGCTCATCTGAGGAAACGAGTTCCTCACGTATTGGAGAGAGTTCTGATTCTGTGAATACATCTTCCGAAAGAGACTCCTCCGTGCTTCTTGGGGCAGTGCTAGCACTGTCATTGCCCGTGTCCCGAACCCTGGAATCCGCGTCATCTGTATTGCTCTTTGCAGCTTTCTTGGAATGGCCAAGTTCCCTTACTGACAGCTGTTCTACATCTCTGTTGAGCAAAATAGGAATGTTGTTATAACAGGTACCTCTAATATCAAGCTCTTTTCTTCACTATGTTTTGTTTAAGCTCTTAAAACAAACAAACACCCTAAAAAACAACTTAATCCAGAGCCTTAGTAATAAACAAGCATGAAATGCGATACTGTAATGGTAAACATGGTTGACCTTTTTGCCAGCATGACATAGCTGGGACTTCCCAAGTTCATGACATTACTTCCACAAGAAGCTCCCCTATGAAACTAACAAGATCGTGAGAGGCACTTAAAGTGTAAAAATAAAATAAAAACTAAAGTAAAACCAACAAAAAGCTACACACAACCATAATCTCTAAAGGTAAAAATCATCCACAGTCGTTTGTCTCCCCAAGAGGCCAGTACGATAGCAGAGACATGTCCTACCCTACAGGGAAGCTGACGCCTAGCTCACAGGTAAGAAGTCAATGGCAGAAATCATCTGGTCTAACCTCAGATATTGAAGCCAGTCAATGCAGAACAGCACGAACCATCAATGTAGATCTCACTATTCTGCCCACAGAAAATACCTGAAACAGTGCTTAGTGTCTTCAGCAGGTACCTAACTTTGAGGATACAACTGAAGATGTTGATAAACGGTGTAAAAAAAAAAAAGCGTAAAAACTTATTTTCCCCAAAAGAAATAATCTTGCTTAAACCTGCCTTTCAAAATAAACTAATTAGAAATTCTTTGAGTTTCAGAAGAGGAGGACTAGAAAGGTACTATGAACATGCTCAACTAGACTTACAGAACTCAAGCTTTTCCCTGTTGTCAAAAAAAACCTGGACAGTACACAGTTTTCACAAAAAATTCTCATATTTAAACATAAGCTTGACTAGGGTTCTCAAAGTCAATTTCTTTGCTATCAGAAGCACATCAACTCTTCCATTACCTAGTACTAAATGCTTTTAAGAAGCTTGTACATTAATCTGTGTTTTGAAGGACAAAAAATTCACTC
This sequence comes from Mohoua ochrocephala, assembly GCA_013398855.1. Lineage (NCBI taxonomy): Eukaryota > Metazoa > Chordata > Aves > Passeriformes > Acanthizidae > Mohoua > Mohoua ochrocephala. Next base: position 230,604 of record VZTA01014637.1, read on the forward strand.
CACGGTCCCACAAAATTTTATATTCAGTTACGTCATGCTGCTAAAATTCAGGATGTTTGCAAAGTATATGCACCATCTTATCTAAGTGTTAACATGAAGCTCGTATTAAGCTTTTGATGATGGAGTAACTTTGCTTACAAAGCATGAGGATTAGGCTTTAGAATTTATTAACTATTTATTAACTATTAGGCCATTTCCCTAATTTTTCAGGATTATGTTCATAATAGGTGCTCTTACACAAGCACAACATAAGGTTCATGAAATCTGTAAAACATCTGTATGCGGTCAGACATTTTTTGTCCGGTTTCAGCATAGATTGTGGCTTAGATATAGAAACCATACAACATGAAATTGTAGTTTTAAGAACCAAAGAATCCATTGGGTTTATGACTATTTTCCATATCAACAGTCTGAATATAGAAAATAAGACTGCTTTCCCAAGTTTAAGCTGGTTTGACAGCTGGCAAAATTGGCAGAGTTGAAGAAGGTTAACTATAACAGTGGAATATGTAGGGGAAAAAAAAAAACAGTGAGAAAACACGATTTAAGTGTCAAATACCTGAAGACGCATGGGTTTTGTCAGATCTAGCTGAAGCTGTTAGGACTTCTGTTTACAGACTTAAAAAATTTGATTTTTGTTTTCCCCCAAATTTACAAATATGCCTCATATTTAGCCAAGGCACAAAAGCGCAGGGACTAAAGAAAATGCTAGTAACTGGTGTTCCCTCTACTAGCTTATAAAGCTGACAAGAAAGATAAATCAAATTAGACATACAGGCCTCCGAATGCAGAGTGTGACCTTTTACTAGCAGACACATTTTCATTCCATATGCATTCATATTATAAACAAAACAGAAAACGTATGTGCTACAGGAGCACAAAAAACAACAGCACAGAAGATAAATTTGTAAAGTCATTATTAAGTCACTAATAAACTAAACATTATAGAAAAATATTTGTTTTGCAACTGCACTATTATGATTCAAGCAAGTAAGTTAAACAGAGTCATCTAATTCCTTCCACTGTATATCGAATGAACTAGGAACCGTGAGCAACTTTTTAAAACTCAGTGTGGAAAATAAACTTCCAGAAAGCAATCATGCTGAAGGCATCATCCCTCAACATCAAAAGCCCAAAAAGTACCACTGTAGCAACATGTACTTCAGTTGCCCTTTCAATAGACACACGTGATCGGGCAGCAAACAAGACCATGGCAAGATACCAGCTCACTCCCAGCTTTACGCCAAAACTGAGCTTAAAAATAGTATGAGGCAAGTTACTACTTCTGAGTGTCTAGACAGTTAAGATTATCAAGAAAAATGTGCTTAGGGTACTACCTATATGAAATGTAAGAGGATATTTTTAAGAGTTATTCAGCATCTTAAAAAATGCAACTATTTTAAGTAGGGTATAGAGTTACACATCAAGCAAAAACAGCTTTACACTCTCTTGGTTAAAGAAGCCCACTTCCCTGTAGCTAGATAGCCAAGGCAGTCTGCAAATGTTTGTGCTTTATGGGCTCTGAGAGGTAAAGGTGGTGTGATTTTTTTTTATCCTTTTTGGTTTTCAAGAGAATTTATCTTTTTCTGATGACAGTATAAAAACTAGGCAACAGAGAGAACAGAACAGAGATTTCTCATAATCCTCTTTAAAGATGATTATAAATGCCTGCTGCACTAAACACCAATGAACAGAGCTCACCAATCCAAATTCACTGTGTACTCAAAAAAAGGCTATACCTACAGGTGAATATGCAGTCCCTTCCCCAGCCAAAAAGGAAAAAAAATATACTCCTAGTCCTAGGAAAATATACACAAATCTTAAATTAGTCTAAATCATCTGTTAGAACAACAAGTCTGAGAAGCAAGTGAAAAATGCTAAACAATAAAAATTTACACTTAAGAGTGTCAAAGCTGCACTTTCTTATTGTGTATGCCAGTCAAATTATTGAAATACCAAACACATCTACTACTGTTTCCATAGTAGGGAAGGTGCAGAGGAAATAGTGTGGTACCTCTTGCCATACACTGATCTTTATAAGAGACTATTGGAAGAAATTAGAATCCATGTCTGTAGAAGAGGATTTATCCTGTATCACATATAGGGTGTGAGAACTGAAGGCAAATCAAGTTTTCTATAGGATCTTTCCATGTCAATCATTGATATCCTTTCCTAACAAGAAAAAGAAGGAACATGCTAGCTTGCTAGTTTTGTATGGTCAACAATATGGCTACAGTTCAAATTTACTCCAAGCTTTACAAATACTGTTCTGTCTTACATGCTTAATGACTCCTTAATTTTGCTGTCCACAATTTCCTTATACAGAGCAGCTGCCATCACTTCTTCCATTGGACACATGATGCCATATTCTTCACAGCCATTCTCTTGGACCAGAGGATCCATTTTATGAGGATCAAACATTATATTATTTGGCGTCACTAGCAGCACACCATTGACCGTACCCTAAAATGAGAGGAAAAAGAAGCGGTAATTTTTTTTCCTTCAAATTCCAGCTTATTCTTCATTTGTCAGTAGGAAAAAGGTGTTTTCTATTTTATTTTAAATAAAGCAACTTTTAATTTATATTTAAGCAACCTGCTATGTTACTAAGTCACTGCTAAACAGAAGAAACTGTAACTTTTTCTGGGAAGCAAATTAATACCACCTGCTTTCCCAAAAGAAAACAGCTTTATACCTCACAACTAATCAATAACTGGTTTTAGTAAAGTAAGAGAAACCCTTACACACTGAAGGATACACTGAACAGCTCCTTTGAGGTAAGGAGACATCCTTCCCAGATAACCACAGGGCTTAACTGGTAGGTTTAAAAGCAATTTTTTGTCTAAAAGTTGACTCTTAACTCTTCTCTCTCATTTTCTACTTTTTAGAGAGACCTTCAAAAACTGTCATTTATCCTAATTTTCTTTACACAAAAGTAACAGAGAGGCTGATCCAAGTCCTTCTAACTTAATGGACATGTTGACTGATTGAACAAATACATACATTTACAGAATGAAACTAGAACAAAAAACACTCAAGATTTTTAAAGATGAAACTTTGGATGGTTTTAATTACAGTGATACTGCTGCAGTACATGAATGCAAGTAGAGTTTAAACTTGGACTACAAAAAACTTTGAGGTTGATATTCATACTATGAATTGTAGGGTTCTTATACAATACAGCTGTAAAAACCAAGTTAATTTACAATATGCTGAAATTTTTTTAAACGAAAAATTTAGAACCATATGCAAACATACAACAATTGCCTGCTACAGAAATTCATTTAACTGTTGGGACAGTAGAGTTCAAGCTAGAATTATGAACTGGAGAAAATCTAGCTTGAAGTAGAATGACAGGAATACTTCAATTACAGATCTTGACTCCTCAAAGACTTTACAAATCTGGACAGACATTCAAAGCTTTTGTGCAAGAACCAGAAAAGGGTCACTTCATGTGCTGTTGAAGAAATTAAATATTTATCTCACTGATAAAACATTTACAACTATTATAAACAGTGTATACTGTTTTCAGTTTTGTTTGAAGAAGACATTAGCACAGCACGAAACACAGCTACAATTCTTCTAAACTTGAGAAATTAGTTCCCAGGTGATGGGTGATGACCTTCACAGTAGGACGACAAAGATGCCAAGCAGTAAACAGAAAAGTGCAAGTTAAAAAAACTCCAAACCAAAAAAAACTAGTATTAAAGTCTACAACAACGACCAATGCTACCTCTAGTATGGAAAAATGAAAACAGGTCTCAAAAGCAGCTCAAGCATCTGTACTCGAGTCTCTTAGTTGTTCAGTGCTTAGTCAGATTTTATATTTATCTTTTAGAGTGCAACACATATGCTGAAGACTTTGAAGTCAGCAGAACACATTTACATAACTCCAAGGTGTTTAAAGTACTCAAAAAAGACTGTCACTGGCATTTCTTTCCCAGCACAGTATTGCGGAAATAGACTTTCAAGGTGCAAAAAGGACCTCCAAGAGGACAACTGTCAAGAGAAGCCTACATTTTGTTATACCTACTGCAGTCTAGAAAACAAATTTAATGTGACTGCAGAAGTCAATGAGTCTACTCAGAAGAACAACTGTTTGTCTTTAAACATATATAACTCCTGTAAATTCAGTACATAATTAAAACAAAAAAGCAGCAGCTTTTCTACATTTGAGCTCTTTCACTAAAAGTCATGAAAATGGAATTTTATTAGTACTCTCTAGATCTGACTCAGAAAATGTCATAGTTTTGATGGCAGTTGGATTAGATGATCATTGTAGGTCCCTTCCAACCAAAATATTCTATTCTATTCTTTCACTGCCCATATACTGCATGTGGATCTTCAGAACAGTCAGGCTGAAGAGAAAATGGTAAGGCTGTGTGACTGCTCTATCTGAAAGATTTAAGTGTTCAACACCAACTTCCAAAATTATGTATTACTCAGTAGAAAAAACCAGTAATTGAGTTCATGAGAGAGTTCTTCACTTCCAGAGTAATACTGTCCTCATTTGTTCGCTATTTCATGAACCCTCCTTGATAAATTAAGTACGACACATCGTTCATGTCACAAGCTCCAATGCTTTACAACTTGCTTTCAAGAGCACAGGTAAGACTGATTCAGCTGACAGTACAGGCCAAAAATTGATTAAAGAAAAAAAGCTTCACGTTGGACATTGCTTATCTGAATACTAGAGTCACATCATCAGAATAACATGCATGAAGAACCAGTTGCACATCAACCACTCATTTCAGTTGTCTTGCTTCAGACTCAGTTTTAGCAGTTCAGAAAATACCAACTTACTCCTCCCAAACTCCACAGGCCAAGCTTGTTAGTATCTTAAGGAAACACCATCATATCAAGGACAAAAGTGCGTGTGCAAGGCTACTCACCACATAAGAAAAGCAAGTTTAAGAGACCTTCTATTGTAAATGGAAGCTTCCTAGAGAAGTCTGACAATGACCTGTCCAATGGCAAAGAATCCCAAACCTGTACATTGATGTGGCCTTAGCACATATGGAACATCCTGAAACCTACCTCTGCAGCCTCAAACAAAGACACAGCTAGAAATAATAAAGGCTTCTTACCTTGGCCTTAGAAGAAACCCTCAACACCAGTAGGTAGACATTCAACATGAAAATTAATTGGAAAGCGTATTTCCATGTAAAATTTACTACAGCAATAGAAATTGAGAATTAAATACTCGGAACTCTCAGGCTTTTACCTGTATTTGACCAAGTAGCTGATCAAACACTTCACTTGCAATTGCTGCAAGGAACTGGAAGATTATAGAGGTATCTTGAAAACAATGGATTTATAGCACCTCAACAAGAGATGATCTATTTTATTCTTATTGATTTAAAAAACATAATGCAACATTTCTGGCTCACAAGTTACTAGATATGGTCCACAGTTACTACCTGAACACTTCAGGATACTCTTCTAGAGAAGAACTGTTGCTCCAATTTAATATAAATTAAATTCTTAATTATATTAATTAATACACTAATTAGCATTATCATTTCTGTCATTTTTCATTATTACCTCCACGGATCACTGAATGTTAACCAAGGTAGCTAAGTAATGCCCAGGTAAGAGCCAGATAAAGAGACATTTTGTTTGGCTGCAAATTTTAATTACTCTTTTTCAGACATGCCAATGTTTCTGACACTTTCTCTGAGAATTTCTGCGATTTTTACAAGACAAATACCTTCTGTCTTAACTATCTTCTAACTTGTTTGCAGAAGCAAAAGCTTCCTTAAAACCTATTACTCAATAGATGATGTTTCTAGCACGGACAGAAGCCAAACGCTATTGATTCTGTGAGGGAAAAAAAGGATAACATCAGAACAAAACATGAAAGTAGAAGCTTACGAGCCTTTAGCCAACTGGTTAAGAGCTGCTCATTACATTATGCTGATCTTCCCTGAGAGATGGAAAGTGCAGCAGCTCCAGCCTTTGAGAGCTAACACCACAGCTTTGCATTAAGTCAAGATAAAAATCGCATCTACTCTTTAAAGGAAATACCTGATACTTCATTTCCTTGTTGTCTTGTCGTTATGGATCAGACAGATTTCTATGCTAGCATTCCTAAAATACATATAACTAGAACTATTGTCTCAGAGTACACAACAATGAACTCCTGAGCATTTTAGCACCATGCACTCATTTAAGGTTCTAAAACAACTTTTCTAGTTACTCATACACATTTGTGCACTATGGCAGCAGATGTCACAGCTGTCCCATAAAATACCCCAGAACGGGTAATAATGGTGACACCAGAAAAAAATCCTACGGCATCTCTGTATTGATAGTGCGGCTGGCAGGACCAGGGCAGCGATTGTCACTCTGTACTCAGCACTGGTGAGGCCACATGTAAAATATGGTGTCCAGTTCTGGGTCCCTCAATTCAGGAAGGACATGGAGGTGCTGGAGCAAGTCCATGACAAGGTGGTGATCGGGGAAAGGTTGAACTTGATCTTGAAGACGTTTTCCAACTTACATGATTCTGTAATGATGTTCTTGGCAAGTTATTTTCCAACAAACTAATCTCCCCTGCTATCTCACAAGCACCAAAGATGACTGAGAGCCTAGTCTGCTAATCTCCCCACAGATAATCTCCTTGGTTGCTTGCTTTTGGAGCAGGGAGAAAATTCCAAAGCTCTCTCTCTGACCTGGTTGAGCTACTGAAAATATTTTCAGTGTGAATATAGTCTTCAAAGTGAGGAATATCATGGGGGCTTACTTATGAAAAACAAATTCATGCCCTTGTCTACTGATATTAAGACACTACTCAGCTTCCCCTTTGTGTGCTATCATGTTGGGCTTTCAGCCCAGATCGCTTTAATATAAATCAAATACTCACTTAAAATTTTAGAAACAGCTCTTTGACTTTATTTTATATAAATTCAATTTTTCAAAATAGCTGCAAGAATAACTTGTACTAACAATGTTGCCAGAGAGAGACATCGGCAAATCGGAGCACAAGCTCAAGCAAAAACACTGGACAATGGCATGCACACTACCCATTGCTACATGACTCCAGTATACTGATGTTTGCTCTCATCTCCTAATTTTCTAGTCCTTGGGAAAAAAAATGAACATCTATAATTAAAACACATAATTAAATGAACATCTAATTTAAAAAAATGAACATCTGTAAACAGCTCAATTGTTGATACAGAACCTTGGGAAACAGTTTTTTAGGACATCCTCCACAAAACAACCAGTGACTTGTTTCTCTTGGACCCTACTTACTAACAAGTTGTTGAGAGAAAAAATATTAAAAATACTGTCTATGAAAATGAGACAAAAATTAGACTCTGCCTGTAGCTACTAAGTAGTTCAACATGATACTGCTACAGGAAGTTCTGGTTCTGGAAAAAATAGCACTTGTAGAAGTCAAGTTTCCTGTATGTAACAGATATTAAAGACATGAAGTAAAATTCTGTTCAGGTGAAGTTCAGATTTAAGATCCTGAAAGAGAAATGCCAAGCCATTCTATTAGTGAAAACCATGTGGACACTTAAGGTTATTAAAAAAATAGACCCCTTGAGTCTTAAAGCTGGTCCATAAAATATCAATCCAGATAAATAAAAACACACATCTTGAAAGTAGATTAAACTGCACATGCAGATATTCACTTCTGAAGCAGTTTTGTCTTCTCACCATTAAAATTCCTTAAACTTCACAAAATGGAAGCTCTAACTCCCATGCAATACCTGAGATGGAAATCTGAACTATCATTATAAATGGAGGTTTAGAGCCAAACTATCGCAATGGTAAGTCCACACATGAAGATTAAGCAGTTCAGTAAGATACTTCTAACAAAGTTTGAAAAGACTCCTAACAAGAAGTTTTCAAAGATAAGTTCTCTAAGTAATTCCATTACATTCTTGAACACACAAGGTTGAATAATAACTGCGATTTATGAAGCTTTGATCATGAAAATAACATTTATTTTATTCTTTTTTTCTTGTAGAAGTTTTGAATCTCATCAGTGTCCTCCTTTGCACTTAATGTAAATATGTGCTTCCTGTACTCTCATTTCCAGGTCAGTGGTTTGGCTTTTCTCAAGCCTCTGTATTAGTAATTTTCCTTTAGCTACTACATTTTGAAACATTTAAGTAAGTTGGCAAAAATAACAAAGAATTTCAAACCTCCCTTACTAGTTTCAGTTACAATCAAGCAGACTTTTTAAAGTACCTTTTTTTGCCTCAAGGAACAGTGCAAAGAATGAAAAAACCCCAGAGCAGCACACTTTTCTACAGAAGAAGCCAACAGTGCAGCTGTAAGACAGGGCATACCTACATATGCAGTAAGCAGTGAGTAAAGGTGTGACTGCAGCACACTGGTTACACTGGTTTAGTGTCTGTACAGAATGTGGCACATTCACATGACCCCGTCTCTTACTGTGCTCAACACCCTGCCTCTATCAGTAGCCGTAATCAGTTAACAGCTAGCAAGTGCAGAGTAAGCAATGAACAGAGTAAGCGTTCCAAGGTTCCAGTCACTGCTCCTCAGAGAATTCCTCTGTGCTTGTCCAGGAAGTCACAGGTGTGACTAAACCCAAATCCAACCATATATAGAATAAACAGTCTTAGAAAGTGAGAAATGAGACAGTCTTACCTTAAGGAAAGCCCTTTGCATCGACACACTGAAAAGTGGGCTTTCACTAGATTTCAGTTTATAAGCAGCAGTCATGGTGATGACAGATTTCACAGCTGAAGCCCTAACGAATGGTTAACTATGAGCTTCAAAAATCACTTCCAGAGCAGGAAGCAGATGATGAATCTTTTAAGCTTCCCCCAGAAAACTTTTGAAAGTTTATCATCCTGCATCATCACAAAATGTATCAAGGAGAGGCAAGACAACATTCAAGAGGACATTCCTACTGCATGTGGCACAAAGACTAAATTAAATGCTAAACTTACAAGATCTGGCACTCAAATCTGAGCAAGTCAGTATTCGTTTTTCTCCCACCCACCTCCCCAAGTACGGATAGATACTGCAATAGGTTATACAACGTTTTAGAAACAGAAGCTCTTAGAAAAATAGGCTGTAATGGTGCAAGTCAAAGACAGATGCCATTAATACTCCCTGTAATATTCTGAGGGGAAATTACAGCACATAAATAATATGCTGTAAATTTTAACCCCAGATTTTTCCAGTACCTCCAAGTTCTATCAAAGGCTCACAGGTCTCAATTCTGCTGCATAATAGCACTTAAAACTGACAAGTAAGGAGGTGCCTAGGGTCAGCCTAAAAAAGTCAGCTGCAGACAGAATGTAACGAGTGAAGAAAATTAACTGCAAAGTAGAACAAAGTAACAAACAAAGCTGTGCCATCAACTTCCAACATAGCTTTTGTCAATACACATGTATTGTTAGAAGGCTTCAAGCATTTGGCACACATGGATCAGCAATCCTTTCCCCATCAGCCAAAAAAAATTGTAGTTTTAGGAGATTCTTATTAATCTGTCTATCATTAGTGTACTTTATCTGCAAACTTATTGCTGAACAACACAGAAACAGCAGTATTTCCATACACATACCCAAACTTCAGGCAAAGGAGGAAGTATTACAAGTACTTTGAATTTTGTTGTATCATTTAGCTGGAGCAAAGGCATTTTTCATAGATAAAGTGTCTAATAGTAATTTTTCTGTGAGGCAGGGGAGTGATACATTTTGATTTTTTCTAAAGTGCTCTGAGGTAAAGGCTTTTAACACTATCTCAGTCCCTAGAAGTCTGTGCAAGACTTGTGCGCCTATGAACTGAACAGAGGTTAATTAAGTGCCGCTAACTTGGAAGCATTTCATGTAATGATGCTATTGAGAGAACTGTAACAGCTTCCAAGAAAAAAACAAAATCAAAGTTTCTACCCTACCATACCAAACCAAATGGAGAAAAATACAGAACTTGTTTGCAGAACCAGAGGTTTATTCTACTCGCCCTGCTCTGCTTAAAAAAAAAAAAAAAAAAAGAAGCAAAGCTACACAACTACATATTTCCTAGTATAGTTTAAGGCACTGTAAGTAAAGAAAATTACTTACGAGAGATACTAACATAAGAAACAAACAGACCTCATGCCCTCAACATACAACAATTATGTAACAGTATGGCATCAGGGAAGTTTGTCATGTATCAACTGCTTGCATCATGTCCTGAACAAGTGGCCTGGAGAATCCAAAGGAAACAGTGAGTAAAAAAATGAGTGTATTTATACAGACATATATACGCATGTGAGTTGATTCATGTAGTCATCCCTGAAGTCTACTATATGTTTATACTTTAGACATGCTTTATTATAACATCCTATACAGTAACAGTAAAACCTGAATGTTTCAGTACCTTGCCATTAGTGATGTACTTGCAATTAATTTTTAGAAATTTCTCTGTAAATGCTTCCTCCTCTTCCGAGGTGGATGATACCACTCTTGAAGGACGAACACATGCATGTGCTGGTGAAACAGCAGACTCCTTCTGTTGGACTCCATCTGAATCCTGAAAGGAAATAGAAAACAAAGAAGAACTTAGCAACTTGCCTTTTTCAACATTCATTTCTGGAGATTTTGTGCTATGCAATTTGACCAGTCAGGTCACTGATGGGCAGATTATAAAAGAACTGCCCCAATAGGGACCCTCAAGGATTTGAAACTGACCACCACCACAGCAAACAGTGTTCAAGGCCAGGGGGTCTGAGTAACCTGGTCTAGTGGAAGGTGTCCCTGCCTATGGCAGAGGGGTTGGAACTGGATGATCTTTAGGGTCCCTTCCAATCCAAGCTATTCTATGATTCTACAAAAGATTAAAAAAAATGACATACACAAATGCTAAATAAGTCTGGACACAATGATCCTGGCAATTTTCTGGCCCATGTTCTACTCCATCCATTCAGTTCACATTTTTCTATTATTTTAACAAGGCTGCTTTTGGGACAGTGTCAAGGGCCTGGCTCTAGTCAGGGTAAGAAACATGCATTGCTCTTCCCTCATCTGCTGAGCCTGTCATCTCATCACAGAGAGCAATCAGTTTTGTCAGGTATGATATAGCCTTGGTAAATTCTCTCTGGCTGTTTCCAACCATCTTTGTCATTCACATGCCTGGATTTAACTTTCAGAGGATTTCCTTCATGACCTCCCTGGGAAGATAATAGAATGAGTTATCTACCTCACTGTCTATCAGTATATCCAACTAAGTAGTGAACATGGAACCCTACCAGGGACAGGACAGACAGCAAAAAAAATTTGTTTTCAAATTAAAGATAAACAAACAGTAGACAGACTTCACCAAAGCCTATTTGACAGGCACAGAAACCCTGCTTTGGAGCTTCACCCACATCTAAAGACTTCCATTTCATACATAACTGCTATTTTTTATTACTAATAAAATATTAGTATTTTTAGAAAACATGAACTCCCACATTCCCTTTGGTTTTCTGTTTTCCTGTTAATTTTCATTCACTAGTACAGATTGCAGATAAATGTCTTCAATCATATCCAGGAACATTATGCACAACTGTTTTCAGTTCATCATCTCTCTGGCACTACTTTAGCCTTTGCCTGCATCTTTCAACTTTCATTACAGATCAACCAAAAACCCTAACAGTATACAGAACACTGAACTGAATTTTGCTGAAAAAGCTAATCAAGGTATAATTAGGAAACAAACCTCCTGAAGATTAATTCTACTTCTACATACGCCTTCCTACTGAAAACTACGTGGCCACCCTTGTGACGCAACTTAGCAAGTGGTTCTGAAAGTGCTCAGCTGATATCCAAGCCCACTGAGAACAAGCCAGCTATTTCTCATCGCACTGCCACACGACACAGCCTCAGATCCCAGTGTGGCCTGGGAAAGGGAGGGGTGGGGGGATGCACCACCACAATGGTAGACTTTCCAATTTAATGATGGTGCCTTTGCCACTACATATTATTTTGAAGTGGAATTTAAGCTTTGCAGGTAGCAAAGCATATAGGATCTTCTCAAATATGTGCCTAAGACTACTGAATGAAGACATCTTTCAAAAATCCAGCAGCACCAGAAAAGCTTCAAAATCTAAGATATACCTCTTACATACACACTGACAGCAACAAAATTATTGAAATACACACCGAAATCTTAGCTTAAGTGTAGCAAAATTTAAAAAAAAACCCACAAAACCAAAAACCTACCAAACCCCTCCAACTTTAACAAGGTTATGCAGGTCTTATATCAGCCACATGCTGGCTTGTATCTAGCCACATGGTTGCGCTAAGCTACTCCAATGTTTGACAGAACAGAAGAACAAGAACAGAACATGTCAGTGTATTTTTGACTGAACGGGCATTCAGATATTTGTTAGTCTTATTAAATTTGTAACAAGAATTCACTGACTTAAATGACCAGAGCAGAGAGAAAACTCCTTTACATTATATAAGCAGAGGAACACATCTTTACCTTGAAACATGCTTAAATTTAAACTGTGAATCTGAAGTCAAAATTGGAGGACAGTCAAAGAAGACAGACATCAAGAGAGCATTAGAGAATGTATACTAGTATTTCTCCCCTTCACAATGATAGCAATCAGCAAAAAGAGAAAAGAAAAACACAAAAGACAGGTGCTATGATGAGGAACAAAGCCCTCCAAGCCTTAACTGCTCACATAGAAGTTGAGTGCCTTTTGTGTTGCTGGAGAGACTGAAAACAAAACCAAATGCACACAAGTCCACACTGACAAGTACAAGTGATTTCTGTTCCTTGATTTTTTCTGACAAGTGTTTCTTCCTTCCTTAGATGTACCTTGAAAGGCCTCAGAAACAAAATAAACCTTATTATATATTTTCCCATTGCTCATTTGACTTTCCTTGAAGCATTTAAGAACTGCTTGTAATGATCCACAACATGTAACGAGATGCACAACATAGTTATGTAATAATAAAGTGTCAGTTAAAAGAAATTTAACACTCCAATTGTTGTTAGCACTGGATTGACTACACTAAACGGAAAAATCTTTTGCAGAAGAGGTTTTTAAGTATTTTCATTTACTTTGTTTCTTCTACACTTGCAAGTTTTTATCTCCACTATGAGCACATAGTCAATAAAAAGTTTTCAAACAAATTTCAGGTGTGGTTACAATACTAAGTCTCCTTATCTAGTATATGCTAACAGATATACAAAGTAATTGACAAAAGCAAAAATAAGGTATTTTTCTGGCATGGAATCTGTAGGAAAAGCTCTGATTTCTAATAGTAAAACTGATAATTTTCCCTCGAGTAACTTCTCACAACATATGTTACACGGGCAGGTCTTTCTGAGACTGATATAGATACAAGATACATGACACAAGAATGTATTCTTGCAGGCAAGTCTATTTACTGAGCTACACCACCCCCAGTTTGCCATCAAACAAAAGAAATTATTCAGCACAGATGACAGCAGACATAAGAACTGGCACACTAGGACAGAGAAAAGGTATCACAGCAAAACCAAACAGTAATTTTCAGTAGAAGGACCATCACAGACTTTGCAATGCAGCTTAGGAACCTGTTCAGCAACAAAGCTAAACCTTTCTATTTAAACTTGTCTGGACCAAGTCATGTAAGCAAATAAGTAAATGCTTTAAGTCTCAAACCTACCTAAAGTTTGAGCACACAGAGTCCTAGAATAGATGTTTGACAGCTTGATTGAGTACTATCAAAATATGCTACCAAGAAAATTTGTTATTTGAGAGAAAAAGATAATAACTGGGAAAAGAACAGTGGTGATGTATGCAGAAGCATCCAAATAAGGTCATAGTTGCAAAAACTTCAGAGAAGCTCAGGCTCAAATACTGAATCTTCCTGGCTGGACTGCTCCCTATGGAATGCTGTCAACAGCAAACCAGTGTTCCTGGAAAGACATTCTTCTACAAAGCCAGCTCCTACCCAAAAATCTACATTTGAGCTGAATTACAGCACAGCTTTGATGGCTAAACATTTTCAGCATTTTGAAAGTCAAAGGTAGAACTACAGAGTAGAAGTCAGCTCCAATGAATTCTGTATTAGCCCTTCACTTAAACTTTTTTTTTTTTTTACTTCATTTTGTGAAATGAAACTAGAGAACCCTCTCCCACACCTCTACAGCACGCAGGGGGTACCTGAGCATTCCTGCCAATACATCATTTCTAGAAAAACTATCAATAAGATTAGAGACAAATGTTTACCAAGCTCTGAAATGCAACAAATACAGAAACACAACAGAAACTAATTAAGACTTCAGTGTGCAATGACAGTATTTTGCTACAAGTAATTTGCCTTCAAATCAGTTTTCACATAGAAAACTGTAATTTACAAAGATAAAAATCTTGTATTTACTTTTAAAAAGGAACTATTTTAATTTCAACTCCAGGTATTGTCAAATACTTTCTCCCCAAAACAAAAGGATAGTTTAAGAAGAAAGCATAGCATCTGTAACATTTATCTTGTACGGGAAAATGAATTTCAAGGACAATAGGTATACCTACATTTACTGCAGCCTTGTCAAGCTCTGCTTCGGAGGATGTAGGTGATAGGGGACTTACAGGACTTAGAGAGGGGGAGCTGTCCACACTAGAAATGTAGTCTGGGTCAGGAACATACAAAATCTATAAAGAAGATATAATGTAGTTAGAAGTTAGTTATGCTTTCAGATTTACTTTAGATTTCCCATCAGTTCAGGTATATTCACTGCGCTTTCCCAAAATTAACTACACAAAACCATTCCTGCTCCTATTGCTTTTAACAGAATTATGAGTTAAGGGGAAAAAACCAATACTACACAAAGTACTTGAAATTTTAGCATTTCAAGTTTTTAAATGCTATATTGATATAAGTTTGATTTTCAGTCATTGTAACCAAGGAAAAAGTTCAGATAGAAAGCATTAAAAATATACAGCATGCCAGAAATAAGAGTGTCCAAGGAAGACCTGTCCAATTATTTTTCTTGCTATGACTCTACTATCTGAGCAAAGAGGAAACAGACTCACTGAATACATTAAAAAAAATTCAACTGAAGGTATTCACACCTTTCATACATTATTTCAGCCACGGTAGGCATTCAATCTACCTAGAGAAAGTTCTGCAGCAATCAGAAATGAACACAGAATTTTATCAAAAAAAGGGCAAATACCAAATGGCTGATGGCTAACACCATGGTTGACCTATCACTTGTTTCCAGGCCTGGCTTTTGAGGACAAGTGAAAACTGAAGGCAAAAACAGGGAGGAAGAAAAAAAGACAAAAGCAATATTGACCTGTAATAAGTGAGTGGTAATTCATGTACTGCTGGTAAAAACATCAAGTTTCCAGAGGGGAACAGAAACATTGTCCAATTTATTAACATAGAATTGCAGGCAGTAATATGCAGTCATGGAATGTTGTTTGTAAGCTGTACCCTGAATGTGTCTGCTGAGCAAGAATTGGTAAACAGCCTGCTATATTTGCAAAGCAACAATTTGGCTTGTAGCTAAGTGTTATTGCACCATCTAGTTTTAGAAGTCCTCTGATCTTAAATAAGAGACACAGGTAGCTTCCTTACATGTTCCCTTTCTAGGCAGTTATTTAATAGGCACAAGGAATTAACAGACTAGAAAAAAAGGAAAAACGCTTTTACAAAGCCAATAGGAAAACCAGTAAGAGAAGTACTTTAGCACCTTGGTAGGAATGAGAAATATAGTAAAGAGGACTTTGCTGGATAAGTAACATATATAGTGTAATAGTACCTGTCCAGGAACGACTGCTCTGGAGAAAAGCTTATTTAATTGAACCAGTTCATTGGGTGTTGTATCAAATTTCAAGGCAATACTGTTTAAAGTATCTCTTGATTCCACCTGTATCAATTGAGGAAAAAAAAAACAAAAACAAAACAAAATAAACCTTTAAGCAGTTAGTTCAAATAGTGGCTTACAAATTTTAGCATGTGTAGATTTAGCGAGATTCTGATGAACTTTTATGTCTTCATTTCTTATGACTGCCCACACCCCCAAAAACCAAACAACAAAACCACCCCAAAAAACATACCTACCCCCTAAATATTAGTCTATTGCAACCCCATGTGAAAACACATGCCTTCCCACTATGTTTCCAGGTGGCCAGAAGTGCCAGACACACAGTTTGAGCTGTAGGCTCAGCTACTGCACCAGAACTTCTGGTCTACAAAGTCACTGGCAGTTACCACTGGGCCAATACACTATTGACTGGGTTTACAGAATGATTTATTCCCCCTCTTCAACTCCTTTTCTCCACTCTTTACCTACTAAAAAAGCTGAAGAGTTCTCTCCATAAATATAAACACACTCTCTTACTATTGAAATAAGCTTCTGTTAGACCCTGACTTTCAAGCAAAACCCATCACTGAGAAAATGCAAAAATGATGAAGCAAAGCAGGTCGACTACTATGACAGCAGATGGAGCATAAGCATTTTGAGAAAGTGATTCCCAGCTAAGGAAAAGATTTTTTTCAAGCTCATATTCTGACCTCCATCTCCCAAAGTGTATTTAAAATGAGCTACCAGAAGAAAGCAAAAGGAAAAAAAAAATTATACAGAAAGACTATTTCAGAATAAAGAATTCATAGCCTTAGGAATAACGGAGATACAAGGAAACAAACACCCAAAAGGTTTACGGCATAATGGCACAAGGCTTCATAAACACGGTACCAGGAAAAAAAGGATTTTATCAGTTAAGACAAGATGGAACTATAGAAGCTAAGATATATTTCCAGCAAAATATAAGCAGAGTTAGAGAATTCTTTTCCATATCATTTTGTAAAGGTGCACTTGTCAACCTAGCTTCACTAACAAAAAAAGATATAAGCATTGCCAAAGAAAAGGCAATTAGCTTTTTAAAGATAGGATTAGAAACCTATTATGAGAATTCTTTATACAGGAAGCCAGTAAGCCAAACAAAACAGCAAACATCTCTCTCCACTAGTATTTCCAGTATGGAAGACAGTATTGTAGTGGCTCTCAGTCATTCAGTACCATATGATCACAGACATACAAAAAATAAGGAATATTTTCATATGCCATGTGTAACTGGTACTAACACAGAAATCAAAACAGGACTGTAACCAAACCAGATGTGTACTGTGTGCTTCACAGACCATAACAAAACTAACCACCAAATCAACGAACAGTAGTGTTTCCATCAGAAGCTCTACATAATACAGAAGGTTTGCTAAAATAAACTGTAAAGTGAAATTCAAAAGTTTTGCCTAAGTTTGCTCTCACATAAATGTTGAAGGACAACAAATAAATAGGTAAATATTTCCTATGTATCACTTAATGATTGAAGTAATTGAGATTTTAGACTAACTTATGATATAAAACAAATTAAAAGCATTCAATTAAAAGCCACAAAGCTTAAGCCCTTTTTAGAGTGCATTCACTCTTTACAGCCTTCAGAAATAAAAACATCTTGTGATATAGCTTGGCAAGTGAAGGGTTTATGGCACTCATGATAAACACAATGGCAAGTATAAGCTTCCTTTTTGTGTGGCTGTGAAGTTCACACAGGCAAATTTCCACAATACATGGGACTTCAGGGACCAGCATAGATACCTTCTTAAAACAAAGACACTGCTCACGTAATAGAGAGTCCCTGAAGTATCTTCCTAGATTTAAAGGCCTTCTTTCAAATTCTCAGGCCCTCTACTATTCTAAAAAGTAGAATCTAAACAGCCAAAAGCTCAAAGAATAACTTTGTAGAAAAGCACAGAACGAACACGACCAAAATAGTGCCACCACATACCACAGATCCCCAGCTTTTCCCCTATCAATTCACTACTGTAAGAGAAGGCAAGAAGTTATTCCTTCTCTCTCAGAAAACAGTTTCTATACATTGAGGTAGCTATTTAAATGCTATTCTGAATATTAAAAATCTTATATAAATATTTGGATATTAAATCTTCATTGAGAATACACCTGTGTTTGTCAGGTCCGCTTGTGTGTACCAGCAGACAGAATTTCAGTCACTGTTATCTCTGGTTCAAACTACCTTCGTTTCCCTCAGATCAATAGCTGGCAAAGTTATTTAAAAACTTTATTTTAAACCAAATTCTCTACTGATATTTTAATGAACTTTACTGTAATTGCATCTCGACAGTCAGAATTCACTCATTCCTCCATTAAGAATTAAACATCAAACACATATGAATCAGAGTGCAGAAATAATTATATCTTTATTTCAACACTAGATGTCCAAGAGCCAGAAAGCAATCAAACAATAGTTTAAGAGTATTAAAATGAACTAATAAAATTAAACAGATGGGAAGACTAAAACAAAGGGTGAGGACAAATGGGAGCAGATAACACAACTCTGGCATTGTACCCAAGCCTTTAGAAATACCAATTATGACTGTATTAACTAATTGTTAATAGGCCCAGTTTACATAATATGCAACATCAGTAAAACAAACCTTGTAAATATCATAAAGCCAACTTCAAAAATAATTAGTAGAAGACAACAGATGAAGTAACATCACCATTACGATCTCCATTTCCTGTATTTCCCAAAATGGGTTAAAAGATTATGACAATAGCACGCTCAAAGAAAAGTGGTAGTCAGACTAAGAACAGTCACCCTGGGTTTGAAATGGAAGAGCCAAGAAATTTAAAAAAAAAAAAAAAAAAAAAAAAAAAAAAAAAAAAAAATCACCAAAACCTCCAAAGTGTGTAGTTGTCTAAATAGATGTAAAGGCTGACAATGGCAATAGAACTAGTGACACCAGAAGAGAGCCTTTAGCACTCTCTATATACAGGCTGAAAACTCAGTCTTGAGGCTATAGTCTACTAAAGGCTTCTGTGACCCTCAGGAATTGATACTGGACTCCTTCTATAACCTGGACATCATAACCTGTGTATTAAGTACTTATTCACTACTTCAACAGAAGAGCACAGCCTTCAATCCCCAGAGAGATAAAGGGAAGGGAAGTCTTACACTGGAGCCTCTAACAATGATAAACCAGATCATCCATTTCAATTGATCACTTATTTTCTTAAACAAAACCCAAACTTATCTGTAAATAACCACAATTATTTCTTTCTTCTCCTCAAAAGGAAGAGCAGTTAGAAGGCTTTTGCTGAAGTCACAAGACTGCTAGCATGCTACAGTCACTGGTGATCAGTGAACACTGTCTGCTCATGCTCCGTTATTCACCCGTAGCTGGCTCTTCTGACACCTACAGGCAGGCATCAGTTGTGCCTGTACAACACGGAACACAAAAGGCTGAAGGGGAAAACATATGGCTTGAGCACCAACTGTGAACTCTGAAAAAACTGACAATATCAATTTGCATCTAATATTTTGACTGACATTGAGAAAAGGATACTCTATTAAAAGATATCTGTTCACTGTCCAAGCAATATCAGCAAAAATAAACCAGTTTTTTCAGTATCCTTTAGAGGCAGTTTAGGACTCACTTCCATCAATTAGTACCATATCTATTGATGTCTTCTCTCTGCTGCTATATACAGAACGGCAGGTTCAAGTTTTCATACCTTGGGAATTTTAGATTAAAATCTTAAATATTAACTGCATTTTGTCTTTAGTTTTAAAGTGGAAATTTATTTTATTGTTTATTTGCCCCATAGTAATTTCGTTTTCTAAAAAAATTCTGGTGCGAAGTCTACTTCCTATTAAAACCTCATAGTTTGCATCAGTGAGATGCCAATTCACTCTGAACTTCAGCAATACAAAGATCTTCCCTCCTAAAACCATGTAGCCACCAGAAAAACGAACACATTAAATTATTAGCTAAAAAAAGGCAAAACCCACCACTAACTTCAACAATGCTGGGAGGTAAGGGGAGTCTGGTTTCTGCCTTCATTCTCTAATACTTCTTAAAGAAGCAACACATGCAGGTATATAATTACGTGTGCATGTACACGTGTTGTCACTGTGACAGGACGTAGGACTAAGTCAGAAACCAGACACAAGTGCATCTCTTCATATGGAATAAAGTCATAAATAACAATAGTAGCAAATTACCACAACAGTTACCAGACCTCTCCTTACAGCGAGCATAAGCTCAGTTCCTACACGTTAGATCCGTGGATTTTACTAAAATATACGTACACAACACTAATCAAAAGATCCAAAAACATGATGCTACTCAAGCGCTTCACAAGTGAAATGTAAAGCAAGACCTGACAGAATACAGCATTTGTGAAGCTGAAATGCACCATGTTCCATACATGCAACAGGCTCCCTTAGAAGGTGGACTAAGTTTAATGACAAAAAGCCATTGATTCCTGTGAATCATCTTTTTGACTCACAAGGAAGTGATGCATACTTCAGTACATATTAAGAAAGCTAATTTTGGATCTCAAACCCCACCTACTGGAACACAAAAACCTGCAGAAGTACATGACAACTTGACACAAACATACCAAGCTAAAAAAAGGAAAGCTCGTTGCTTTTACTTTGCCTGGAATCTTACATACCAAAGTAAAAGCACTTGCATGATGGCAAGAGCCAAATTATGGGATTTACTGAGAATGGATGCCAGAAATACAGAGCTATGCCTGACCATTTTTTCCAGGTATTTCAGATCAAATGGGGTTAATATAACATCAACAACAGTCACATTTACATTAGCATTCAACTGCTAGAACCTAAGCAGCAAGAATTTCTGGTTTGAATTTCAACTTCAAGAAGTCTTCAGTACAGGCTAGAATTACATTCAAATTCTGATAAAAGTCACACTAATGAAGTGCTTCTTGCTCCACTACACACATACTCTGCTCTCTCCAAATGACTATCACAGCCTTCTCAGTACTCAAGCAATATCACAGCTTGGCTTAATGTAACAGAGTTAAGTCTCCCCCATATCTCTTATTCATGGAATAAGAGAACACCAAGAGGTCAAGTAAAGACTTTTCATAAAGAAGTTCTCATTTTTATTTATCATGTCCAGTTACAAAAGCATTCAAAGATAACTGTGGCAGACTTCCTCTATTTTAACATCAACTCTATAAGCATTATTTATAGGCTTAATTATATTTCCAGTATATAACACAAGACAGATACTTCTCACTTCTGTTTCCCTTAGTAACCACAAATGTGAAAGCTGACTGCAGCACAGTTTGAGGGTCATTTCAAGAACAGAACAGGGAAGAGAAAGGCTCCATTTTCAGATACTGATGCAGAAACAGAGTTATACGGTAAAAGGCACAGATCTATGGCAATTATTAGGAGAATATCAGAAGGTCAGTATCAAGATACAGCTTCCCTTCCCAACTTTATTCTGTTACTTCCCCTGACAGCAACAGTTTATTAATAATGCTGAAAGCAGAGAACTTGCACATAATTATATAACTATTGTTATTTATTTTTTCTAACTAGTTGCCTAAGTGAACCAGTCAACAGTTTGATTAGCTTGGGATTTTTAAGGAAAAAAAAAAAGCACTTAAAGGGAAAAAACAGCATAAGTACTACTAGCTAATTCCCTAATTTAATTTCTGTCAAACTAAACTATCAGATACACAGAATTCTAAGATTAAAGGTAATGCACATTACAGTTCTGCTTGTATTTTGTAATACAACTTTTTAGCCTGCACCTGCTTTGCAGTAACATTCTAACAATAAAGCAGTAACTTACAGAATATTGAAGAGTCCCTCTAGGTTTTTGAATAGACATTCGTCGCCCATCTTTCTTGTCTGGGGTCTTCTTCTGGCCAGTGTCTGAAAAAAATTGAGGCAATGCGTGTGTTAAATTCATTTTCCTCTCTCAGTACTGTCACAGGCTGCTGACTACAGCCCCGTGGGCAGACATCTAATCCACCAGTTACACAGCTTACTCCTGCTGATTCCAACAGACACCAGCTGCTAAAATAGGGACTTCATTCCTCTGCAATGCTTTAAGAATTTGACCAATACAAACAACTGATAACTGGAAATCAACTAACTGCAGAAGTACTTGCTGGTATCCAGGAAGCAATTAATGAAGACCAAATAGGACATTGACCCCATCAGGCAAGCAAAATTTCTGGAATTGCTGTGTTTAAGTGATCTTATACCCAGTCTACTTTCATCTACAGGGGAGAGGATCTAGAGTTCCTGTACGTTTGATCTAACCACTGGAGATTTTTTGTCCCTGTTTGATAAGTACAGAGTATTTAAAGCTTTTTTGTAAAATAAAGAGCATTATCCTGTCTGTAGCAAACACAGAGCTTGTAAATAAACACTGAAGAGTCTAAATAAATAATACAAATTAAGAACTGTTCCTTTTTATTGGGGCACTGCATTTTCATGACCTCTGTTTCACAGGCCATATAGACAACAATCAGTATAAAGTAGTAGAGTATACTTTAGTTACAAACTGGCTTGATATTTATGATAATCATGATGCACCACTGTAGTTACATGGTTCAACAGAAAGCACATACATCTATAGAAAAGCGAGGCTTTTAACATCTGCATCTACATATACACGCGGATTTTTTAGATGAATCTCTTAAAAAATTAAGTCTCCACCACACAGTCTCTGCCTTCAACGTTAAATATCTGCTATTAAGGAGCCCAAAATACTTATGTGGATGAGACATTAAGTTTTCATGTTACAATGGGATTAGTTATATTACCATTTTGAAACATTCAAGTTTGTTACCATAATTTACTCAAAAATATTTCAACCCAAATTGAATAGAAGCAAGAAACTTTATAAAGTGTATTTTAAAAAAGTATTTTAGCATGGCTATGTTGAGAATAGAAAACTTACTGTAATCCATTTAAGCCTCACCTGAAGTACTAAGGAAACCAACAGCATCTTTAGTGCATTATTAGATTTAATTAGTATCAGACTCCAACACTGGAAAAGAGACTAGACAAGTATTGGCATAACTTTCATACACCCACTCCCAAATTTCTACATGGATAGCCAAAACTATCAGGACACAGAGGGCAGGGAAATCACAATGTAAATCACACAGCAAGTTCTGCACTGCCAAAAAATAAGAAACAAAATGAAATAATGAAAAAAACCAAAACAAAACACACGAAGAAACCCACCTCAGAAATATCTTACATTTTCTATATAAGACAAGCTGCACAGGACAACAAAGTAGTGATTTCTAGCAGATCTAACATAAAAAATCTCCTGTGGTATTCTCTATATATATCATAAGGAAATAAACTTTAGTCTAATTCATCCTTTTTTATATATTGGAAAAAGCCTGAGGAAGCATGTGCCCATACCTAAAAATTGATCTATACATGGTATTAATTAAGTTTTTATAGCTATGAGTGACATTCAAGACTAAGCCTACTTCTAAAAAGTCTCTAGCAATTCTAAAAACCTATACACTAACTCTGCATGCTGCTACCTTCATTCAATACATTAAAAGGTATTTCTTCCCTTATTTACTAGTAGCAGCTTTTTAAAACTTAGCTGAAAGAAACATTCATTTCTGATTATATTCATAGTTTTTAAACATACCACAAATGTCTCTGAGGGAAATGAAGCCAACTCAGCAACAAAACACACTGGAAGTTTGTGTGTAGGCTTAGCAGCAGTCAACATTTTCCCCGTCTAGGTCAAATATTTTGTTACCAAAGTTTTTACCTGACCTTGCGGCACAACAGGTGCCTCCTCAGCAAGCTACAGAAAAACTAACAGCTGCTTGGCTGTAGCTGTTCCAATTTTTTTCAGCCCTTATCAAAGCTTTGCCAATAGCCTAATCATTTTCTTTCAAGAGCAGTCTGGGTCAAATAATCCTATGAAAAATTTGTCCAAGGACGCAACTGAAAATAGAGTGATCTCATCCAGGCTCCCACACATGCCTTAATAATCTATAAATGGAGAGGCCTTATTGCAGAATAAGTTGTGTTCTTCCCCTCCCCCCCACCATTAAATGGAAGTAAAGAAGCCCCATACTACAAATATATATACACACGCTTCAGCTGTATATAGCCCAATGTAGTTTGCGGGGCTTTTTTCTCAACCCAAATTTAAGTTTCCTTTTTCTTCTTACTGGTTCAAGTGTCTGAAGAGCTTGCAGACAGGTGCCACTCAAGAGGTCAAGATAAATTAGCTTCTTCCTCCCAGTAACTGAGCAGCAGAATGAAGTCTTGGGCAAATAACCACTTCTGTTCCTTATGCCAGAAATAAAAATGGAAAATTATTTGTTCTTCACAGCAGAAGAACCTGCTGCTTTAGATTTACAATCATCATAAAATATCCTGAGCTGGAAGGGACTCACAAGGATCATTGCATCCAGCTCCTGGCCGTGCCCAAGAGAACCCCAAGAATCACACCACATGCCTGAAAGCATTGCCCAAACTACGGTAGTCTTGGTACTGGGAACCACTTCCCTGGGGAGCCTGTTCCAGTGCCCAGTCATTCTCTGCTTGAGGAAGCTTCTCTTAATATCCAACCTAAACCTCCCTTGACATGGCTTCATGCTGTTCCCTAGGGTCCTGTCACTGGTCAGAGAGAAGAGACCAGTGCCAGCCCCTCCACTTCCCTTCTTGAGGAAGCTGTAGACCTATGTAGACCACTATGAGGTCTCCCCTCAGTCTCCTCTTCTGCAAGCTGGACAGACCAAGTGACCTCAGCTACTTCTTGCATGGTTTCCATTCTAGGCCCTTTGCCGTCTTCAGAGTTTTGAGAGAACTCTGGTAACTACAGGAAAGTAAGATCAAACAGAGGGTAGGGGTGGGGAAGGCAGGTGCCTGTTGAAGGCAGCCTGTAGGAAAGCAGATGCCAGGAGAACTCCTGCCACAAGTTTTCCAGTAACTTATAGTCTGCAGTTAGGGTTTTTTGGATGTCCTCCCCTCCCATTTAAGACAGTAAATCCTACCCTTCCCACCAGTGCCTACTTCCATTCCTTCAGTCTGTGAAAGCATTATCTCCCCCTCACTATATGGGTACAGGACTCAAGTGTTTCATAACCTGACACGATGTAAGTCCCCTGAGTCAACAAGAGATGGAGGCAGGCAACACTGAGCTCCGTGTGTGCTGACTACCCAGCTGGCCAAGCTATCAAAATCCACACCTCTGCCCACAGCCCAAGTGCTCGAGTTGTCTGTTCATACAGAACACATCAATTTTGACCTAACCTCTCAGAAACAAAACTAGGATGTATTTCAACCGTGAAAATAGGTCATAGTAGTAGAAACACGAATTCAACCTCCCTGATGACCCACTACAAAGCCTCTATCTCTCACTAAATGAGCAGGCTATTCATTTTTGAGGGCAAAGCAAATGCATCTTTCAGCCTTTCCAGTGCCCCTCGTATTCTAGGAAGCACATGAAAGCAGAAACAACTGCCAGCATAGAATGCAGTGGTCTGAAAAGTCCTCAGACCCAACAAGAGTCAGTCTGACGCTTTCATTTTACCTCTTTTCCAGGTAACTTGTGCACAGGAACTCATCTTGCTAGGTTACACACAACCATTACTTCATCTGCCAGCAGCAAGCCAGTGAGACTAACAGAGGATGATGCTCTCAGACCATACCAAAAAAGCCTGACACCACTAACCACACTACACACAGCCCCAAGAGCCAAGTAACTTGTTTAACAAGGGGATCCATGGTGCTATGTTATCAGAGCTCTTAGCTGTGCTGTTTTAGACAGAAAGAAAAGACTTTTTGTAACATCAGGATTCATGCTTTAATTCTCAACTACCTTTTCACAGGACTGGGCCTCCACGACAGCTTGAAACACTGAAGTGAAAAAGTGCATGCCAGATCCACAAATGACAAGAAAATATTTCAGCTAGGATTTAAAACACTAGAACAAGAAAGATGCAGAACGGTGTTCAAAATGACACCAGACCAATATTTAGTCTGAATGCATGGGCACAGAATCTTGAGGTTAAATGACTGTAGCATAAGAACGATTACATATGATCATCCAACAAGGAGAGGAGGACTTACTGCTCCAACATACTTACGCAAGATACGAAAAAGGAGTTTATGAACATTATGTTTTAGGAAGATGCAGTTCTCAACAAGGCAGCTTTGACATTTAAATATGAAATAGTCAGTGGTATTCAACCAAAAATTGAAGTCAACTGAAGTCAAATTCCAACATTTATAGGAGGGCTTCTAGAAACTGCCTCTATATGACTCTGTGCCACTGAATTTTGGTCAACTGAAAATATTCTTGTGGCAGTACTAGCTCAAATTATCATGACAAGAGTGACATTTCTCATTTCTTAGTATGCCATCTGAGCTTAATTGTAGACCTTCAATTTGCTGTTTGCTGATGCTTTTAGCACATCCTTTGGACTTCTGGCACTAAGAGCTGGTAAAGAGAACTAGGATACAAGCTAAGAACTGCTTAGGAGGATCTTCAAGCTCTGCATAGAGCAAAATGCATTCACTTTCTTTTACCCTCCTTTTCTGAACAATAAGCTTAAATCTCAAATCACTTGCAATATTTCTCAGCTGCTATTCTATTCATTTCAATGTAACAAAAATAACAAAAATCACTTTTTCCAGAGAAATAAATTGATAAACCAAACAAGTATCCTCTGAGAAAAAGCAAAGAAGCTGGACAAGTCCACAATTACTGCAACTTGTTTAACATTAATAAATGAGCTTATTATGATCAAGAAGGTAAGAAAAATATTATTTATCCACCCTCCCAATCCCCCAACAGGAACTGCACATTTGTGCACCAGATTTACAGGTGTTTAGAAAAAAAAAAGGAAGAGGCAGCAACTTCGTCAAATTCTTGTCTAGGACACAGTTTTTCACAGGATCTTAAACATGCAGCACATAGGGGTAATGAATCAAAGTAAGAAAAGTAGTCTGAAATATTTTCAAATACATTTTTATTTAGCAGCACATGGAACAACTCGCTAATTGATAAAACAGGAAAGCACAGATATTACATCTTTATTAGATTAGTTCTGCTCAATAACAATTAGATCATTGTAACCTATTCATAAAGAAACAAAAGAGATTAAAGTAGGAAATCTTTATATTCCGTAAGACCTGGTGACCTGACTCTCCTAACAGCGGGGACGACGTTTCAGTCAGCAACTGTCTCATTAACCCTTCTCCCCCTCCTGCAGTTAGATATGCTTATGATAATTACAGGAATATTATTTTCGGTTATCCTCCAACGTCTTAGGAACCAGAAACAGAGGCCCTAACAGTAGCCTACAAGATACTTGTAGTCCGCAGTTTTTTAGCCAAAATGGTAGGTTTTCAGACCAAGGCAATGTCATAAACAATGCCTCCTTCAGTCTCTTCTTGCTCAGCAGCTGCTACTTATTCTGTGATTCAGTCTTTCCAAGTCATGCTCTCCAAACTCTTGATTCTTATCACTGCTCTCCACATGATGCTTTTGTTCACATTTTTCTCAAGCAAACCCCCAAGCTAAATGAATCTGAGACTTTGCTTACGTTGCATTAGCACTTTGAACACATCAAAATAGTTTTTTTCCTGCAACACAGACACAGCATCAATCCAAGTTCATTTTGTGATCCCCTTAACACACAACACTCTGCTATCCAGTCGGATGTATAGCTTGTACGCAGAAATAATTAAACGTATGATTCCAGGAATAAAAACAATTGAAGAGAAACAAACTTAGGACACTTCTCCAAATGGCTAGGAGACAAAGTCAGCTCTGTGCATGACATTCCTGGTACGTGCATTACATGGGCTTTCTTCTAAAATAAGATTTCACATTCAAAGTAAACAGAAATGCTTCACCAAATTTTCAGATTATGCCACAGTATGTGTTAACCAACAATAAGCTTCCTTTCCTGTTCCATTTGCAATATACATATATACAGTTTAAACATTAGAAAACACCTAACTCAAAACTCCACCTTCTGTACAATCTCTCCACAGATCAAATACATCTTTTAATGGAAACTTACAAAAATCTCGTCTGCACTATTGATACAGTAAGTCAACTTTTCCAATAACAACTGTCCACCTCTTTCAGGTAATGAAGCCTGTTTAGTTGTACATCCTCAAGCCTACACAACCGCATCAGCAGTTTGACCATCAAGCAGCAATATCAAGTTATATCCTTGGACATCTTCAAGAATTTACACTTTGCCTTATCTTTTCTAAGAGTTCAAAGTCAGCCAGCTTATCCTGCTGACTTGTGCACTACAATTGCTCTGCTCACATGCAAAGAGATCTGCTGTGGATGTCATTCCCAGCGCCTCAGTAAGCGTCTTACTGTACAAGTTTATTGCATTAGGTTTGCAGATAAACTGGGGGGACCAGTCAACGTACATGATGGCAGGGCTGCCACTCAGAGGGACCTGGACACGTTGGGGAGCAAGCTGGCAGGAACCTTATGGAATTAAGCAGGACAACAGTCTCCTGCACAGGAAGGAAGAGCCCTTGGTGTTGTACAGGTTGGCACTGCTCAGCCAAGTGGCAGCTCTGCTGAAAAAAACCCCCAAGGATCTTGGTAGGCAGAAGCCAAACAGGAGCCAGAAGCATGACCTGGAAACAAGGGGGGCCAACAGCATCCTCAGCTGTATTAATAAGAACAGATGACAGGAGACTAAGGGAACACCTATTATCCTTAACTTGGCATTCTGACTGCTTTTGGAATACTGGCTCTAGTGTCCCTGTCCCTCTCCCCCGCCCCCATTCAATATAAGGAAGGCATAGATAAACAAAACTGGTTTGGTGAATGGACATCAAGGCAGTCAGGGGCTGTGAGAAGAGACCAGGAGAACAGAGCCTCTGCAGCCTGAAGCAGAGGTGGTTCTGAGGGACTGTAACAGCAGCCATCCTGTACCTTTTAGACAGCTTTCCTGCAGGTGTCAAGATGACAGAGCCAGGCTCCTCAGTGACATATAGTAGGAGAACAAAAGGTAACAAAGAAGAAACAAAAGAGCTTCTGAGTAGATAGAAGGCAAAAAACCCTAACTGATCAGTGCAGCTGTGCAAGTTTCCACCTCTGGACATTTCCAAAGCTGAATAAAGCACTGGGAAACCTAGCCTGAAGTCATCATCTTCCCTACTTTGAGCAGGGCTAAACAATCTTGCAATTTGAGCTATCTGTAACTATGAGTCCTTCAACATTTTTCTGGCAAGCAATACAGATACATAAGGCCACCACCAAACCAAGCCACAGGGAGATTTACACATGTAACACAAGGTGTGTTGCTTACTGATGAGCAGAAAATTATTATTCATACATGTAGTGACCTGAAATGCTGCCATGAGTATGCAGGTTCTCAATAAAATATCACCTTCTAAACTGTTTGAATGTTAGAAATAGAAATTAACCAGAAAAATTAAGATAAAAACACAACCAACGTGACACATTAAAACAATAATGCAATACAGTCAAAGGACACCAGAACACCAGAACAAAATATGTTTCAGTCATCTGCTAGATTGGTTTATAAACTAAACTTCAGTTAAACATCTGATACATCAGAATCCTGCTGAACAGTAAAAAACTGGTTTAAGAATTGTGAAATATGTAAAAAATTCAGTGAAGAGGAGAGAGAAACAGAAATCAGGAGAATGAAGGGGTATATTAATGAGATCCCAATGGAGCAACACAGTTTAATTGCACATCAGCAGACAAACTCAAAAGGACAATCAAGAGCAAAGGCTGGGTAAAAGGACATACAATCAATTCTGCAGCCACAAAGCTTGGAGAAAAAAAAAGCAAGGAAAGATATAATAGTACAAAGCAGAACCTGAAGTAAAAGATCATCTAACATCGCATGCACCAAGGGAATACTCAAGAAATCCTGTACACTAGTAGCGCAGAAGTCTGAGGAAGAGCCTGTGCATACATTAACATATCACAAGATGACTGAGTCACCAGCCTGATACATTCCAAGATCACATTTGCTTCTTATGCCTGTACCAACTGAATTATTTTCAGACATGAAAGCGAAGCATTAGCGTCTTTGTAAAGGGTGTTGGTACATTTCATATGTGCTTCATCCAGAACAGTGAGTACAAGAAAACTCACAGAAGTGCCTCTCCCCAGTTTGAATCCTCCTTCCTACTTTAACATACACCTGTTAATTTCTTAAAAATGAGGTACTGAATAAAGATGAAAGGAGAAAATAACCTGCCTTATTCTTATATTTGCTTTATTCTAAGACAGACTTTTAGAAAGGAAGATATTAACTTTTACAGCAGGACTTGAAAAATGTATTATAACTTGGCACTGCACATTTATCTTTCTAATGCACTGCTGCTACCTTGACCATAGTACAGAGGACTGACAAGCCACACAGCTTACTGGATATACTGTGTATGGTAACCTTACCAATCAAGACTCCAAAGCTGGTATGAAAGAAATGTAAATAAGCCCACAGGCCACATGGTTCAGAACTGAACAATCAAGTTGAACCTGAGGGAGAAAAACAACAACAACAGAAGTTTCAATACAAGACAGGTAGAAAAACCTCCCTGACAGACTGGTTAAGAGAAGTCTCTGAATCACTGATTTTTACTTAACTTCTGCACTTAACGAGAGACACACTGCAGGAAGTCAGCACTACCTGTGCAGCATATCTTCTCCCTCCATGAAATGACCACAGAGAGAAGTGAGGTGAAAATGTCTAGGAAGGAAGAAGCACAGGACTCCAGGTCTTCTCGTACATCGTCATAGAATCAAAGTGTTATCCAGGAGAGAAGCCTCTTGAATGCATTTACTCCAGCCTCCAGTTTGAAGTAGAATTATTGTCAACATCAAATCAGGCCAGCTTAAAGCTGTCCCAGTGATGGAACACTCTGCGTGAAGTTTTTTCTATTATTCAGTTTGAACCTCCTAAGCTAAAACTCATGGCTGCTGCTCCTCCTTGATCTCTTACCACTGAGAAGAGTGCGTCCCTTTAGGTAGATGTAGGTCACAATTAGAGTGCCTCTAAGTTGCCTTGGTCTCCCTCTGCATGACTAAAGCCCAGCTCCCTCAACCCCTCCTCACAGGTCATGCGCCCTGTGCCCCTAAATGGACCCTCTAGAGCTCCTCAGCAGCTCGCTCTAACAGCGGTACACAAACCAAAGAGCACGTTCAATGTACAGCCTCAGCAGTGCCACAGAAAAGAAGCAAAACCACGTCCCCCACTGCTGGTCACTCTCCTTACACAGCAGACAAACCAAACAGCAGCGTGAACTATCGGATGTGCTGGTGGCTCGTTTAAGTAAAAGGTTTGTATAGAGGAGACTCAAATTAAACTGAACGTTCAGGTTAATTCTGCAGTAAAGATAATTCTGAATCACACATTCCCTAAAGCCTTGAGTTGCATCTGAAAGCAAATAAAAACACATGCAACTTCAGCACGTTAACCCCTACAGTACATAACAACAACCAAGAAAACTACATTCTGTTCTAGCTAAAGTTTCTAGGTAAATCCAGGCTTGAATACATACATATTAGCTCTTCCTATAAATTATCAATAGACTATATTTAGAAGTTATATTTCATAGCTTACAGGCCTTTTTAAAAAAAGAGTAGGTTTACACTGACATTGAGAGTGCCTTTACTAAAGCCAGGTACTTTCTCTTGAATTTCTGATTATCTTTGCATTTTTATCCTCCATCACAATCATTAGAAGACAAAAAATCTTTATAAATTTTTTTCACTGACTAACTAGGCTGCTGACACAAACAGTGTAAACCGGATAAACAGGTTTACAGCCTCCTATGGCACTACTCAGTCTCCCAGTGCGTCCTTTCTCCTGTTCTGTATGTATCCAAAGAAGTGATTTAAAGCACAGCATTTGAACACACTTGCCTCCCTGAACTTAGAAACCTGACAGAGAAGCTGTTCAACTGTTCAAAAAGACAAGCATGGAAACAGTAAAGGAAAAATTACTAGTATTACATGAATTAAATTAAGATACTTCATTGTAGAAGCTAAAAAAGGTTGGTTTTTGTTTCAGAAAAGTGGAAACATGGTTTTAAGGCATTTATGAAGAACTATTCTCCTAACAAGTAATACAGTCACAACTGAACCATGAAAAACAAAAAAAAAACCAAGGGAAAAAAACCCAACAAACCATTGAAAGCCCTAAGTAGGGAAGAAAAACTAGAGTAATAGGTAGGCCTGGATCCAGAACACTGCAGAGACTAAACATTTGGAGTATTTAGAATCTGCCATTAAGTCTTAAGCTAATGCCAGGGGACCCATCTCTAATTAAAACAGAGGTTTGATTTCAAATGAAGCATTGTAATCATTGCTACAGCTTCCACAGCACCCATTACCAGGGCACAGGTGGTTCGTGAAAGCCAGCAAAATGCTCGCTAGAAGAATCCTACAGTCACAAGAATTTGTTTCTGTCCATAACTGATAAAAACCCTTTGAAGGGGGAGGCAGCATGGGAGGGCCGAGGTCTACTTGCCTTGCACAGCATGCTTTGCCTAGGTTGGTGAAAAAAGCACATTCAAGTCCATATACACAGAAACTCACCCTGCATTCTAGAACTTGTCACTAACACAAATTTTAAGCATTATATTATGAAGGCATCTGAGAAAATACATTTTCTGCTCAAAGCTAGAGGAAAAAAAACCCCAGAACATTACAATGCCATCTAGGTTAATCCTTTCTCCCAGAAGAAGAGGGGGAAAAACAGAGCTTTTCCCTCCAAGAAATCCCATGTATCACAGGAGATGCTTTATATTAACAGCTGAACACAAGGCCTTGTGAGCGATTAAAAGACCAGAAAATGCTAAAGCATTTTACTGCCATTTTGGTTCTGCAAAAGATTGTAAGTAATCTGTGTCAAAAAGTCTTTAACTGTTTGCAGAGGCCTTGTTCAAGGTACTTCATTTCACTGCTGAAAAACAAGTTACTGTCTCTTTCTCTCCCCGTGTGTATGTTAGGGAGGGAGGGACATGAAAGAAATAAAGAGTGGCACTGTAAATATAGCCAGTTACCAATTATCCTTTCTGTGCAAGAAGTGATCCAATGCACACAAGGAAACACTATTTACATCTGACTGGCTGCATGGGCATTCCTATTACCTTGCCTACTACACTGAGAAGCAGACCTAGTTTCTCTTAATGATAAACTATTTTACTCTCCCAAAATAACCTACAGTAACAAAGAAACTTAAAGTGATTTCATATTACATTTCAGTAGAGACCTGACTTCAACCTCACCTAGAGACTACAACAAACATTCATTCATCCACTTCACATAGAGCTTCTCAAAACAGGGGGAAAAAAAGGAAAACATTTACTATTCATTGTATACTGCTCTTTATTTATTACAAAGTACTTTCACAAACTTAACTTCATATGCCTTTTTCTTTACAAGCAATCATTAGATCATGCTGCTCCTACTAGTTATGTCATGACTTGATTTTAATTGCCAATCAATAGCATTACCTCTTCAGCACTCTCACTGCATTCTTCTCTTCTGCATAAACAAGTGTGTGTACATCCACTGACCCCTTCAGTTTTCATAGTATTTCTTGCCAATATAAGTGCTCACATCAGATGATTAACTCTCAATACCTGTACCAACAGCCCAACAACATTATCAAGAAAAGGAGTGACAACAGCAGCCCTCTTACTCCCAGGGACAGGACAAGGAGTCACCTGCTGTCTCCTGACTGACCTGTTTGGCCACTGAGCGGCAGAGGTACTACTTCTGCCCTTAGCATCACCAAGCCTACTTCCCAGTAATGCTGCCTGTTCCTCGGCAGCACCTGACAGACAGAAACAACCTCGTACATAAAGGACATCTCAAACCGAGGAGCTTGTGCTCCAGGTGCTTCCCTCCACCCTGGTCTGCAAAAACACCAGGAGAGAGAGGTTAGTGAAAGTAAATGTAGGAGTTGTGTCACGGAAATCAGGAAGACGTTCAGTCGGTTTGCTGCTGCTAGACGCAGCCCCGGTGCAACCGCTCCGTGGCGCGGCCCCGGCAGTATCCGGCCCCGACTCATGTGCCGGCCCTACTCCCGC
>VZTA01014637.1:266784-367041 GCA_013398855.1 Mohoua ochrocephala
TTTTTGTCTTTCAGGTTCATATTTATAGAATCACAAATTTTTTTTAGGTTAGAAAAGACCCTTTAGATCATCAAGTCCAACTATTAACCCAGCACTGCCAAGTCCACCACTAACTCATGCCCCTAAGTGCCACAGCCCTCCAGTGGTAACTCTACCACTTCCATGGGCAGCCTGTTCCAAGGCTTGACAACCCTTTTGATGAAGGAATTTTTCCTAACATCCGATCTCAACCTCCCCTGGTGCAGCTTGAGGCAGTGTTTTTTAATTATATTGCAGTAATAGAGGCTACACATTCAGATTCAGACAGCATTTTGATGAAGTATTCAAGGTAAATGTTTGATAACCATGAATTTATTTTAGCTGCTTTCATTGGCTTTCCTCACAAATAGTCTAACTTAACTATAAAAAGACTACTTCTTACTGCAATGTGTTTTTCTATAGTATTGAAAATCATTGTCTAGCCTCAAAAGCATCCATTTAGCAATGTTTTTACTTAGCAAGAACAAATTCTTCAGTTAGAGAAGAAAATCAAGATTTAGGTATTGGTGCTCAGAAAAGTAATAGTACTTGTTAAGATATGTGACATTCAAAAACTACTGATAAAATTTCAAGGCATTGCTGTAATACAATAATTAATATTACACTGTCATTACATTGTGAAGAATATAGTCAGAGCTATACTACTTGCCATCCAGAGGAACCTTGAGAAGTGGGCCCAGGCAAACCTCATGAAGTTCAACAGGGCAGTTATGAGGTCAGGGTGATCCCAAGCATAAAAACAAGCTGAGCAGAGAGAAGCACTGGTGAGAAGGCCTTGGAGGGGGGTAGTAGGTTGATGAGAAGCTCAGCATGAGCTTCAATGTGCCCTTGCAGCCCAGAAAGCCAACTTTATCCTGGGCTACATCAAGAGAAGTGTGGCCAGCTGGATGAGGGAGGAGATTCTCCCCCTCTACTCTGCTCACCCACCTGAAGACACCACCTGGAGCACTGCACTCGGCTCTGGGGCCTCCAACACAAGAAGGACAGGGATCTGTTTGAACCAGTCGATAGGAGGGCCACAAAGATGATCTGAGGACTGAAGCACCTCTCCTATAAAGACAGACTGAGAGGGTTGGGGTGCAGTCTGGAGAAGAGAAGGCTCCAGGAGACCTTAGAGCACCTTCCACTACCTACAGGGGACTGACAAGAGTGTTGGAGAGGGAATTTTCACAAGGGGTGATGCCTTTAAAATGAAAGAGGACAGGTTTAGATATTAGGAAGAAATTCTTTACTGTGAGTGGTGAGGCACTGAAACAGGTTGCCCAGAGAAGTTGAGGATGCCTCATCCCTGGAGTTGTTCCATGCCAGGGTGGACAGAGCTTTGAGCAACCTGGTGTAGTGGAAAGTATGTCTGCCCATGACAGGGGGGTTGGAATTAGATGGTCTTTAAGGACCCTTCCAACCCAAACCATTCTATGATACTTCAGTAGGCCTCATCAAGACAAACATCCAGTAGTACTATTATGAGCTTTAAGATGCTGTTTCAACTTGGTTGTGCCTAAATTGTACCACACCTGTGGTAGCAAGATTTTTGACAAGGATCTCTGCTCTGAAAACTGACCAGACTTAATTCTGTGTCACTTTAAAAATCTAATGGGCTGATACTTAAGATGATAGCCTATATTTCCATGTGAAAGGCTTTGCAGCATTCCTCAGCTTTTTAATTGGTAGGAGCAACGTGAACACTACGTACATAAGCAATGTATGTTCCTTTTACTGTAAAGCTAAACCAAATATAAATGGGTTCTACAATATTTATAATTTTTTACACTTATATTGATCTTGAACACCTTTACAGATCATTCTACCTTTCTGTCCTCAAAATGTCTAGAAACAACCTGGATTTCGCTAAGGAGGACTAATAAATCTGTGTTTGATCTCAGAATGTGCAACAAGGATCTCTTCTGGGTTTATCTTCTGGCCTGAGGTATCAGTGCAGAAAAGAGAATCTCTGCAATTCAGCCACTTAAAACTGTCCCTCCAAAAAAAGGAACTGGTCCTACCTGCTCTTAATTGCTCGTTTCTGTTCCCATGCTATGAGTGTAAGCACAAGGATTCATGTGGCAGGTGAATGAAGTGGGTTGTAAAGCTGATCCATTTAAAAGTACCTTTTAGTTTAGTAAAAACTTAACTAAGCTTTTTTTGCTAATTTGTCGTTATTTTGTTTTGAGGTTATAATTATCCCCAGTTTGATCTCCAGATCTGGTTGAGTTGTGCGTAAACACCTGTAGAAGCACAAGTTGCAAAACAACAGAAGAGTAGAAGTGGCTGGGAGAGTGGAAAGAGAGGGAGGGAGGGAGAGAGAGAGAGGAAGTTTCATGCCAGCCTCTGTGTCTTCAGTGCCAGTGTATATTAGCTCAAAATGAGAAGTCAAACTGTGGCACAAATAGAGATGCCTTCGTATCGGTATTATACACAAACCCACGTTCAGTAGCTACAGAAATGTCTGACAGAATATGTCTCCATTTGTGATGTAATATTTAATAACACATTATGGTAATCCATTGCACAACCTGGCCTTGTTGCCAGGCCTCCAAGTCCTAAACCAGAGCAGGTAGAGAGCTGATTGAGCTGCAGCCTAAAAGAACTGATGGGGTAGGAGAAAGAGAGCAGGGATCCATTTTGGTCAAATAGAAAAGAACACAGTGAGGAAAGAATATTATCGAGGTCTGAACATATATATAAAAGTATTTCAAAGGAGGAAAAAAAAGATAAAAACAGCAAGTGGTAGTGGTATCATTTCAGACAGATTTGTTGCTTGTGAAAATAAGTGCAAACTGTAGCAACTAATCCAGCAAAATGCCAGCAGATGCTGTGCAACTTCCTTAGGGCTGGGCCAGTTCATGTGACTGGTGTACAGGATATGGGCCTCTTGCAATGCATCTTGCCAAATTCGTAGTGCTACCAAGCTTCAGGCAAAAGTGCACCAGGCACTGACACAAACCCCTCATCCTATTTTGTGAGAAAGGAGGTTTGTACATGCTTTCCGAGGTGACGGTCTTGGTGTCAGTCATTTGGCAATTAGTCAGCGTTCATTTGTATATAAACAACCTCTAGGCAAGTATGTAATTCTGGCAGCTTGAACCAAATGCCCCATTTAAGCTTCCTTAGTCATTCTGGAAGCACTGACTGTCATGTAATTCTATGAGGATGCTGCATGCCTTTGTTAAGTATTCTGAACTACCACCTCTGGTCAAGACACTACCATTTATGTGGTTGCAAAACCCATAATTGGTAAAAATATGAATTTGAATTATAACATCTTAAAAGCCTAACCTCTTTCTTAATTTTTAATGAAACCTGTTTTTAGTAATGTAAAATAATTCAGGAATTGTTTGGGGTTTTTTTTTCCTTGTGAAAAAGGTAAACTCTTAAGACACAGAAAAACATACTGCAGTCTGTTTCAAATGTTGTTTCAGTAAAAATTAAACAGAATGCAGAATGCATGTACAATCCCTGAAGGAGACACCAGAACTCAGGCATGCAGAACTCCCACATTCTCAGGCCTATTTCCCTAGGAACAAACTAATTTGAATGATGACGTATGGAAGTACACAGTTCTAGAAGCAAAAAACATTCGCACAGATCCATTTTTGTGATTAAGAAGGTTCAAATTATTCCAAAGGGAAATTCATTGTCAGTATAAATTTGGGAGAAGTTGAAAAGAGATAACCAGTAGGTGACACTAAGTAAATGGATGTGTTTAAAGCAGGTTCTTCACAGAGAACTGTGGGCTAGGTGTGGCTGTTCATAGGGTTTCACAGTACCACATCCCCTTTTCAGATTAGACACTCAACAGGAAAGAAACTCCCATCTGCATACTAGTTTCAGAAATGGCAAACCTGGAATTTCAGACTTCAGCAGGTAGGGATATAATTCTGATTTTACTAACCAGCTCCCTGTAAGATTGAAATGACATGGGGCCCAGTCTATATCTTGAGCACCAATGCTGTTCACTGTTCAGCAAAAAATGTCACACTGAAGGGACAAGACAGAATAAAAATGGGCAACAAGGGAATTTGGCAGTCCTTGATTCTGGACTGGGATACTTCAAGTATAGGTTATTTTTTGTATACAGTTACTCTTGAAATAACACTGAAAAAGACAGGAAGCCATAACAGCATCTCTTTTAGGAGAGTTGTTTTCTCAGTAGAAAACTGAATCAAACTCCTGCTGTGTTAGTATTTCAAATCTGGCTCAATAAATCTTTCATTTCTTAAGAAGCTGTGTAAAATAAAGGTACCACACCCAGATACGAGGCTTCTCCAGGCTGAGGTGAACATTTGGACCTTGAGCATCTCAGCTTACCCCTACAATATACTTTAGCATCAGAAGACACATTGCTCCTTAGGTTTACTTTCATAATAGCTAAGTACGGTAACATTCACTGTGTGATTTTGTCTTCTTACCAAGAAGTTGAATACATAAATATTATGGTTTTGTTTGTTTGGTATCTAATCTAATCCAAGTGAGACTATTTATAATTAGGACAGCCCAACAAGTCCATTTCACCTTTGAGGACAAAGCAATTTTTGCTTTTCTAGCCAGATTTCAAAAATCTTCATACAATAATTTAAATTTAGATAGCAAAGATAGAAACGCCATGCAAAAAAAAATGTACAGTCAAATCTGGGACATTACTGTAACACATACATGAAAAATGTTAATTGATTCACAAGTGTCCTGTACTGGCATACATAGCATAGTTACAAGAATGCATGCTAAGCATATGAAACCCAGTAGAAATGAGTATGAATTGAGGGTATTTTACTCCACTTAACGTCATCTTGCAAAAGAATTTTATCAGATTTCAAAAACATGCCACAATTTTTTGACACTTTTGGAAGTACCCAATTTCAGCTGCATATGGTCTGAATTTTCAGAGATTCAGGTAAATAACAAGCTTTGTTGCCCGCAGTTGCCCATCTTCTTGCAAAATTATAAAATTGTAGTCACTATCCAAATTGTATTTATTATTTATGCTCTCTTTTTTTTTTGCATAAAACAGTGAAAGAATTAGCGTTACAAAAATGTATATTCTAAGGCTAAATATGTATTTTTCTTATTTTCCCAAAGTATACTTATGTTTGGATGTTGAAATGATCCATTCTACAACAGCATGTCAACATTTGTTAGTGTATCAGTGAGATCAACATGAAAGTTTTCAAATATGGCCTGGAGAACAAATGCTCATCAAATGGGGACTTTTCCATGTTTACAGCAGAACTTTACTTTCGGCTGCAATTACACAGCTCTTTATATAGACTACCTTATCAAA
Organism: Mohoua ochrocephala; assembly: GCA_013398855.1. Classification (NCBI taxonomy): domain Eukaryota; kingdom Metazoa; phylum Chordata; class Aves; order Passeriformes; family Acanthizidae; genus Mohoua; species Mohoua ochrocephala. The sequence continues at coordinate 272,102 of VZTA01014637.1, forward strand.
TAAACATGAAATGACCTCCAGGTCTTCAGTTCATATTTATCTGGTCAATAAAGGCTTATTATAAACAGAACATTCTATTCTTTCAGGGAGATGTATGAAATTGAATTTGGACTCCAGGGGGTAGGAATTCATGTTCATGGAGACACCCGTGCAGTTTAAGGATGTTCACTAGTTATGGCCCTTGCTGAGCAGAGTCAGTTTTCAGCAGACACATCTCCCTGTCTTAGTGTCATCGACTCACTGACAATTTTTTTCTTTCATCATGTGTTTTGCAACGGAATGTGGAAAACACTGACAGTATAATTGATGACTCCATAGTATTTACTAGCTAATCTCATCCTCCACAGAGGCATAAATTATGCAAATGATAAATAATTGCTTATGAAAGGTGTTCAGAAAATTGATTATTCATCAGCTATTTGAATCATAAGCAAACATTATTGACTTAATCCTTTTTTTTTTCCTTTTTGCAGTATAACTGTAACTATTTTTTCCTTAACACTCCCTAAATGCTTATCAAGTTGTTCATGCACTGTATTCCTGTAAGGAGGTTGCTCGTACTTGCTCAGAAACAAAAGCGCCAGAGTCAATTCACTTTTTACATTGACTGACTGGTTCATAATAAATAGAATGTCCCTCTGGTAGGATACAATTATTAAAGTTCAGTCTGGTTCTATACCATTTCTGAAGATTAAGCAGTCATAACACAACTCAGATTTCAAACGAAGGCATTGATTCAGAGCATTAACATGAAAAATGCTTTGTGATCAATATCTCACCACCTCATGACCAGCTGTATTCCTCATGTTTACAGGAAAAGCCATATACTTTAGAAATCCACAGTTCTTTTTGGGGGTTATAACATTAATAATCTTCATAGTAATATATATGTTATTATCATTATTAGTTGTTAATAATGTCTTAAAAGTGATAAAATGAACAGGTTCTGTCTCTTTGAGGAAATAATCAACTGCTCGTCACATACTCCCATTATATTTGGTTGGCACCAGATCAGTTTCCAATTCAGAAAACATTATGGCTTTTAGTTATAGGTTATGTGTTTTCATTGCAACCTTTAGACCTGAAGATATCTAAGATACGGGATCCTTTCAGTTCACCGGAACAAAATTATTCTTCTCAGACACCTGGAAAACACAGGCTTAAGGACGGTGATGAGCAGACACATAATGTCAGTTCTATGTAGAAATGCCATCTAAAGTACAGTGATATTTACTAGAGAAATGGGTCCAAAATAGCATCAGAATTTATCATAAACCAGAATAAGGTTAATGGCAACAGCTGATCCTTTTGATTGCAATTTTTTTTACTTCTAATAAGAATTACTGATTCTCTATTTTACTTGCTCCTGCTTAGGCATTCTAGGATTAAAGATTAGTTTAAAAAAGACTGAATTCTGTTCCAGTCGTTGCTACCTGGGTTTTTTGTTGTTTCCCTTAAGTAAAGTAAGTATATGAAAGCCTTTTGTACATACCTTTTCCTGACCCACCTAAGTCTGTGCAAGACATTCCTGAAATTTTCCTTTGAATGAAGCCCCAGAAGTATGTTGATCTTACTAGGAGGAAGTTTTGCTTTTTCTTTCTTGTTAACTCCTGCTTCTTAGGGAACATCTGGTGTCTCTCCCCTCCCCCACTGGCACCACATCACAAGCGTATGCCTGATTCATTTGCTCCCATAATATCATGTAGAAAACTTGTGGATGGTTACTCACTCTGTTCTTTTGGGAATAATTACTACAATTTATCCTCAAAAATCAAATCCATTTCTTCTAGCTAGATAAATCATTTGAAGGCTGTCCATTACTGTATTATCTCTGAATTAAGAAACTTTATCCTTTACACAGTAGTTTTTTCCCCTAAGATTTCATATCTTAACTCATGCGTCTCTCCCACATTTTACTATCTTATCTTTGATTACTGTCACAATTTCTCCCGAAATTATTTGTTGTCTCTCTTGTGCTCAGCCACATTGAGCTGCAAGGCTGTACACACCACTGAGAACCTATGCACATACACAGCTTTACAGATCCTACTTGCCTCTTATTAATTTCCTTCTATTTGTTTAGATGGGATCTTCTGCAGGCTTCATTTAAAATTACTAAAGGCATGTCTCGCTGTTTTCCTTGTATTTCATCTGAGGATGAAATATTGCGAACATATATTGTGTACAAAATCCCAAAGGAACAGTTCTTTCCATAGGTAATTAATGGTTATCTGTCAAGGTTTTTTACACCAGCGCTTCAGGATCAAGACTCGGAATTTGTAAGTGATTTGACTGACAGTGGTAAAGAGTGAAGCACTAGTGACATGCTTTTTATCAAGGAAACAGGCTGTTGTATTTTTCAGAAGTCAAAAGCTTATTTCTTCCAACTATAGATCCTAATATTAATGAATTAGGCTATGTTGGAAATACATACAGCATACTAGTTTAGTCATGAATCTTAGTAGGGTCAGCAAAGCTCAGTGAGAAGAGAAGGGATAAATAACTATTGTCTAGCCTTGATCTATTTTTGTATTAAATACAAAGGAAAAAATCAGTTATTTGAATTGGAGCTTGCCTCTCGAGTTCCTGCTAATCTGGTGTTGAAGTCCTGCCTTGGGTATGGCTCGTAGCTCAGCGTTATTGAAGAAGACTCCAAGGCTGCTCCAGCAGACATGCTCTGGAGCTGCCACGAAGGGAGCTGCCATGAAAACCTGCAGCTGTCCAGGTCTCGGGCTGCAGAGCGTGCCAGAGTCTGGCACTGGCACTGGATGGCAGGAGAGGTGACACCTGTGTGGGGTGTGGCCAGGGGCATGAGCTGCTCAGCCTGGTGGCAGAGCTAAAGAGGGGGTAGAAAGGTTAAAATGTATCAGGGGCTCTGAGGAGGAGATTGACTGGTGGAGACCGTCTCTACCATCCCTGAGGCACCTGCACCAGTCCTGGCACCACTAGAGGGAAAGAATCCCCTCTGGCTCTTTCCCTTCCCCGCCACACCAATGGGATGGGGAGGGGACTCAAGAAAGAAAAGAAAATAGAACTCATGGATTGAGGTAAGAACAGTTTAATAATTGAAACAAAGTAAAAGATAATGACACAACTACTAATTGTAATAAAAAGGAGGAGGAGGAGAGAAATGTGAAACCCAAGAAAGACAAGTGACGCACAATGCAACTGCTCACTGCCTGCTGACTGATGCCCAGCCCATTCCCGAGTACTGATCAGCCCCCTTCCAGGTAGCTCCCCCAGTTCATACACTTGGAATGACATTCTATGGTATGGAATATCCCTCTGGCCAGTTTAGGTCAGCTGCCCTGGCTGTGGTCCCTTCCAGTTTTTCTGCACCTCCTCATTGGCAGAGCATGAGCTAGTGGAAAGTCCTTGACCCAGAGTAAGCACTGTTCAGCAACAACCAAAACATCAGTGGGTTATCAACATTATTCTCATATTGAATCCAAAACACAGCACTGTACCAGCTACTAAGAAGAAAATTAGCTCTGCCCCATCTGAAGCCAGGACAGGATCACTAAAGCAATTCTGAAAAAAACCAGCACCACAACCTTTTAATATTTTAGACTTGTTTTATATCCCCAGTAACTTTCCTTTTGTTTGGGGGTTTTTATTGGGTTTTTTGCACAGAAAGCTTTGATGGACTCTGTGGTATTAAAGGACCTCTGGTGTTACTCAAGACTTCATGAAGAAATCAAATTGTAATAATAAAGTTAGAAGACATCTGGATAAGTAAAACAGCAAAGAATCAACAAATGTTTTAAGTCTTGGTTGGCAAATCTATAGTTTTTCTATAGGAGTCAATAATCATGTGGATAAGAATAATCTGTTGATAGCAGTGTACTTATATTTTCAGGAAGATTCTTACAAAGTCCTGCGGCAAGAAAATGAAGCTGTTGTAGGATGAGACAGCTCATCATTTAATATCCTTCAATGTACAGCGAGCAAGAGACCAGACTTCACAACAGAGGGAGAAAGATTCTCAATGCAGCCCAACAGAGATGTATGCTTTTGAACTTTCTGCATTGTTAGCCTAAGGAGACAATAAGAAGGTGATGGAGTTTGCTGATGATACAAAATTATGTGGAAAAGTAAAATCTGCTGAAAAAAGTAAAATAATGTTTCATAATACAAAACATAAACAAAGCAGCAAGCGAAATTCACTGTTGATAAATGCAGAGTAAAGAGAAGTTTTCCTCAAAGTGCATAACTATGTTTATACATACACACAGTGATGAGCTTTACATGAGCTATCCAGTAGAGATATATGAAAATGTCAGTCAATAGACATCAAAAAGGCAAAATAAATATGAATTATTAGAAAAAAATATAGTTACACTATTCTTTAAATTCTTCAAATGAATATAGATTGTACTGCTGGTCACACTGTCTCAAAAAAAGATGCAATGTGCTCAAAAAATGTACTGAGGAAAGCAACAAAGGTGTTGAGATGCTTCTTTCTAGGAAAGCAGAGAAAAAAATAGAATGTAGCTAAGCAGAAAATAGATCAGAGAAAAACTATTCACATTTCTCGTGATGAGAGAGGCAGGGGCACCTAATGAAATCACTATGAAGATTTTTTTAAAAAGGGAACATTTTGTTACACAACATAACTGGATCACAGAATTCATTACCACAGGATGTTGTGTATGGCAAAACCATGAATGGTTCAGAAAGTAATTAGAAAAATTCATAGAAAGTCCATCAAGACCCAAATAGCAAAAGAATGCAAAAACAAACTCTGCTTTCTGGAAATCCCCATGCCACAGTCTGCCTAAAGCTCAGAGGAAACATCAGCAAAGTATCTTTTCATACTTGACCTCTTCTGTATTCTTTCCCTAATTACCAGCTGCTGCTGGCCACTGTGGGAAATAAGACACTAAGCTGGACCTGAGCAAAACATTACCTTCACCTCACCCTGCCCAGCCAGTCTGATGCAAGGATTTGCCATGAGACCACCCTGTCCCCCTGCTCTGGAACCAGGAGAAGTCCTCAGCAAGTGCTTTCCTTGGGTCACTTGCAGTCTGAAGGGGGTGACCTCTGCAGACAGAGGAAGCTCAGAAGATCAGGTCTGGGGTCTCAGGGAGATACAAGACACCTCAATCGCCATAGATGTTGAAGCAGAGAGAGAGAAAAGCTACTATTTTGCTTTCATTTTTCTCTCTTTTTTAATCCCCTGAAGTGAATACAAAATGGTGTGGCCATTCCACCTCAGTTGCCTTATCCAGAAAATTGGAAATCTCACCAACTACCAGTGTTGATAACTTAGTTTAAAGAGGAGTCATAAACATAAAGTGTTTCTGGAAAATAATCAAAATAGACTATCAGAACATTCTCAGATGTCTGAGCCTTAAGGGCTCTGAATTTGTGCTCTACACAGGCAAACAAATGTGAAAAAAAAGAAAGCGTTGAAGGACAACCAGGAGATTCTGCCAAACATCCTGGGTATATTATATTATAATGGCTGTAGACTGCCCTGAGAAGCCAACTGTGATCCTGGAAGGGCGGGGAATGTATCCTACAGCAGGTTTAGATTTAGCACACAAATATCCCTCTGTGCTGGCGCAGCTGCACTGCCAAGCTTGCTGGCAGGCAGGGAGAGGAGGCCGCTCGTGCCCTGACTCCGCAGATGCTGCTGTGCGCTCTGCAATACAAATCGTTGGCACGGGAGCTTCATAGCACTGTTCCTCAATGTGCAGACATAGGATAAGGGATTCTTTGGTTTTCAAAAATTAAAGCTCATCTTCAGAATTCAAGGCTTTTAGGAAAAGAGATTGTATTTTAGGGGTTTTTTTGAAATCCAAAAAAAACATTTTACTGTCATGCAAATTTATTGCCAGGAATGGAAAATCTGTTACAATTAAGAGATGAAGGGCCTACAGAAGGAAGGGGTACTGAGAAAAGCCTGTAACCCAATATGCATATTTCATTTTTTAAAAATCAACCTGGAAACAGTTTATCATCAAGTATAATGGTCTATTCACATTTGACTTACCAAACAGAATGATATTTTACCAAAAGAAAGCTGCAATACCCAAGATTTGTTAGCCAAAGTCTTACAATATGTCAGAGTCATTCCTCTAATAAGGTACAAAACTCCTACTTGAAAAAGGTGCAAGACTGAGCTAAAGTAATTTTAAAACACAGCCAGAGAGATGGTTTTCTTACTATTGATGCACAGCACAAAGCACTGGGAGCTGTTACTTTGCTTTCTTTAACAAAGCACAGAGACTTTAAGCATGACCACAATTTTTTCCCCAAAAGTTGTGTTCTGTGCCCAAATGAAGAAGAACCTGAGGACTGTGCCAAGGAGCTATGATCACTTGTGATTTAAACTTTCAACACTCGGGTGTTCTGACTGCTCAAGCACTTTGATAAATTGCCCAGGAACTATCATTTACTTTCTACCAGTTTGAATCAACTACCAGCTGTATCACCTGGTAAAAAGCTACCCTTTACCTTACCTCTCTTGATGCTACTACATTTCTCCCTTATTGCTGATGGGACAGTATGGGATAACATGGAGAGTGCTGGCTGCTTTTTTAGAGCATCTTTCTAATAGTTCAGTAGTACAATCGGAGTTACAGCACAGTATTAGCTCTTGCACACCCTACAGGAGACCAGAGGGATCAGATATTGAATTACCAGAATTAGTAAAGTATTTTAATAAATACCATCATCGTTGTGACTGTCAACACTTTTAGGAAAAGTGAAGGGAGGCAATTTGGATTTGTTTGGCATTGAGATTGTACTCAGCTCAATAAAATACACAGATATAAAAAAAGCCAGTGGCCCAAACAATTCATCATTTAAACAGATTTCTGCAAATTGAAGTCATGGCTTGCTGATGCTGAAATCCTTTTTGATTAAATGATTTTGCCTCAAAGGCGAATGCAGACATCACAGGTGTGAATGTCCACCCACCTACAAATATTTTACATTCTTAGTATCCTCCATGCTTCCCATGTCCTCTGGATTAAGAATATTGTACATGATTATTCTGTTTTGTATATACTTCTTTATTTGACCATTGGACTTTGTTCTCATTTTTTAAAAGGAATTTTATTTTCTCTGTTTTTATGAAACTCAACTGTTAGAAGCCTTAATAAATAAATATGCACCACTTGTTTTCATATGATGGTCATTTTCAAGTTACATAAAATGAGAAATTTTTAAATTAAGGTATTCCCCTCTAAAAATTCTTTTAGCCTCAGTACCATAAGGTTTCTAGGCTTTTTACTATGCAATTTGTATTCAGCATTCTCTGCATAAGGACATCAAATTAAGCACTATTTCTGGCATTAAATATTTTATTTCAAGCAATAATTCTTTTAGAAGCAGATGTGTTTTGTTTTGTAGTTCACAGAAAAACAGTAATCTTTCAAACAAGATGTAAGTTTTAAACTGAATAGTATTGGCCTTTCTGTAATTTCTTTGAAGACTAATGTTTTGACTTTATATTTTGAAGCTAGCAGGTAGAAAACAAGATAAAGTCTCCTTTTATATGTTTCCATATGCATGCAGTGTTTACTTATGTGACCAGAAATGTTGAGGTCAATTAGAACTTTGAGACAGCACATTAAAGTTCACTATTTCTCAATAGTCTTAACATTTAATTTTACTTTTAAGAAGGCATGATGACAAGGGAGCATGAGCTAGCTAGAGCATTCACTTTCCAAAGTTACTCACACTGGATGACACAAGGACTTGCTTGTACCATAAACATTCCCCACCCCTCCTACATGGACTGCAGGTAAGCCTGCAAAACAAGCTTCTAAGTGCTTCAGGGCCTTGCAGGGGTGGTTTGGCAGACTTTTAGTGCATGACATAGCAAAGGAGAGTAAGCCTCTAGTGGTGACATAAATAGGGATTTCAGGAGCGCTGTAATGATCTGCGCTCATCGTAACAAAGTGTTACCTGTGACACATCATGACCAAATGGTCTGGATGTAGAAGCTGTGTTTCCATTTTGTAAATTGGTCTGAGTCAGGACAATGGTGTCTCAGTCAACAAACCAGCATCACTGGGTGGTTCGGCAATATTCTGTCCTGGGAAACACGGTGTATCACTCATGTTTGATATCCACAGCAGTGTTTTGACTGTTTAAATGCTTTTCCATTTGATTTTCTAACAAGAACCTTCTTCAAGTATCAGCATTATTACCCTGAAGAAAAAGAATTAGGAATAAATTGTGTGCAGCTTGCACAATGACACAAGTCTTTTGAAAGAGGTAATTAGACTTTTGAGGGCAGATTGCCATAGCATATTGCAGATAGGAAAATCTTGCTAAATTTTGTGGTCTGCCATGCCTCTTGCATTTTACAAAGGCATCTTGCATCATTTGAGGATAAAAATACTTATAAATATTTAAAAGCAGAGGAGTTACGGCTTGTTTTATTGTCAAGCAATATTGTCCTTTCCTCCCCCAAAATTAATTTTTTCCTTTTCTTAACAAAAACTTTCATACAGTCATGTTAGTACCACTAAATTCTGACACTCCCCTTTAAATGAACTGCTCTTCTAGCACTTTTTTAGAGTTGGTGTCAAACAGAGTCTTGTGGAAGTTCTGAGCTGATGAAAGCATAACCACGCTGGCCAGTCAGCCCTGCTGTGACACAAAACACACTTCATAAAAATATTTTATTGCCATTTACATATGTAATGCAGAGTTGTATTTCTTTAAAAACAGGATCTTCAGACTGATCTCCAGTGTCTGGAGGTGCTTTGTTTGTAAGATCTTTGCCTTTTGTTTCCCAGAACTCATGCTTTACGAAGAAAATACAAATATTAGTCTAAGGTTAAGTGCAAATAGATCCATAGGGATGATCTCCAAGCCATTTTCAGATGACAGTCTTCTTGCTTCCTTTCATACTGAAAGATGTGCGTTCTCACCCAAACATACTTGAGATACTTCACATTTACTCCCTGTTACAGGTCTTAATAATGTTTTTAGCAGGGGGAAAAAAAGCGAATTTCAATGAGCAGTTATCTCCTTCCATTAGTTAGCAGTGGAATGATCCTGTGAGCCACTTCATTACTTACAGCAAAGTAGAAAGCAATTGATTCTGATATACTTCAGTAACTTACATTCCTCAGATGTCCTTTTTTGTTTTTCCTCTTTCACGGTTTTACTTATATAAAATATAGGAAACGTTTTAACTAATGCCATTGTACATCTCTAAATTAAGTTTTCAGGTGCTCACTGGGTTAGTTCTGTAATGAAAGTATGGTGCACTCAGTGAAAAGAGGGCATTGCACAAGTTGAGACTGAGCTCTTGCAGTTCTAGGGAGAAAATACTTGTTTTCTCTAATGACTGATCAAAATAGCACAGCAAGGAGACAGCAGAAAACCAGAAGTGACACAGTATTTTCACATATGATAATAAACAAACTGTGGATTGCCTACTTGGAAATCTTTTTCTTTGCATAACCACTAGACAAAATATTTGAAAGAAAGAGTACAAACAATCCCCTCAAAAAAAATATTACCTTTCAAAATATGGCTGTCAATTAAAACAGCAATACTAGAAAACAGTAATAAACTGCCTGACTCACCCAGTTTTCTCAAGGACATATTATGCTAGCTGTTGTGGATGAAATACAGCTGTTTTTCAGAGTTACAGAGCTAAATGCTTCATATAGTTTTACATGCTTCATATAGTTTCATTTATAGTTTTACACAGCTGATGATATAGAGAGACACTAAAGTGCCTGAAGCTGCATTGAGGGGACACCAAATTGTGTATAAGCTTAGCATCAAACAGCATCTTTAGAGGCTTCTTTTCTTAAACACTTGGTCTCACTTGATTCCTTTTACTATCAAGGACTGTGTACCGGACCCTTCAGTGTGGACATTGGGGGGAAGAAGCTAAGAACTGTTCCACTCACAAGAAGTGAAGTCCTGTGGCCTCTTATTTTACTGTTAAGAAGTTTTGACAAAGGACATGAACATTTAAGGCTGTATCTTCCATTACAACCCACAGCTATTGTTCTGCAGGACAAAATTTACATGTGAAGAAAGCAGTTATTTACCACATCTGATATGATTTTCTGAAGAAAGGGCACGGTATCATCACACATTTTCCAAAGAAAGGACACAGTACCATGATTCACATACCCTGAATGAATTCCTTATATGTACAGGAACAAATCTTGCATTACTGACCTCTAAGAAGGTACAATCTCTGGTGTTAGCTTTACAAATTATATCCTGGAACAGGGCAGTCTCATGCAGGAATATCACATCAGTACAGAAGTAATTGATGGCACTGGTATAACAGCTTAACTCCAAGGCACATGAATATAGTCAATGGGCATGGTCAAAACCAAAAAAGATGCTCTGAGCCAGTTTCTTCTGGTTACTTGGGTCATACTCTTAGCTCAGCTCTGTTTCTGCGTCAAGAGGGGGGTTGGTTGAAGAGCACAGAGTGAGATGGAAAGCACTGAGTGGGGCTCAACAACATTTTTTGGCAGAATTCCTGCGGTGCTACTGCAAGTCCTGAACTTCGCTTCTCTTATTCCACTCCAAGATCTTATTTCCAAATGTTAATAAGCTGGCTAGTACCCTGGGCAGCAGAGGGTTAATCAAGAGAAAAGTGAGAGGGAAACATTCTCTACTTCTAAGTTGTTTTCAGAGCTAACCCAGCATGCAGTAGAAGAATTAAAGAAAGCATTTGGCCAAGATTTGTTCATGCCAGACACACCTTTTCTTGTCTTCTCACAGAATACAGAAATGTGTGTCTCCCTGAGGACATTCTGCAGAGTTTTGAGATGCAACGTCTTGACAGTGGAAAAGTACAAGTCTAAATATAGTACATTTTGTCAAACTTTGTTTAAAAGAATGTTCCAATAGATATCTGTTCAAATATGCACCTTGCTATTGCTTCCTATGCAAAACCCTTTATTAGTAGGGAATCTGCAAGCCAATAATACCAGTATGAGACCTTGCAAGTGACTGATTGTTTTGGCAAGTATTCAGGCCACACAATGGACTTTGGCATCACAGTCATATTTGTCATTGTCTGGAGTGAAGGAGGTCTTATTATTTTGTTTCTTCCTTTTTGTTTACTCACTGGTTCCTCTTCTCTGGCACATAAGAAACGGTGTCCTTAAAAGGCACAAAAAGTACAGTTAGCTACTTCATTTCCAGAGCATTTCTTTCCATGATGGATTCTAACCCACAGCTCAAAAATTTCCATTTACACAGGACTAAGAAAACCTAGGAGTGAGCAGGCCAAAAGAAGGAGACTATAACAAGTCTTTGAGACATGGAAATTCAGTATCTGAAAATCCACACAACACTGAAATCACAGATATCGGAGTTAGAGTTTTAAGGGGAAAAAAGGTGGAACTTGTAAAAAGACCACTTTGTCTAGCAGTCTATGCTTCCATCATTAGAATTCCCTCGTTATACAAAAATTTCCATGATACCACACATTTCATACTGTCAGGAGTATTGGAGGCACGGGCACAGTTACTGGAAGAGAAGGGAAGAAGCATATTCATGGAATTTTTATTGCTCTCCTTAAAGCTTTTCCTTAGTGCAAGTGGAGGATTCACAGGAGGCATTCATCCTCTCCCCCACTTCTGTTTTTGATGGAATCCCTGATCAGGAGCAGGTGACCTCCAGGAAACAGCATGCAAGGGGTAACAAGCAGGTCAGGATCTCCTCATGAATAACATCACTTCTGTGGGAAGCCTAAGAAGTGTGATTCTTCACACTTTACTGAAGATTCAGGTCCAACCTTTCACTCCTTCTCTGTAACCGCATGCATGTATTCTGCCTCATCTGAATACCTAGAAAATACTTTATTTTTCCCCCTCTCTGTTTTCTGATTTACTTCTAAAGCTACCTATTCCTTGCAGTAGGCTTTTGCTCACATTGTATAAGCAGCTCTTCAGGCACTGCTGTGATACAATACATGCCTACTGGAATGAGAATGAGAATGACAAGAAAACAAAAATTAGGAAGGCACAAGAAAAAAATCTCAGCAATGATGAGACAACACATGGTGCATCTTGCAGCACCCCAAGTTAAAAGATGAGATTTTAGATTTCAAAAATGTTTTGAAGCAGAAATTATGTCTTCTGCACACTCTGATGACAGCAATTCTTTCTACTACTTTTCTTTGCAGCAGTGAAACTGTGCTGGAAGATTCAGCTCCAATTTCCATGCAGGAAACAACGTGATGGGGGATACCCTCCTCCCACCTCCCACCAGCACTTGTTAACAGCAGGTGAAGACCCAGCAGGACACAGAAACTGAGCTGATTTTTTCAGCTCTTTTCCCCTCGCTCCCAACCCAAGAAATGCTTATGTAGCCCCTGATCTGGCCCCTGGCACAAGACTATAATTTTCCTGCTGAGGAAGCACAAACATTTCAGTGTTCCCCATTCCTCTTTGGGAACTTCTGAGCTGGCACTGTGACAAACTCACTGACCTCTGTGGAGGGACTCATAGCCTCCACTGACATGGGTTACGAGAAACCCATGTCACACGTGGCAACAACAATGGCACAACCTGAAAAGAAATTCACAAATGCTCCTATGGAACTTAGTACATAATGTAACTGAGCAAAGCTGCAAGTCATTCCATGGCTCAGGCTCTCTCAGAGTCAACTGTGAAGACTTATATTTCAGGCTCATCCTCAAGTTTTAGCCTATCTTTGACATCAAACTTAAACTGTCTTTTCTTGGGGAACTCTTCAACCTACAGGCAGTACAGCTCTGGAGGATGGGGCAGGATTGGAAAAGACTGCCTGTAATAAAAAACATTTAGGTAAATCTCTCCAGTATCCAAAAACATACGTGATCACTCCTGTGAAAGAAGAACTGGAGATTTGCAAAGGATTCTGGGTGTTCTAGGTATTTTTCCACTGAATAATTTCCATGTATGGGAATCTTCCCTTGGAGCCACACTGGAGACAGAACTCGCTCTAAATGCAAAATGAGGAAGCCCTCAGGAAGACCTGTCCAGAATTTTGTATTTCCAAGGAGTTTATAAATGCAGCTCCCCTTTTGTAACTCACCTTCTAGAGGAATTTTTTTTTTTTTAAATGAACAAAATGTTCATTTATTTATTGGATCAAAAGGTGTTGTCTTTAAAAGTGCTGACCATGTATTATAGCCTTCAGAAGAGATGTTCTTTCATCCCCTCGGAAATTGATTGGCAAAGATAAGAGCCTCCAGAATACAAGGCCTGTGGAAAACAGTGGCCAATAGCCACGCTGAAATGTGTTTAGAGAAGTCTTCTGTCACGTCAGGTCCCAGCTGGGACACAGATGCTGTCCCCATCCAGCTGGGAAGGGTGGGGATCACACGCACAGCTACAAGCTTCTTTTAGCTATTAGCATGAAATCTTAACTAATTTCTTAGAAATCTCTAGAACTCTAAGCTACTGCATGGAGATTGTCACTCCCTGGCTTTAAGAAGGCCTGCATGAGCTGTCTGTCCCAAAATCATAGAATTACAGGATCACAGTGTTGTTTAGGCTGAAATAGACCTTTAAGATCATCAAGTCCAACTGTTAACCCAGTACTGCCAAATCCACCACTAAACCATGTCCCTAAGTGCCACATCTACGTGTCTTTTAAATACCTCCAGGGACGGTGACTCCAACACTTCCCTTGACAGCCTGGTCCAATGCTTGACAGCCCTTTCAGTGAAGAAATTTTTTCAAATATCCATTTTAGACCTCCTGTGGTGCAACTCGAGTCCACAACCTCCTTTCAGGTTGCTGTAGAGAGCAATTAGGTCTGCCCAGAGCCTCCTGTCCTCCAGGCTAAACAACCCCAGCTCCCTCAGCCACTCCTTTCCTCATAAGACTTGTGCTCCAAACCCTTTACCTCCCAGTTTGTATCCTCTCTGCTGTGTTGCATTTCCAGCAGACATCTGGTCAGTTGAAGTCCTCCATGACAACAAGGGTAAGCAAATATGAGACTGTTTACCGAATATTTTGTTTGGCTCTTTATCCTGGTTGGGAGGTGTAAAGCAGACTCCCACCATGATACCTGCCTTGTTGACCTTCCCCCTGATTCTCACCCAGAAACACTCAACCCTACCTCACCACCATTAAGCTCTAGACAATCAAAACACTCCTAACGCAGAGGGCTACTCCACCACCTCCCCTTCCTTGCCTTTCCCTTCCGAGGAATTTATAGCCATCCACTGAAGCATTCCAGTTGTGTGACTTGTCCCACAATGTTTCCATGATGGAATGAATGAGGGTAAAACATGAAGGCTGTTTGTATATAAGGCATCACTGTACACACACCAAAAAACCCCAACCGACCACAGGTTGTAAAACAGAAGTTATATATTTGTTCTCCACCTGGCTTTAAGGTAGCAATCCCTTATCCAAGTGTAAGTATATTCTAAAGACATACTGTTCTCATTTGCTATGCTTCTGAAAGAGTGCTCTGTAATTTCCTTAGTAAAGGGTGCAGATAAATATTCCTGCCAAACTTACAGGCAGGAGATGAAGATCATCTCTGACTCAACTTGGATGCACCAGTCTGAACCCTAAAAATTCTGGTTTCACTTTGTTCCTGTAGAAACTCTTGGTCTACCAGAGGCAGATCCTTCATGAAAGACACAGCACCGAGAACTTCAGTCTTCCAAGTTGCATTTCCTGACAATACCATCCTGCATAAAGAAACTGCCATCACAAGCTGTATCTGCTATGTTCTTCCAAACATTTTGTCAGTAAGTAAAGATTTAAACTGTCCGAAGGGCTTCTGACAAGAGTAGTGATTTCTCTCTGCTCTCCTCCGGTCCCTTTTACCTTCTAGAGAGAAAGACTCTTCAGTGCAGTTTGAATTTGCAGGTGGCACTTTTGATGTTACTTCCCTTAAATTTTTGCACTGCACCTATATGCCTACAGAGGAGGCATAAGAGAAAGCAGTTGCTTTTTCTATGACAATTTTTTTCCTTAAAATTGTATTTATGTCATAGCAATAGAGGAATAAGGATATGCAGAACTATGCAAGGAAAGCACATTTAAAAATAGGAGCTGTGGTCCCTCTCTATCAATTTTGATCTTAAATAAAAGCAACAAGCATTCTTTTTGACAACTTTTAAACCCCTGAATTTGAGTTAATGTTGAAAGAGAAGACTGCGTTCATTTCAAATTGCTTCTCCTTTTTAATACAGGTGAGCTGAAGAGATCTGAATTGTTTTCCTATAACAAATGATGCAGTGCAACAGAACCTATACTCAAGCAGTAAGAGTAGCCCAACTGTGATGCTTGTGCAACTCTGTGCTGATGGTGACTTCTGAGTGCTCTGGATGCAAGCTGTAAGTTTTGACTGAGAACTTTTTGTGGGCACAATATTAATGCTAAAAGAAATGCCCATCAGGACGAAGTCAGTTTAAGCAAAGCACATTTTAAATTCACAAGGGAGCCAGATGTTGGAGCCATTTGAAAATCCAAGCCAAAAGCTACCAGCAGTGGAGGAACTGCATTGAGAATCCCTCAGCACTAAGGTGAGCACTAGTTTGCTATCAGACTCAACGCGAGATTTCCCTCATCAGACTTTTGCCAATATGCAGATTTTATACATTATCTTGGTCTGTGTATTGCAAATCTACATTTCAGCTTCACAGATGGTAGGTTTGGTCTTCTGGATGGAAATATTACAACTTGTCTTGGAAATTTTAGATCTGGGCTTCTTTTCAAGAGAATCTCAAGTGTATGTTCCAGCAAATGCACCTATTTCATTAACTAGCCAAGCCTACAATACTAAAACTCAACTCCAGACTTCCCTCTGTGGCAGAATGCGGCACTGTTGACATTCTGATCAAATCCAAATATCCTAGGGTTGTAAAATGCAAACCATAAGAATACTGACTTGTAATAATACATCTGTATCGAGGTGAGGAATTCAAAGCCACAAATACAACATTTCAAGTTATGTACTAAAATAAAACTACATTTTATGGGGAGATAATATGTTTGCAGCTACTTGTGAAGTTTCCAGTAGCAATGCAATCCTTAATTCATATTTACAAAACTGACATCCTCATTCTTGGTGATTCAGTAGATTACAAAAGTTTTTCTTAAAAAAAGGCATTTCAATAAACCCTAAGATAATTTTTAATCCTTTGAAGGTAAATTGAATAATTCTTCCATGAAAATGTGCTACCTTGACATGGAGAGGAATGAAGGGAAGACAGTTCTAGTTGAAACTTTATGTTAGAACACTGGACCTGTCTGAACGTATATAATTCTTTTTCTTGCTCTTGCTGTTTTATTGAGGAAAAGAGTTTCAAGTTACTACTTCCATACAGTTGGGGTTCCACATTTGATAATGCTGTCATTGCTAACAGTTCTTTCTAACAGACAGCACCAAGATCACACTTTAACCTGCTGTGAGATGCCCTAAATGAAGGGGGTCGGACCTTTAAAGGTCCCCTCCAACCCAAACTATTCTATGGTTCTATGATTCTCAGACTAAGACTAATCTGTCACAGACTAGCCTAGACTGGAAATGTCCAGTAAATATAATGTATACAGACATCACAATAATTTTAAAGGAAAACTGCACGTGCTGGAATGGAACTAAATAATGAAACATATGAAGTACATAGAAGTTATTTAGGGAACAAGATACATATTTCCTTATGGCAAAGGAGGAAAAAAATTAAGAGAAATGTTACTTGGATTGCTGCTTGTAATAAAAAAACTCAAATAATCGTTCAATGTTTTGCTAAGATCTTCTTTCATATTTCAGGTATCACTTACAACTGAAAATTACAATAATTTATGGTGACATTATACATTCATGTATACTCATATTTTAATCTTTTTTTCCCTGTAGCAGATTGTTTCTAATTATAATAATAAAATTTTTTAAGCACTAAACTGTTTTGCTAATCTTGTGTAATAAATGACATTCTGGAAATAATTACTTCCACTCCTCACTCTTTCTTTCTTTCTTTTTTTTTTAAATCCATAGCTGCACAGGTTTATATAGCAGATAAAATTTCTATATAAAACTCTGAAATACCAAAATTGTTCCCAAAACAGTTCAGTGCAGTTCCAAAACAACCTACAGTTACCATAATTACTTTTATAGAAATTAAGTGTGGTTAGACACTTTGCAAAAATAGGGTTCAATTCTAAATCACATCTACAGTCAGTTGAATCGCTCCTGTTCTAAGGCTGGTTCACCAAAGCCCCAGTCCACAGTAATCACATTGCTAGTCTGAAGTATGCCAGTTGAGAATGTCCCTAAAATGCCAGCCACCATCTGAGAACAGCTAAAGCACAGTAGCTACTGCTCTGATCCTTTCTGTTCCTCCAGTATTCTTCAGGCAAAGAAGCCAAAACAAAACAAACAACATAAAAAAAACTGCCTCAATGACATTATTTGATTTATGAGTATGTGTCTGCATTTTGTCTAGCTTTGTATACTGTCTGTTGCTATTTTGTTTGTCTCCAAGTTATCCCCAGCTTTCCCATTCTGACCTCTTTCATGGCTACATCTTCACCCACATGCCCAGATCCTGGGCATTCACACGATGCATAAGCTTGAGTGCACTCAAAAGTGCTAGAAGCAAGTTTTAACAGGGATAAGGGGTCACTAAGACCTCAGGACTACTGATCCTCTGCAGCACTCTGCATTGGATACTCACTGGCACCTCGGGATAAAAAACTGGCATGGGAGTGCCTTAGGTCACTCCCATGAAGTGACCCACAAAGTACCACAACCCACCCCGTGCTCCCTCAGGGCTCACAAACCTTCGTGTGTAGGATGGTTCTTGGGAAAAAAATGAAATGGCCTAAACTTTTCACCTCGAGTCAGTTTTGGCTCAGGTAGTTTTTCACTGCATGCAGCACAGACAAATGAAAGTTTCCTCAGTTAGCACTGGACTATCTCAAAAGCCAGCCCTAGCAGAGCCTGGGTTAGAGCTGGATGCTGTTCACTGCACATACACACTTGGCAAGGCTGGGGCCAGGGGCCTCTGACAGATCCATTAGAAGGCTCCTCTTATTGCTTTTTGTCCCCTCCCTTCAATCTTCATTTGGAGGCTGCTGGAAAAATACAGAGTATGGTTTTCTTTGGATGGCTCCATTGCTACTCCCAGGAGCAAACTGCTGCCAGAAGCATGCAGTTTCTTTGGGGGAAAGGTGGGCGTTTTGTAGAGGACAAGAGGCTGATCTTGGTATTTGTGATGAATCACATGCAAAACAGGAAATCACATATAAAGTGGGCTTGAAAACAAGAAAACGTTTCCTTTACTGCAAGATTCACCAAGTGAGCTCAAGGTACTTGAAAAGAGATCTCTAACAGGTCTTCAGAACACATGGCCTGAACAAGAGACTGGCTGGTCGAGTAAGAGATTTATAGGAACTTGGTTTTTTCCGATGTGTATTTCCAAAGTTCATACTGAATTGTGGCACATTAACGTATATAGATGTGGTTGATCTTAGACAAAGCATCATCTAAAAAGGCAGGGTATATCCAGCAAAGTCAATTAAAAAATAAGTACCAAAAAAAGAGGGAATAGTCTTACTTTGCAACTCTGCTCTGTGGTCCAGCAAACATCAGATGCTTTGGGGCTTGAAAGTACTGATTGACAATTATATCAGATCTAATTAATCTAGCACATTTAAATGGACTTCTTTTGCAGGTACATACTCTATTTATTCGTGTTTTGATACTCTTAATTTCATTCTTGTCATCTGGTTTTCATGTCTGATACATACAGGAAATAATAACATGTTTGAAAAACTAAGGAACTAAGTCCATTACAAACATGCATTTCCTGCTTGCATGCTCTGTGTAAAGGAGCCTGTTCTTCCCAAATATAGGTGCCTAGGGAAATGAAACCATAAAAGTCAACCTCTTCCAGGAAAGTAAATTTATAAAAAGTGCTCCTTTGAATACTCCTTTGGTGGAGTTCACATTTCAGAAAAGCTCCTACAGTCAGTGGGGTTTTAATATCCCAGCACATCAGTCTGCAGTGAACTCCAAGCACATGGGCCATGGGCTGAAGCTAAAGCTAAAGCTAAAGCTAAAGCAGCATCGTGGTCTGCACCGTCACAGTGCCATGAATGAGGAAAGATGGCAAATTATGCACACAAAAAGAATGTGTTACATTCATTCCCTCTCCTCACAGCTGAGTAATTTCCACAAGCATCATGCAATAGCTCTGGTTGCTCTAGCCACAGGCAGTACATGTCCTGCCCACACCTTCTTGCATTAGACACGTAAGTGAATCAAATACAAGTTCATTAATCAGCACTGATTCCTTCTCCACAGTTTTGCCAAACTTCTGAGAACTACTAATCAGAAAATAGCTTTTCATTTTCACAGCAAGGTCAAAGTTACACCTTTTATTTAATCATACAACCTAAATAAATTCACCAGAACATTTTTACATAAGGTTGTGAATGCACATACAGAGATCTGCAACCAGAATAACGGAGTTGGCTTTGTATTATCCCTGTTGAATTTAGTGAGACATTTACCTAACTGTACATTTCAAAGAAAAATAAAAGGCATTTTTCTGACATGAGAAATTTAAATTACTGGGGTTTTTTACTTCTAGGACTTAGAACTTTCATATCCATTTTTAAAATCACATGAAGCAATATATATTTTGGAATTCATAAGCGATTTCACTTGACAGCAAAGTTAGTGTTCCTTTCCATGAGAACCAAGGTAAAAATAAATTTTCTTCTACATATACACAGTTATTGGTAAAGAATTCATTTTGTATCTTTGAAATGCAACAAATGCTGAGCCAGACGAAAAATAAAAAGAAAATAAGAATTGAGTTATCAGTATTAAACTGATGTCCTGTTTTCTCTAGCAATCAAAAAACTCTGCAATAATAACTCCATCACAGTGTTGCTTGATCTTTATTAACAGACCATTAAAATTGTTGTCAGCTGACTCTTCAGCAGGGCAAGCTGCAATCTGCTTTTGCAAGCCCATATTGAACGATTTCCCAATTTTTTAAGGATAAAGTATGTTCAGGTAGAACACTAAAATTGACTGTAACATTTGAAAATAGCCATAAAGCATCGTTCAACTTTTTAATGAGACATGTAGCATTATCTTCTGTCAGCCAAAAAGGCCCTTGATTTTAAAGACAGCCACTACCTTGCAATTTTACAGAAGAGAAAGGTGCAGGTCTCCTGCCCACTTACATTACACTCCATCCATTACAATGAATGATAAATGACATGCAAATCTCTGAAGTTTCTCACACAGTTCTCCTTTTTAAGTTAAAATAAATCAAATTATCTTTAAAAAAAAAAATTTGCATCCTACAGTGTAAAACTACCACAAAATATTGTGTTGTCCTGCTTCTTTCTTCCTTTAGAAACAAGAAGGTCGTTTCTCTGAGCCCAGCATGACGTAGCAAACCTGTTATTTATGTGAGCCATGAGCCTTTTCAGTGCAGTAGTTTCCTTGTAACCACGGCTGCGCTGCCAGCGGCAGCCCAGCAGCTGCAGGCAAGGCATGAAGAGCTGAGACTGAAGCACAAGATGCCTCCTGATGAGCCACCCTCCAGCTGGCCCATCCTTCTCCTGGACACAGGGAAGGGACCAGCCACCAGCTTAGGGCACTGGGATATGCATCGGAGGGAACGGGTACAAGGTAGCTGAGAGGAAAAAGCCATTGGGGAGGCTGAGGGGAGGAGTGGGACACAGCATGAATGCTCTAGTTCTGACCTGTGCCTTGCTCACTAAAGCACAGGTGTGTGAATACTACTTGCAGAGTGACTTACTTGTATACTGACCAAATTTGTATTGAATTATGCTCAGATTCTCGCACAGCTGATCTGAACTAATTTTTGCCATATGCGTGTGCCTTGATTCTGCACTGACTTACTTTGCCTTCTGGAGGCAAGCAAACAACACCAGAACACAGTCATTCCTAACTAGGATTTACCAGCTTATACCAGAAGCAAAGAGTGGAAGTTGGAAAAGATGAAGTCATACAGAAATTTGGAAGAATGATATATGATAATGAAATCATAGATTCATAGAATATCCTGGATTGGAAGGCACCCACAATCGAGACTGTCATGGTTTGACACTGGCCCAACGCCAGGCACCCACGAGAGCCGCACGCTCACCCTCCCCTGCCACAGCTGGGCAGAGGAGGGAAAAGGAAAAAAAATTAACGAGGGCTTCATGAGTGAGATAAGGACTGGGAGAAACACTTCAAGGGCCAAACAGGCTGAACTTAAGCTGCAAAGTGAATTTATTACTAACAGCATCAGAGGAGGATAATGAGAAGTAAAATAAGCTCTCAGAACTCCTTCCACCCCCCAGCCCCTCCCTCCTTCCCACCGACAGCGCAGGGAGACAGGAGATGGGGGTTTGGTCAGCCCATCACCGAGATTCTCTTTCACTGCTCTGGGAGAGGAGTCTTCCCCTGTGAGGCCGTGGGGTCCCTCCCTCAGGAGACAGTTCTCCATGATCTTCCCCAGCGTGGGTCCACTCTCACGAGCAGCAGCCACACGGCACCTGCTGCAGCGTGAGCCCCTCCCATGGGCACACAGTCCTCCCAAAACTGCTGTGCCATGGCTCTCTCTTTCCATGGGGAGCAGTCCTCCAAGGACAGGCAGCTCCTGCCTGGAAGCAAGGGCCCTCTCTCTCCTCAGGGAGATCTGGATCACAGCCTCCTCCAGGCATCCGCCCGCTCCAGCACGGGCACCTCCCCCATGGTTTGCTGGTGGATCTCTGCATCCCCCATGGATCCCCATGGGCTGCAGGGGCACAGCTGCTTCACCATGGTCTTCACCACGGCCTGCAGAGGAGTCTCAGCTCTGGCACCTGGAGCACCTCCTCCCCTTCCTTCTCCACTGACCTTGGTGTCGCCATGTTGTTTTCCCTCACATGTTCTCACCTCCTCCTCTTTTCTGACTAGAATCCAAAATCTTGTGACTTTGTTTTGATTTTCTTCTTCACTGTGTCATCACAGAGGCATTACCAACCTCTCTCATTGGCCCAGTTTTGGCCAGCAGCATGTCCATCTTCAGAGCCATCAGCCATTGGCTCTGTCAGACATAGTGGGAAGCTCCCAGCAGCTTCCTCACAGGAGCCATCTTTGTGAGCCCCTGCTACCTAAAACCAGGCAGTGCAAAACCAATACAGAGTCCAACTCTTAGTCCTGCACAGGACTATCCCCAAGAGTCACACCGTGTACCTGAGAGCATTGTCCAAACACTTCCTGAACTCTGTCAGGCTTGGTGCTGTGACCACTTCCCTGGATAGCCTGTTCTAGTGCCCAACCACCCTCTGGGTGAAGAACCTTTTCCTGATATCCAAACTAAACCACTCCTGACTCAGCTCCATGCCATTTCTGTTAGTTCTGTCACTGGTCATGAGAGTGAAGTGTTGGTACCTGCTCTTCCTCTTCCCCTCACGAGGAAGTTGTAGACTGTGATGAGGTCATTCCTCAGTTTCCTCTTCTCCAGGCTGAACAGACCAAGTGACCTCAGCCACTCCTCATACGGCTTCCCCTCAAGGCCTTTCACCATCTTTGTTGCCCTCCTTTGGACACTCTCTAATGGTTTAATATCTTTCTTATATTGTGGCACCCAAAACTGCCCCCAGGACTCGAGGTGAGGCCGCCCCAGTGCCGAGCAGAGCGGGACAATCCCCTCCCTTGCCCGGCTGGCGATGCTGTGCCTGATGCCCCCAGGACACGGTTGGCCCTCCTGGCTGCCAGGGCACTGCTGACTCATTTTCAGCTTTCTGTTGACCAGGACCCCCAGGTCCCTTTCCATGGCACTGCTTTGCAGCATCTCATTCCCCAGTCTGTCCATACAGCCAGGGCTGCCCCATCCAGTGCAGAATCCGGCACTGTCCCTTGTTGAACTGCATATGGTTGGTGATTGCCCAGGCCTCTGATTTGTCGAGGTCTCTTTGCAAAGAATCTTATTAAATCCTTAGGTGTGCCTCCGTTTTTTGATCAGAACCTATCTTACCTGAAGGCACCTTATAATGATGATCCACATCTTTTTTCTGATAAGTTGTTTTGCCTTCATGTACCTGTTTATTTCCAGAGTGAAAAATTTGGTAACTTCTGATGATTAATTCTCTGTGCCTTTCACAAAACACTTTTTTTCAGGGTTTTTTTCAGCATGGATTTTGAAGATAAGAGTTAAAAATATAAATGCATACTCATAAACATATGTTTCTCCAATACAGTCTAAATTACTAATGTGGAGCAACATGATTCTTCTAAAATAACAATGTCTCTGATGAAGTACAGCAAAGCAGTACACTAAAAATCACCAGACAAGTCAGGAAGCAGCATCAAGAATAACCTGGCAGGACATAAAAGAAAGAAGCATGCTATGAGGGGGCAGAGTTCAAAACCTGGAAATGTGGAAGGAAAATCATATTCTTATTCAGCATTCACATGCCTCCAGGGTTGAACCACAGGGCATGTCAGTACTACTTCTGTACTAACAATTTAGGACAAAGGAGAAATCAAAACAGCCTAATCTAAATTAGGCAAACATAAATTATTAACAAATACAAAACGATAATGGAAAAACTCATCATAAAAATAGCTGGTGTCATCTACATGGGCAGAAATCCGCCACTATTGGTGTCTCCTAACATGGAACAGCTACAGTAGAGGGCAACCAGCACCCCATAAGCAGAATCCCTGCCAGTGTTACCCTGCTCCGAGTGCCTTATGCCTCAGGAGAGCCACAACACTGACACCTGTCAGCTGGTATTTCAGGTTGTACCTATGAGGAAGCAAAAGGCTCAAAATGGGAATGCTCACAGCAAGAAACAGTGACTGAGTGGAGAGGTTGCCTGCATGCAGAGACACCAGCAAGGCTGTGAGCATCCCCACCCACACCTCCTGGAGCTGCCCCACCACTAGGTCCCCAAAAGAAGACAGCAGAGATTGAAAATATGGGCATTTCAATACACATGGGAAGTGAGGAATGGGTCAAGAGATCTAAGGCTGGAGCCGCTGAAGAAAACGAATCTACCCAACAACTAGAGGTAACAGAGAGGCAGAAGAAGTTTTGTAGAGATTTTGAGCTAGTCTTTCGCGATATGTCTACATTACTTGAGAAATCGAGAAGATACATATGCTACCTGCTGGGACTCTGCCTGATTGCCAACTACATCTACAGATGATTTCCTGCAGAAGTATCTGCTCTGTGGAGTCTGAGGAGGTAGACAAAATCAGTACTACACAATAACTTGTTCACTATTAATAAAACTTCCAACTTAATGTAAACCAATTTCATTTACCCTGAAAATCAGTCTTGCATTATGCAGGAGGAAATATAGAGTTTTATTTTGTTGCTGCAGCCAATGAAATATACTGAAATCTGCATTAAGCTAGCTCTCTAATAGTACTAATCAGAAAAACAAAGTTCCATAATTAAAAAGAGGTAATTTCTGCCTTTTTTATATGAAAGACCCGATTGATGGAAAATAATCAATAGAAGCACTTTCTAGCCAAGAAGCTGCTCCCAGGGAGGCACCATCTGGGAGGCAGCAGGGGCAGCCTCACTGCTCAGATACTCAGCTCCCTTGCTGCTGATATCCATATGTTTCAGGGGAACAGGTTTGGCTTGAAGTACAAAGTGAAAGGCAGACTCCTCTCACCTTTCATCCAAACAGTGACCTCGGGGGGAAAATCCCTGCATTCTCCCTGCACTGACAGCACGTCAGGTCTTCCAGCACAAAATATGGAGGAAAACGTTCTGTGCATTCATGTAAATGGTTGTCACAGGTATGCACTCTCTGCTGGTTGTATTAAAATTTCAAGGTGATCAGCATCTGAGTATAATGAACACAGTGAAAGCTCAGTTGCTTAATTGTACTAGATTTCTCCCAGCCAGACTTATTCCTGGATGCAAATCAGGAATAATAAAAAAATAAGATCAATGACAAGTAAACACTCCAAATCCAAGTACTAGTACAGCTCATGAAATCGAGGCTAGAGATCTTTTTTCCATATCAAATATGTTATTTCTCTTTGACCACCTAAGGGTAAGTCACACCAGCTGTAAGCAAACCCAGACACATGAATTGGACAAGTAAACAAGACTCAGTCCTTCTCTCTTTATTTTTCCTGCAAATTCTATGTTCATTTCTGCTTGCAGAAATACATTATTCCAGCATCATAGCAAATACAGTGAGTTAATTGCAAGTTGATTGACCAATTGTATGGTCATATAAAGACCTTTCTGCACCTTAGGAAAAGGTCTCAGACCAGCAGAGTCTCGGCTTCTGCAGCAGGGACTTCCAGACCCCTGAAGACACAGCAGTGCAGGAGACCTCCAGACGTTACAAACATCCAGGGCTCAGCATCAAGAGCCTCCAGGGTGTCAAGCACTGCCCCTCCATCCCAGCCTGACCTGGCACACACAGGTGCAGTAATGTGCAAAGATACACTTTGGATCTAACATATTCTTTTGGCCAACCTGTTTGCGAGACGCATCGTGGCAGAAACAGATTCAGTAAGAAGGGCTTTCTGTCCCAAACTGACGGTCATCAAGCACAGGTGCAGAAGATTTCAATTAGTAGTTATTAAGAAACACTTCATTAAAGAGGGAGAGGAAAAGAGAAAGAACAAAGCAGGCTTATCTCCTGAATCATGAAAGGAACAAATCCACAAATGCTGACAAATTTCTTCTAATTAGTCTTTAGTAAACATCTGCTGCCTCATTAAAAAAAAAAAAAAGAAGAAAAAACAAAAGAACCCAACAAACAGCCCCCCAAAACATACATTCTGCTTAGTAATAAATCTGTGTTATCTGCCATAGACTTTCATGAGAGCAGAAAACTATTCTCTTCAGATGTTACCGAGGTTATTTATCTAGACATTTATCATTACTTCTTTGAAGTTCATGTGAAAAAGATCCTAGAAGGTCCTAAAAGGATATGATCTATATTTTACCATTAGTGACTACAAAGGGTTTGTGACTCATTCTTGATCTCACCCTAGTCAATGGTATTACTCATTCACTTTGATAGGCACAAGATGAAACTCTAAAGTTGAAATCCTATTTCCCTGAAATCAACAGAATTTTCTATCCATTTTATTGGGTTCAGGATTTCAACCTGAAGCTTTGAAGAGAACAGAAAATATTCACTCCTCTGCAGAGGCCTCACATGGGTGTTTGTGTGTCTAAAATCCCCCTAAATCTGGTCTGAAGGCTCTGGTAATAGTGCTTGCATCCCTCATCTGAATAATGGCAAAGTTGAGCCCAGAAAGTAATAGAGCATTTCCGGCATATTTTAAAATTTAAAAGTCTATAAAAGAAATACAAGTCTGCTTCCCTCTGGCCCCCGCCAAACAAGACTGCATACCCTGTATGTGCACCCAGTTAGCAGTCTACTCATACTTAGCCCTGTGTTGAATGGCAACATCTGTTTCCTACTTACACTCCAATACCTTTTACAGACATTGTGGTATCAGTTGAATGGACTACACAGGTGCTATCCTGTTTCCCTTGTTTATAGGCGGGAAGTATTTCTTCTGTAAAGAAAAAACAGCAGGAAAATACTCCTTTTATAACACAAGTTGTCTAGACTACATGCATTATAAATAGACCAAAACATTCTCTTCCATATGTATTTCTGACTCTTATTTGATTAGGTAGGAAGAACCCCAAAGATTTAGTGTTCAAATTCTATCTTGTACACTTTAGACCCAGCCTAAATTAACATGTAAGAAATGTCAGTGGACTCACTGGCCAACACTTAAATGCTGCATATATCCCATTTGACAGCTCCAGCTGCCTGGAATGAGCTGGTCGATTCTATTTCTGTTTGCTAGCTTATCATTTTATCCTCAACCTCATCCTCCCCCCTCCTCCCCCATCTCTAGAGAGTCTTCTCTAGTCTAATTTAGACCAGACATAGCCTCTGGAAGTCACTCCAAAACATCCACTGCTCTCCTTTCATTCAGTGATCCAGTCATCTTGCCAGAGGATGCATTCAGTTTCTCAGACACCGTTTGCCCTTGGTAGCCACATGCTGGGTGTACCCAGTCATGCCTTAGCATTTGTGGGTCTGTATGTAGCTTCTACTCCCACTGAAGTGAGCCTGACTGGTCTGGAGCCTCTCTCCTGAAGAGGGGTATGCCTTTGTTTATTTCCAGTCCCCAGGAATCTCCCTGATCTGCATGACCTTTCAAAGAGACAGAGAGAGGCCTCACAACTGGCCAACTCCTCAACACCTTCAGATGCATCCTGGATTCATATAAACTCCGGTACAATCTGAATATTTGATTAAGGAACTGTCTTTATAATTTTGACCTTACACATAGAACTTTTAAAACATGATTTTGTGTATTTACACAAAAAAATCCCAAACGGTTATGTTCTTATTTGGTTAAGAATACCAAAAAATGTAAGGAATATATATAAACCTGGTTTTTTATCTCAGGCATTCTTGTCCCCTGGAGTACAAGGTCTACTCTATTTCCTATTCATCTCTTTCACCCTTTTTTCTTTGCTCCTGCTGTCATTAGTTTTGTTTATGACGCTCTCAAAAACTGGCGATTTTTTTCCATATTCCTTATGACACCTCAACCCCACCTATTAATATTACAAGCTGTACCCCTAAGCTCAGGGAGGCTAAGATAAGCTTTCATTACATTGTAGAAATGAAGGTATGGTTGTAATTAACCTTTTGTAATCATGTAGAAAACAAGCTAAGAAAATAACACACAACACAACACACAACAACACAAGAAAAGATAACACACAACACTTCCATCCCCCAAAAAGTAACAAGAAACTCTCCTTATTAAGGAATAGTACTCAACTCTAAACAATTTTTTTGTGGAAATAGATGTCATGATGTTAGTGTTGCATTCACCTAGTCCTGGCACATGGGACAGCCAGGCAATGGTAGTACAATAATTCTTAATCCATGAACTTTACATAAATGGGAAGCCCTCAATGTTGCTGCAATAATTTTTACTCCATGCACTTTAACTATGTAAATGGAAAGCCCTTTATTTTATGTATGAAATACTTCAAAGAAGCAATGCGGAATCTCTCAATGAATTCCACGGCCGTGGACACCAATTCATCTGTAGCATGGCAACACGGATAGACTTCAAAGCATCCTGGTACCAGGGAGAGGACAGAGCCTGAATGAGTGAGACTTACATTGTAGGGGAAGTTCCGGATGACAGTCAAAAGGATCGACAAACTCAGCATTGCTCAGGAATCAGTTCAGCTCTCCCCCCAGCCCAGGGATGACAGGGATGCAGGATCGAACAGGTTGACTGAAAAGATACTGAACCTGCTGGTCTGGATGGACCATGTGGACATGAAGGTATCTTACAAGAGATGGTGTCAATGACTGCCATCAATCAAGGCTTTGAGCTCTAGACAACATGAGATCTTGTCTCTAGGCAGTGGCAGTTCATAAACTGAATGGGTGTGCTAACAGCCCTCATTCAGGCTAAGGAAAGCCGCAGCTGAACACTTCAGTGGACTTAGATAACGAGACAATAGAAGCTACTGCCCCGGGCAATCCTGCACATGATAAAACCTAAGTAAGGTGATGCTTTTAATATCCCCATCTATCTTATTTGGAAAAAAAAAAAAAATCTTTAATTCGTTCTCCATTTATCAAAGGAGAATAGAAGTCAGCATATCCATTAGCTTCCTCTGTATCTGAAATTGCCTGAAAAAAATTTACAGCACAGCTCATTAACTCAAGGGCAATGGTACTTTTGTTGTTTTCAGGATCTGTGGACAACTTGACCACTTGAGTTGCCCAGGGCAACCATCCTGCACAACCAAGGCGGCTCACAAGCACACTACATACTGAGTAACATGGGCATACAAATGGCTCTGCAGAGTGTGTTAAATCCAATGGGATTTTCTTTGCTCTACGAGGCCTCCCAGCATCACTGTTTTGCACCAATTTTTTCAGCATGCATGGCTTTGTCAGCCCTCTCTCAGCTAGGTCAGAGACAGCCGAATGCATCTCTGTTCAAGCTAATACAGTCTTCCAGAAATGGGAGCACTGAAGAGTAAAGTGAAGAGATGCAAAATAGCTCAGAGAGAGCCAGGCTGTCCTTGACAGATCCTGTTGCAACCTAAGCAGCTCCATTCAGTGCTGCTCTCATGCCTTTGCATCACAGGTTACATGCAGACCTTCCCTTATCCAGTTGCCACAGGTCTCTCTCTTCCCCCTCCCAGTCCCCTGGGAGATAAAAGCAGGCTATTGGAGACAAATCCTCAAACAGCCATTTTCCCAGAGAGACCAAACAGGCTGCATGGATTTTTTAGGGGTCGAGTTATTTTTTTTTCTTTGTTCTTTCAGAACCTATTTCTTTTGCCAATACAATTTCCTAAAGAAAATCCTACACTTACTTTAACATGTAGTACTAAAATACTCGCCAGTTCTCTGAAAGCTCAAAATCAACCTAGTGTATGAATGCAAGACATATCAATGAACAATAAAAAAACCCACACAACAACCTAACAAAAAAAAAGAACTCTAATGAATTCATGTTTTTTTCCTGATTTTCTCTATTATGTTTTCCTCTGTCAAAAATTAACACCCCCAACTTCTAGTTCTACATAGTGAAACTATGATATTCTAAACCCATATAATTATCACCAGTAACTAATGTTTTAAAATACTACTATTGTATACAGATATTAAAATACAAAAGGTAATGACAAGTTACTTTCTATATTTCTAGAAGCCTAAGGCATAGATTCATTTAAAGTACACTGTAGTATGATTGCTTCCTCAGAATTATTATACAGTTAACATCTCATTTAAAATTGAATGATTAACATGGTAAAACAAACTTACTTAGCAAAAGAAAAGCTCTGTCACAACACTGTATTTTAGGCACAACAGTGTATTTATAAACTCTCCCGAAAACATACTGGAACTGCCAAATCTGTGCTTGACACACAATTCATACAGCCCTGCTAAGAAATGAGTAAAACCAGGCAGTGCTAGGGATGTAGGCGTGCAAATGCCATCTGAAGACATCTTTGTGGAAAAGTGCCATTTTGGTTGTGTAACTGGAGGCCCAGAACTCTCATCAAGGAACAATTATATTCTCTGCTATTCTGGCAATGATCTGATTAATTCAATCTAGTTGATAGATGTCCTTAGCAATTTTCGTTAGCAAATTGACTCTATTGTATTTGCAGGCATGACTTTAATGCTATTTGGAGGCTGTGCCATGTCAAATAGCAGGATTTGTGCCTGACCTATGTCTGAGAAAGTTATCCACATCATATGTCAAGAAGTAAGCTTGCTGAGCACACTGTGCCCTTTAAAATGCTATTCCAGGAAGAATCAGTCACCACGCAAGTTGTTTCTACAGTTCACTACTGCAATTGCCTGTCCTACATGAACTCCATAGGCTAACAGGAATGATCTCATTTGGAACACAAAACTAAAAGAGAAAAGTAGGACTAAAATACCCAGCAAGGAATCACTCACAAAAAAAAC
The DNA here is from genome assembly GCA_013398855.1 of Mohoua ochrocephala. Lineage (NCBI taxonomy): Eukaryota > Metazoa > Chordata > Aves > Passeriformes > Acanthizidae > Mohoua > Mohoua ochrocephala. Next base: position 302,554 of record VZTA01014637.1, read on the forward strand.
CCAAAAAACCAAAAAAAACAATAAACTAAACCAACCAACCAACCAACAACACCCCCCACCAAACAAAACCCTGAGATGTTTGTGTGCTATTTTTAAAGGCTAAAAATATTTTCAGACAGCATGACAGAGTTCTGTCCACTTTCACAGGAACTTAGAATCTTTGTGGTTTCTGCAAAGACATACCTAACTAACATTTTCTTTTATTTTAAATCATCCTTCCATTATTCATCTCTTTTTGTATGCTTGGAAATTGCAGCTCCCTCGTCACCTCATTTCTACTCATTTTGTATCACATAAATTTCCAGTCTGTCGCATCTGCAGATCTTGTAGCCATTTAAATATATATCTGAACCCTGGAGGCACAGCTGTGTGCCCTGAGGGCAGAATAAAGCCACAACAAAATATGGAGAGTGCTGAGACGACACTTTATCGAGGGAACATGCACGTGCCCCATCCTTCGAGAGTGACTGCTCTAAGGGCTTTGAGGCAGAGCTCGCTCCCTTTACTCCATGGGCGCCAGCAGCGTGCTCTGTACAAGCCTGGATGGGTCTTGTTCCAGGTTCACCCAAGCAGGATGGTTCTGGGAAAAAAAGCAACCTTTCCCCTCATATAACCAGTCTGAAGGTGGAAACGGTTTGTCCCTGAATCCCTACGGACATTCTAAACGATGCATGTCTTCTAAATTAACATACCATACAGTCATAAACTCACAGCTACTTTGTCATTAACCATACAAAACCCACACATTTAGGAAAAGGAAATAAAAAGGCACATTGTGTTGACTTTTGGCCTGTTTTCAAGGTACTTATATGGTCCAAGTTTGGGCTGGCATCGTTGTGCCTGATAGCCCTCCAAGGTACAAGCGCAGGTTAGGCAACCTTCAGATTGAGCTGAAGGTTTTGCTGGCATGAGTAAACAAAATGCTTCCTTGTGCCACACACAAGCTGGTTTTGTACCTGCTCTCCATGACTTGGGACAGAATGTAAAGGCAATGATGGTATATCAGACTGGAGCACTGCAGACTGGAGCCCCTGCTTTATTAACACGACAGACAGACCGCACTGCTGCAGCCTGAGCACGTTCTCAGTGCCTTCCTACCGATTAGATTAAACACTGCTCCGGAGAGTCCACTTCACGGATGAGAGACTAATGTTTACTTTATGTTTCTCCACCTTTCAGTCTCGGTGCCATGGCTGCTACTACAGCAGCCCATTAGTATTAATTGGTATAGTCTTTTATGACACACTTGAACAGTGGAAACCATTCCCATATCACCAGTTCATTTCAGAGGCACAGATCCTACCCAGCGCCACCAGCCCAAATTAGTTCTGGGCTAGCGACCAGAGTGGAAAAGCTTGATATCCCCCTGTTAATTCAATGAGCTCTTACTAGCATAATTGAAGAATATTAGCTCAAATAAGTGTAACATTACTTTTCCTATCAGTTTAAATATCTTTCTTTCTTCTTTTTTTTTTTTTTTTTAAAAGTANTTTTTTTTTTTTTTAAGTAACATTCAGTGTTCAGTTGGGAAGCTGCTTATATTCTCTACAGAATCACTGAAAAGCATTTGACCTCTCAAGAAGAAGTAAGTACTTCAGTAAATTCAAAATATCATAACGCTGAGTTATTATTACACAAAAAAAAAAGAAGAAAAATTACATAGGTCCTGCAGTTTTAATATTTAGAAAGAAAAAAGTTTTTTCTTGAGAGCATGCATGGTTATAATATATGAGATTGTAAGGTAGTTGCTGTTCATCTTTTCATAAAGAAGGACAGATTTGGAACATTTTCCATATATATTCCTCTGGCTGCACCAATAAGATCACCTCATATAAAACATAAACTGCTGTATAAAACATAAAACGCTAACAGCAAATTCTTTAAATACCCTTCTGTGAAGTACAAAAACATTAGATAAATAATAAACAAACTGTAGGAAATCATGAACATCTACAACTTCAGGACATCAAAAACATCAGCTAAAGCTTATCTAATGGTTCATAGACCAACTAAAGATCTTATTCAGCTTGCTACAAAACAAAAAAGAGCTGTGTTTTCCACTTGCCTCACAGACAGGCAGGTTTGGTAAATTCATCTGCTACAGCAAAGCTTTGTGCAGAGAGACAAAGGCTGATGTGGGAGCAGAAGAGACACAGTCCTGTACAGGATATATTTACACCTTAACATCTATGCTGGATCCCCTTGTCTCAGTTGATCACTTTATACACAAACCCAGGTATCTACAGGCAGGACTACAGGTGTCTTCAGACCAGCCTCCTGAGCTGGTTCTTGCTCCCACAGGGCCAGCTCAAGCCCACCACGAGCACAGTCACCCCTTCCTCTGTGCTGTTTATCTCCATGCCTTCCTCAGCAGCCTCTCAGACTAGAAATCTGACAGGCTGAAGAAGGGACTGTGTAGGTCTCTGGGTCCTGTTCGTAATGCACCGAGCACTGGAGGTTCACTAATGGGGCTCCCAGATGTCGGAGTAATTAAGAGTTTGACCGCCTTGTATTACTTGTAAACTGCTAAATGAGATAGGTACAGGGAATACACTGTGTTCATTACAGATACTGTCACTGCTTAATAAAGTAATCTTGTAATTAGCTTGAATCAGTCAAAAATTTTAACTCAAAAAATAAATAGTGTGCTTTAACAATGTTGGGGTGTCCTCACTATCAAATTTTAGTAAGTGTCCAACATTTGAAAAACTTGACATGATGAGGGAAGTGGTTAATTTGTTATGTGCTCATTAGTAAAATATTTGGAGATAATTTTTGTTCTTAATCAAAATCTTCTAAGGTTTGAGAACAGAACATACAGAAGTATTTCTGATTTTTTGAATGAGCCACTTTTTCACATTTACATCTCTTGTCTAGATAAATATGAACACAACCTGTGTTATCAGTGCTATGAAGATCCCATCATTTATTTACACAATAGACACAGAGCTCATGTCTCACAAGTTGTGCTTTCATAGTGACAGTCTAAAGCAGTAGCTGTGACAGAAGAACTACACTTATATCTTGAAAAAGTATTTTGCTGCCACATTAATGTCACAGCAGAAGTTAAAAACTCTTAGATTTGATTACACATAGGCACAGGACAGATGTCTACAGATGGTTTGGGGTGGATGGTTGTGAAACCGCAACAGCTGCGCGACCGTGTGCAAGACAGACCTGGAGTGAAGAGGTTTATTTCCTTCGCTGCTGCTGCTGATCACTTTACGCACCAGCCAGAACATAATTTCCACTCCCTTTTGTGCCTCAAGAAGTTTAACTTCAGCGATCAGGTCCTTATTCACAAAGTTATTAGAAATTCCCACATGGTGCTCTCACTGCACGTTTTTGTTTGAAAAGAGGTCAGTGGTCTCCAAGAAGGCCACATTTTAGCTCTGCTAACAACACAAACAGCTCCTTTCCTAGTTAGCTTCAATCCTGCAAAGTAGTTTGGCTGAATTCTTTCCTGAGTGTTGTTCAGCTTTTTCAAAGAAAACACACAAAGTAAACAATTATTAAAAACCACCCATTTATTAAAAATCATCATAGTTTGTAGAGTATAAAAGCAGATGTGGACCATTTGGGCACCACAGTGGTAAATAGCTGGAGAAAGCCAAATTAAACATTTCCAATTAAGTTAGCAAATTATTCAAGTTGTAAAAGGAATTCCGGTCCTTGGATTGAAGCTGTGAACTCAGTGGGGCTAATTTACAGTTCTACTTTTGGTGTAAGTCTGTTGTGACAAGAAGTGGGGGAACAAACAACCAACTTTTCTCCCACGCACCCCTCTGCTTGGGCAGTGCACTATGCACACACACGTCCTGCCTGGAAGGTAAGAAGCTGCCAGACTGTTCCTGCTGCCAACATAATTCCACACTTGCATCTGAATCACAGTAATTCCCAACACACCACCTTTATGCAGGTGAAGCCAATTTCTCCCTTACTCCCTACAGCCTCCTGAATAGCACTGTGCAGAAATGATGGGCAGATTCTGCTTAAAGCTTCGATGAAGCAAACTCAGAGTGAACTTAGTAGGATATTTTAGTCCTACTAATGAACACTGACAGCTTGTGCAGTTTTATACCTTCACCTAGGACTCACCTCTGAACATAGTAGGGTAGATTATATTTGTATTGTACATTAAAAATTACACATTTTCGCCTCTTTCTCCAAGTTTTGTGAAGTTTACTTGTTTTAAAATTATCTGAATTCATAAATTCTACAGGGCTAAATGGAAGGCATTTAATCTAATTTGATAATCAGATTTGTAGGCATTGATGCTTTGAAGTGGTTAACTGGGTAACAGCTAATTTCCCTGTGGGATGAGCAATGCACCAACCTCTCCTCCCCCTGAATGACAGCAGCATGTAAATATCTGCTGTGTTTGAAAAACTCTTAAATCACTAGCCATTAAGAAACACTAATAACTTCACTGGTTTCATACATAATTTATTATGAAGAGACTAATGTGGTCTGTATCAGAGCATGTCTGCAACCCCTGAATCAGTTGAGGTTTCTTCCAACTCTGGTGACTTCTGCTATGATTTCCAGTTGGTGCAAACTATCATCTGCCAGTACTGCCCTTTACCAGGAAATTTTACTTGCCTGGTTAGGACAGCCTGCCCTCACATACTTGTAGAGTTGTTCACAGGCAGTAGCCAGAAATATGAGCTGGGATCAGGAATAACAAGGAATGTTATAAGACAGAAGAGTAAATAATCTGCCTTGCAAAGAAACTAATTTACCTGCTGGTACTATCAGCATACGAAAGCAAAGGGGATCAGCACTCATACAACAGAGGAGAGCTACCCATTTAATTTAGCCCATGGTCACAGTGACTGAATTTGAATTCCATGGGAGTAGTTCAGTGCACTTGAAAGAGAGTTTGTACATATTTCAATACAAAATTTAGAGCATTACAGAACTGGAAGAAAGACTCTTGATTTCTTAAGAACTTAATTAATTTCTTTGATTTCAACAGCCTTTTTGGTGAGGTTCTGCTCAGAAAGGTGGTGGCAAATTGCTCGATCCTGCTTGCGTCAGTGAAACAAAACCCAAGATGAAACATAATGAAATGAACAGAAATCATCTGAATTGAATAGTTTGAGCTGAACCTGTTCCTGTAGTATTGATGGCAGCAGGATTACAACTGTTTGTTGGATTACAGGCTAAACAGACCAAAACCATTCTCTTTAAAAGTCACTTAAATACAGTGAGAAAAAGGTACATTTAAACCCTCTACCCATGAGCAAATATTACAACTGTCTACAAAGTATCCTTCTATCAAGTTTTGTTTACTAAGAGAAGTAGTAAGTTTTATAATATCTTTATTTTATATACAATCCTACTTCTTCAAGTGAAGAAGGATTCACTTCAAAATCATAGAAAATATCAGAATGGCATGTAAGGTAAGGGCTCTCATAAACTTCAACATATGTAGCACAAATTAGAATGTTTATAGAAGCTTACAGAAAGAAACCCTAATTCTGCATTAATTGTTTGCTGTGAATTTAAAAAAGAAAGAAGGAAAGAAGGAAAGAAGGAAAGAAGGAAAGAAAAGAAAGAAAAGAAAGAAAAGAAAGAAAAGAAAGAAAAGAACGAAAGAAAGAAAGAAAGAAAGAAAGAAAGAAAGAAAGAAAGAAAAGAAAAGAAAAGAGAGATGCAAATATCATCTTCCCTCCCTCACCTGAACAAGAAATGTAACTTCCAAGAGTGGGAAGACTTGTTCTCTGTTTCTTATATATGCTTACACACCAGGAAACAACAAGCTCTGGTAGAGGAAATACAAGCATTAAACTGAAAGCCTTGGTTCCCCCACCATACATTAACTTAGCAACTTACAGCATTTCCCTGAGTGGGATATGCTTTGGGGGCAGCTTGCTTCAAGCAATGAAATCCAATTATACTTTAACTGAAGACCCTGTTTTTATTAACAAACATGAATACAGCTAAAGAATGAATTATTTAAAATCCTTAATCATTCTGTATTACTTTGATCAGTGCTTCCTGAATGTACTGCAAGGGACTCTGTTTATTCAATTTTCTCTTGCTATGATGGTAGACTGCACGACAACAGGTTTATTGTGCTAATACATCTACAGTGTTAACAAACAACTGACACTAGCTGGCTGCAAAACTCCTCAGGGCTGCAAATACCTTCTTTTATTAATATGTATTTCCCCACTAGGATGGAATCACACTCCTAGATACTTTTCTACATAAATAACTCCAGCAGGGTCATCACAGATGTCATACATAAATCAAATGTGCCTTCAAATAGCATTAATTGATGCTGAACTGTTCAATGTCTTTGTGGACAGCATGGACAGTGGGATCAAGTGCACCCTCATCAAGTCTGCTGGTGACACCAAGCTGTGTGGTGTGGTCAGCACACTGGAGAGAAGGGATGCCATCCAGAGGGACCTGGACAGGCTTGAGAGGTGAGGCTGTGAAAACCTCATGAGTTCAACAAAGTGAAGCGCAAGGTCCTGCACCAGGGTCACAGCAATCCCAACCCCAGGCACACCCACAGACTGGGCAGAGAAGTGATTGAGAGCAGCCCTGTGGAGAAAGACTTGGGGGTGACGGTTGATGGAAACCGCAACGGGAGCCGGCAGTGTGGCCTCACAGCCCGGGAAGCCAACAAAATCCTGGGCTGGATCAAAAGGAGCATGGCAGCAGGTCAAAGGAGGTGATTCTGCCCCTCTACTCTCCTCTTGTGCCACCCCACCTGGAGTGCTGCATACAGTTCTGGTGTCCCCAACATAAGGTGGACATGGAACTGTTGGAGCAAGTCCAGAGGAGGGCCACAAAGATGACAGGCTGAGAAAGCTGAGGCTGTTTAACCTGGAGAAGAGAAGGTTGCGTGGAGACCTCACAGGGTCTTCCAGTATCTGACGGGGGCCTACAGGGGAGCTGGAGAGGGACTCTTCATCAGGAACTGTAGTGAAAGGACAAGGAGGAACAGGCACAAATTAAAAGAGAGGAAATTTAGGTATTAGGAAGAAATTATTTGCTGTGAGGGTGGTGAGGTACTGGAACGGGTTGCCCAGGGAGGCTGTGGATGCCTCATCCCTGGCAGTGCTGGGGTTGGATAAGGTCTTGAGCAACCTTGGTAGTGGGAGGTGAGGGTTGGGACTGGATGATCTTTAAGGTCCCTTTAAACCCTTAACATTCTAACATCCTATGAATAACCTAGATTCAAACTGGCATCGTAAGAATTAAAACAATTATCCCACATGCCTTAGGGTGCTACAAAAATAACATTAAACTGATATTTGTTACAACATTGTCCTGATTCTTCTCTCATCTCTGCTATATTAGACATAGACAAGCTCAAAGAGATGGATCCTCCTGCCATAACCAAAACATGCCTCCCCGATACCCACAAAAATTGCAAAGAACCCCAAAAGCAATCTGTTCCTCTCCTCCTCCTCCCTCCCCCCTCACCAAAAAAAAAAATCAATAAAAGCCCCCTGACATAGGCACTGTGTTTATGATGGAACTTATAACAGAAACATGTTAGTTATGTCTGAAGATTTACAAACACTAGCCTTGGGAGGAAAATGATGCTTTACAACAGAGCTGATCTGCAAATAATTGTTGAACCAAATTCCTGTAACAGCAAACCGTACATTTTATGCTATCACCTGGTGGCACTGTTATACAGCCTGCTCCATCTCTGTTTTCAGCACTCGGCTCTGGGAGTGCACATGGTGCTGCATTTACCCTGGGGTTACACAGAACCTCCCAGGAAGCGCTGGGATAGAGTGAGCCAGTTGACCTAGACACTGGGTTTTGTTTTGGACTTAAAAATATTGCTGCCCTCCCAAAACAGGCATTTGTTGGCTTGACATTTGGGAAGAACACATATCTAAACTACATCTCAAGGCTGGTGTTGGTACAAATAATAGCAATTTGCATGTAAGTTTCATATTTCTGATACTTCTACCATAAACAACACACTAGCAACCTGACTGAAGACCTGGGAGGTTTCAGTGGGACAAATACCAGAAGAAAGCAGTTGTATTAATGCAGATGGTTTTAAGGGAACTTGCTTCACTGAGCAGATAAATATGAAGATCATGTAATACAACCCCCAGAAAATAAGAATAACCGCAAATATTAACAATCTGTCCAGTCTGTAGAAATAATATTTTTAACGGCTTCCTTTAACAAAGATAGAATAATCTATACATTGTGCTAAGAAAGCCCAAATGTAGCCCAACAAACCTGCATCTCCTATCTTTCAGAATACATAGAGAGTTTACTAATTTACAGGCAGCTAATGAACATTCAAAACTGAAACATCAGTTATGCTAATAAGCAGCAGATACCTCTTCAGTGTATGAGATTAGATACCACTATACATAATTTTGCATTCATACATATTATGTGTATTGGCTAGAAAAACATGATCCCACTGAAGTCTCTGACAACTAAAAATCAAATTATATTTAGGTTTTCCCCCTCTATTTTCACATCTTATTCACATGTAAGTCATCCTGACAGTAGGAAAGGGGAAAGTATAAGTCTACAAGGCAGTGGGTAGACAACAACAACCCAAAACATGTTAAATGTTCCCACCTTTTCCCCCTTACAAAACTATAACTGAAGCAAAGTACTTATCAGTAGATTAGAAATGAGATTTCTGTATTTTTCCTAATAAGGTACATTACCTAGAGATTCTCCCCCTGTTCTTTAAAATTAAAAATGTCTTAATACCAAATGTGATCGATAGGGATGTTGTCAGCAGAACAAGAATCTGAGAAGGCTGATTTTATTAACAGAACATTGGATTATGGTGTGACACAGGGCTCTTCTGATGTTCCATATCACTCCTTGTGCTTTCCTCAAGTGAATATTTTCGATAGCTCCGCTCCTCTTCATTGCCTGGGTTCCACTCTCATTTATTTGCAGACTTAGCCTTGTGCTGCTCTCCTCCTGTACTGGTGCTTCACCGACACTCTATTCTTCACATCTGTAGCGCTGCCACTCCTTGTCTCCAACAGCTTTACTCAGATCAGGCACCTCTTTCTTTACCCAAGCAGAGTTTAATATCCCATGGTTTATTCAGATGAATTATAGATCCCTCAGACATATTTATTTCAACCCTATGAAATCATCTTTCAGCCTTTCTTTGCTAAGTAATATAGACTGAAGTTGTAATAAAGAATTTTTGTTCCCTCTCAATGTAAGACAGTTTCACTACTCACGTTTAAAAAATAAAATTAAATATCCTTTTTTTTAAGTTGTCCCTAACTGTCATTTAGCACACTCTCCCCCTAGAAAAATACAAAAATTAAATCATTCAAAAGAACTCACAGCATCTTGTTCATAGCAGAGTAGAGAAAAATATTTATTGCTTTGAAGAAGAAATTGGCAAACTATCCAAAAGAAAATGAAGTTATGCTTTTTCTGTCTCTGGTAGATGAAATAAGAAAATCAATTTGATGGTGTGTATGGTAGTAAAACAATGAAGGAGATGGGGCTTTTAAAGGACCATCAAATGCAGGAACCTCATTCAATGAATACTGAGACACTGAGTTGAACCCGATCCACCTAAAGGTGGATTAATGGGGCTTATTGGAGAAAGTGTTTTCTGTCAGGTTATTTACAAACACACATAACAATGGCACGGTATTCCTGAGATTACACTATTCCGCTTGTACCTGTTCTCATTTAAACAGGGAATCCTTCAGAACCACCTTGCCAGGGAAAAATAAATTCTCCTCTCTAGGAAGAGCCTGCTGTATAGAGTTCAACGTGAGCCCATTACTTCTCAAATTATCCATCTTTACTGTCATACCTTTCACTTGTGATGAGTTACAATCCCACCACTAACCCTAGCAGAGAAATGTGGTATTTAAAGAAGGCCAAACTGCTTGGCTTGGTTTGTTTTCCAGCAAATATTGAATAAGAAATAAGTTTTTTATTTTACATTTGGGATATTATCTTCTTCTATCTGACAGGTTTGAAATGTATGCATTTCATATTGATTTTAAAAAATCACAAGAAATCAGTGCAGGCTTAGATCAGTGTCAGATAACATGAGAAAGCTGCTCTACTCTAAGTAAAAATATCAAAATCAACTCAGCTGTGCATTATGTAGTTGCAATCCCACAGGGATTTTTCTACTGGAGCTGAGTTTGGGCCAAACCACTAGATGATTTTTTGTTAGCTGTGAGTCAGCAGTGGTGTCATTCAGCATTTTCTCAGGGTTCACACTGGTGATGGTATCTCTCCAAGATCCCAGCAGATTTCAGTACCTAAATGATGCTAACGTTAGCAGCCACGTTGGGATGTCTTGACCTGTGAACAATCAGTGTCTCATGTTTTATTAAAATGAGAGTTTCTTGTTTTTAAATAGAACTTGTCATTTAGTTCTTAGGCTGAATTTAAGCAAATTTCTCAAACCATCATTTTACTTCCTAGTACATTTATGTTTTAAAAAATGACTATAGGGAGGAGCTATTTTCTCTGAGATTTATTCAGCGCAAGAACATCAGAAACTTGGCAAACTATCAAAGAGCCAACCTCAGCACTGTTTTACATACAAGTAAAAAGGGAAAACATAATTCAAACTGTAGATAGATGACAAAAGCACCTAATTCCATACCCAAGTGGTCACACAGGTTCCTAAACAGGTGTATGGCAAAAGTGCCTGAGAAACGGCGAGTCAACAGCTCTTAGAACAGATCATGCTTGCCACATTTCCTCTGGCAGAGGAAAGAGACTGTCATTCTACCTTCTAAAAATTAAAAGAATAAAAGAATCTCTCAAGCATATTAATTAATGAGATTCATTGGAAACATAGCAGGCTGCTGCCACTATTTAGTTTTCATGAACATATCTGGCCAATTAGTATCTAAATTTATAAAAAGAATTTTTTGTATAATGAATATTTTATGCTTGTAAAGTCTTTGCATACTGCTATGTGCATACTAATGCTCTGTAATTGTGGAATGCTCAACAGTACAATAACTCCATGACAAAATCCAACTATTTTTCCTGGTTCAAGATAAAAATCAGAGTTTAGTGACAACACTCAGTTTCCATAATGTTTTTGAAGGAAAAAAGCGTAACGACAAGCCAGTTTGTTAAAATCCAAAAGGACCTTCACAGCAAGCTGTCCTGGAGATGATCCTAACTCAGAATCTCTGTCTCCTAAAAATTGCATCTCACTCTTATTTATCTAGCAATGTATTTATCTAGCAATATCTAGCAAAATAATAGAATAAACAATCAGAAAACATGAATACGGGAAAGGGTAAAAATTTGTTTTAAAAATGAAATAAAACGACAGCTTGTTTGAAGCCCAGTGCATGCTACGAGATATTTGGTAGCCCCTCATGTTAAAGACCCCCAGAAATATTAGGCAGTGGGTAAGGTCTGTTCTGGCACAGTATAAATGGCTTGAATTAGATCATTGCCAGACTCTCAGGAGAACAACCTCCTTGCACAGGAGGGAGACAGTCCCACCCCATCAGCACAGGCCACCTGGTGGTGGAGACTGAGGCGGGTCGTGCCTCTCAGGATCAGCGTCCCTGCACAGCTGGATTTGGTCACTCTGTCACTTTATTCCAGACTGACTTCTGTTTCAGCGTAGTTATTCCACGATAGATAACATCAGATTTTGATCTTAGATTTCATGCTTACATATATGCTGTATGGAAGGAAACTCACTGGCTTCATTCGCCATCTCAGTGTTAGCTTCTGAGGGTCAGCAAGTCTCTTTCCAAACTGAGGTTACCTGCAGTATTTGTGGTTTGATCCTTTCCATAATATATTTTTCCACCCCCACACCTCTCATCTCTGCAGGGTTTTTTATGGTTTTAAAGAAAGTTTAAAGGAACAAGTAAAAAAACATATGAAGACAATTGATACCATCAATAAAGTTAAGTTTCTGAGTAATGTCCCAAAATCATGGCTTTCATGATATATATACACAGAGAACTGAAGCAATCCCTAAAAAAGAAATATCACACTCCCCTTGGGCCAAGAGATCTTCCATGATATTTTAAGAAATTTTAAACTTTGGTTTGGTTTTTTTTTGAGAGTGGAGAATCAGAAAAATTCTGATTCTAACTTTTTTAAACTAAAAAAACCCCCAAATTTTTATGATCAATTTTAGTGCTTTTTAAAAATCTGTATAGAATTATCAAGCTGTCTGAAAACATCACACTTTATTTCAGAATGAATAAAATACGAATAATCACAACAGGTGCTTTGGTGTGCTAACATTCCCTTTACTTATAGAAGGAGTTGTTGAGTTTTCAAAACCTCTAAAGATAGAGACTGCACAGCCTCTTTGTAACATCCTCATGCACTGGGGAAAAAAAGTTTTTCCTTATTTCAAGTCTAAAACTCTTACATTTCAATCTGGGCCGGTTGTCTGCCGTCGTTCTGCCTTGCAGCACTGCAAAGAGCAGACTACCAGGTATCTCACTGGCAGACAGCGACAGGCTGCTGTAAGGTGCCCCTCAACGTGTCCCTTCTCCAGCTCCCTCAGTCTTCTCTCACAGGACCCCCGATGATCTTGGTGACTGCTGCCTTTTGATACTTTTCCAGCCATGAAGTAGTCCAACCACCTAGGCCATACTGCCCCAACATGGACATAGGGGTGCTCTGGAAGACAATGACCATTAGAAGTGAAGCTGAACAGCCTATGGAACAATCCTGGAAAATCCTTCTTGCCCTCTTTGAAAAGGGATCTAGCATTTGCCTTTTCCAAGACGCCATGGGCCTCCCATGATCTCCATGACCTTTCGACGATGAGAGTCTCACAATGACCTCAGCAGCTCCTTCAGCACCCTTACTCTGCATTCCACTGGGTCCCATGAACTCCTGTGGATCACGATTTTTCTCAAAATCACTGACTTAGTCCTTTTCCACTACCAGTAATAATTGTTCTCCCAGAGCTCTGTCTCCAGATTCAAAAGCCTCAGTCTTAACTGCCTCTGCTAACACTAAATCACTCAGCTATTTCAGCACGGAATCAATATTTTCCTTCCTTGTTCTTTCAGTGTTAGGAGGAAGACTCTGCTATTTCCCAGTACTCAAAAGACTGGTGCTCAAGGCACACTATGTTAGAAACCACGTCCTTTTTTTTCAGTCATTTTTCTCTTCTACAGAAGACCTCCAATGAGAGAGAGACTGAGGGTGATGCAACCTCTATCAGCTGAGAGCTTATGGGTCAGATCAGTTTTCCTTTTTTTTACCCCAGAGATTCAAATTTTAGTATCCCAAGAGCACACATGATTAGCTGGTCTTGCAAGCTGAGTAGCTTGCCCATAGAACTATAAAGATTTCATCTTTATCCTGACGTAAAGCAAGAAAATTAGAAAATCCCGAAATATTTCTTGTCCAAAATGACTCAGCAGATGATACGATAGCATTCTATATGATTAAAACCAAAACCAGATGCTAAGAAAAGGGAAATACTGAGATGAAAGGACATTAATGAGCATCACTTTTCTGGTGGATGCTGTCTCTATAGCTCAGAACTCATTTATATTCAAAGGATATGCAGAGTATCTGTAAAGGACAAAAGAAGGATACAACATTAAAAACTGGCCTGTAATGGCTCCAAGTTTGAAATACTAAAAAAGAGAAAAACAAAGACATGAATAAATGCTTGCTTGCTCATCCAGAGTAGCTATGTGATCTGAATCACTAATAAAAATCTTCAGAAAGGTTGAATGAGTAAGAATTTTGCATAGTTACTGTTGCTATGAGAGACACTTTCCTTATTATCCACACATTCCACAAATTATTTCCCTTTCCTTATCACTCATAAACAGGTAATGAAGTGCTAGGAAAATGGCCTCCTCTTCTAAAAGTTTCTGAGATCATATTTGGAAGAAGGCAGCCAGAATGATGCTTCTCAATAAGTACTGAGTGTTCAATAAAGAAATTGTAAGTGCTGTGAATGGGACAGAGTCAGACTCTGCAAACGTGTCCGAACAGCATCTGGATCCTCTGAGACAGAGGTGGCAGCTTCATCTCCCATCTGTCCTTCTCTAAAAGGGAGAAGATGCAGCTAAAATTTACAGCACCTACTGCGCCAAACTCCACCACTTATCTAACAACTAATACACCAACGTATGTTATGTGCTTTGCTAGCATTAGCAACAAATAAGCAAAGTAATTTGGGAGCTACTACAAAAAGGAACCACATTCAATTATGCAGAAGAGTAGAAGCAAATATACGCAATGGCCAAATGATAAGAACATTATTTGGAGAGAAAGTGAAGTATTCTTTGCAGGAAAACCTCTCTACAGTAAATATACTGAATATCAGGTAATGTCTTCTAAAAAGAATAAGATCTTTCTAGCGCGTCCCAAATAAAATCTTGCAGAGCAGGAAGGAATTTGCGCACTGAAAACAAGAGGACCACAAGCCACGATGTCTGTCTTTCAAACAAGTTTTATGCTTATTCTAGAGGAGAAGGTAAGAGGCAACCCCCTAACTCTGTTTTTAAACAGTGACAATAACAGGTAGTTCCATAAGGTAAACTCCATAAAACTCTCAGCTTGATTGTAAATAAGTTTATATTTTCAGGTGGATCAATGTTGTCCTTTTCCAGTTTTAAGTCTAATAGCAGATTCATTGTAATGTCTGACTAGGTCTCTCGCAGCAGCTCTCCAAAAAAAACAATAGCTCCATCAGAGTGAGAGATCTCTGAGACATGAAATCACCACTTGAACTGATGTTAGTGCCACACAGTAACTTTATATTGGCAGATTCTGTGACACCATATAAGTTTAGTAATAAATGTGTATGAATTCACATTTAAACAGACAGCTCTGACATACTGTAAAGTAAGTAATATTTTTATGGAAGCAAACTGGAATGTATGCAAACAGAAAGAAAATTGATCTACTGCATATCTAAACAATATGATATTTATTTATGCTTCCAAATCATTGTAACAATCATGGCTTAAATAGACTCACTGTAAAGCATATAGCACAAAGGTTAGGTATGATTAAATCCCCTAAATAGTAGCTGATCATTTTTCATTTAGCTCTCCCTTTCATAACAGGAATAATGGATTTATTAATCACTTGAAAAAAAACCTATGTGTTGGGTTTCCCCATAAAATCATCTCTATTATACTCTCACTTTATAAACACTCTTTTATACTGCTTTGTGCATTAGTAATAATTCTTGTGAAGTTATTATTTATATTTCTATGCGTTAAATTCTTTGGAATATCCATCTTCTTTTTACAACAATACATTTAGAAGTACTAAATTATTAGTAGTGACTTGGGGGTGCTGGTTGACAAGGAGCTCAACATGCCCCAGCAATGTGCGCTCGCAGCCCAGAAAGCCAAAGGTATCCTGGGCTTCCTCACAAGCAGCGTGGCCAGGAGGAGGAGGGAGGTGATTCTGTCACTCTACTCCACTCTGTGAGACCCCTCCTTGAGTACAGCTTCCAGCTCTGGGACCTGCTGGAGCGAGTCCAGAGGAGAGGCACCAAAATGGTCACAAGGCTGGAGCACCTCTCCAGCCTGGAGAGGAGACAGACATGGAGACAGGCTGGGAGAGCTGTTCAGCCTGGAGAGGAAAAGGCTCCAGGGAAACCTTACAGCAACTTCCCAGTACCTGAAGGGAGCCCACAAGAAAGATGGAGAGGGACTTTCGGCAAGGGCATGTAGTGATAGGACAAGGCTTTAAACTAAAAGAGGCTTGGTTTAGATACTAGAAAGAATTCCTTACTGTGAGGGTGGTAAGGCATTGGCACAGATTACCCAGAGAAGGTGTGGACGCCCCATCCCTAGAAGTATTCAAGGCCAGGCTGGATGGGGCTTTTAGAAACCCACTCTGGTGTAAGGTGTCTCTGCCTGTGGCGAGGGGCTTGGAACTAGATGAACTTTAAGGTCCCTTTCAACCCAAACCATTCTGTGATTCTACGACTAAACCAATCTCAGCTAAATTTAAAGTGACTATCCAGTGAAACTTTGTCTCTTACAAACAAGATTAGGAACCCACATGAAAATCAGTCTTTTCCCAGTTACCACTTTGGCATTAGCTACTAGACAATTGTTTTGGAAACTTAGTCAATTAATATGTATTTATTCAGACTTGCTTATCCCAAAAGCTTAATTTCTCTTCCACACCGATTTTGTATTAGTTAATTCCGAGTACTAATACAACAAGGTCAAGCTAGCAGAAAATATTTTCTCTGTTAAGAATTCTACTGACCTCATTTGCAAGAGAATATGAAGGAGGAAAGGGCTTGTTTCTTTTTTCCTTTTTTTTTTTTTTTTTAAACAAGTGGAACATGAAATAAATTTTTTAAAAAATGAACCACTGTAGGGAAGGGAACTTTGGCAATTAGTATTTCCCAAGTGTCCTCATGTTGCATATTATGTACACATATACATACTCATGCATTCTGTCTAAACTACTAAGTGTGTGCAGTTGTAGCAGCCACACCTTCCACTGATGCACCAACAAAAGATGTCTCCTGAGGCAGTTGATAGTTGTCTTCTAAATGAAATCAGCTGTGCTAGCAAGAGCCTGAACAGCAACATTTGCATTAAGGCTTTTATTAGAAAATACAATAAAAATAAAATACAAATGACTGCATTCCTCATCTCCCCACCAACAATGTACTGTAACATTTTCTAGTATGAAATAATGTCCTTTTTCATCATTTCTTTTGCCTGATCAGGAAAATATTTTTATGCGACCATCTTCTTTTTAAATTGTGTCTTTACTCTGTACCAGTGCTGCAGTTTTATTTTAATGGCAAATAGAACAAAAAGAAGGCCTTTTACATCTACAAAACCAGGGTTATTAGGTAGACAGTCCACCGGGAATATCCTCTTAGAGGTATCTAATCACTATATACTAGGCTTTCACAGCTGAGTCTATGGCTCCAATGCATGTCTCCATAGCGTAACATTAACTACTACATTCACCTCAATAAATTGCTAAAAGTATATCCTGAGGCATCACACCATGAAGTACAGTCCTACAAACCTTCAGCTGGGTTCTACAAATGAAACAGCTGTGATGCAGCCACCTAAGAATGGCTGTAGCTCTTGTAGTTGAACAGGGCATTAAGCTGATACAGCCTCACTGCTTTGAATTCAGGTGACCCACATCATTCTCCATTGTATAATTATCCAGCCCCCTTTTCAGAGTGCTGAAGACTCAGGCACCTTCTTTTTCTCTTTTGAGGGAGTTGCTCAACAAAAAGCACTTCAGAAATAAGTGGCCTGAATTTTTAAGTGCCTGAGGCATCTAAAAAGTCTAAATTTAGGTTTTTATTTTTAAGTGTCTTGGGTGCTGTTTCTAGAGTTCTCCAAAAAACTTCATCCAACCCACCATGCAGACTGTTTTTCCTACACTCATCCTATTAATCTAGAGGTTCCCACTCAATATCTTCACACCAGTTCAGCACTGGAGGTGCTAAAGCCTTCCTGCCTGCTGAGCCTGCCATATGGAAGAGCTATTTCTCCCCCTCACTGACTCTCCATTTTTTATTTCATTTCAACCAAGCACACAACTTTCCTATTCCTATCAGTTCTTCTCTTTCTTACCTACTTTCCCCCCCCCTTTTAAAAAGTGCAACTAGACTCACTGAGCTTGGAAAGCACCTGAAGTGTAGTCTGTGGGAAAGATGAAATGCAAAACAAGTAACTTGTTTATAGCTGTCTAAAGCAGGAGCAGTGCTGATGAAATTTTAAAATCTCTTGGAATTACCAGATATTCCTTCCTCATTACACAATCAGTTTTGGAAGGTCTGGGTAAATCTGTGCGCACATAAGGTGGCACAAAAAAATTTAAAAATATTCTGATGCTAGAGAGCCTTTAGGAACACAATCTCTTAGACAATTGCCTGTGTCTACTCACATTAGCGGCAAGCATACACAAGCTGCTACAATTTCTTCTGCAAAGCATATGTGTGCATGGTAAATGCTCACATCTCTGGATCTGCAAAGCAGAGTGTGATTTATATAAAGATCTCTGAAGTGCTTCCTGCATAGCCAAATCACAAAACCACATATTTTTAAAATAACTTTGATTTTTTTAAAAAAAAATACTTCCCATGAATTGATAAAGTAAAACTGGTCACACATTTCTTTATACATAATCATAAGTTGCATGGCTATTTAATAAAATGGGCAGATATTAACAAATCCAGCTAGGCCTTGAAGTTAAGTTTTAATTTAATAGTCAATGTGGTGCTGAGTTCCATTTTAAAACATGAACTGTATATATGCACAAGTCTAAATATAGATGTGATACTTTTTTAACATATTTTAACTCAGTTGTCATATCTATATCTATCTTTACACATCATGATAATTACTTAAAATAAATTCTTAAGGAACAAGAGAAGCACAACATGAAACACATTTGGCACTTGTTTGCTCAAGCTCAGTTACTGACTGCCATAAACACTGTCATTTGCCAATTTGTTCTGAGGTTAATGTAATAGAATAGTAATTTTAAAATAAAAGAAAGAATTAATCTGAGAGCATTAATTTTGGAACACATTTTCTTAATCCATCTACTTGATCTTGATCACAGGTTGCTTTTAGTATAACAACATGAAAACAAGGGCAAAACAAGGTAAACCTCTGTGTAATTGTATTAAGTCAGCAACAGATCTGATGTGCTCGTTTATGCTATATAACAGCCAGTCATACACAAAACATGACAGAAATCTGGTCTTTTTTCTGTTTTAGAGTATGGGTCTGTTACAGGTGTTTCAGTACATTCATCTTCAGAAAGTAACAAATCATTTGATTAGACTTTAACTATTAGAAATTATTTTTGAGACAAGTCACGGAAAATTACTTTTAAGTCAAGAGAGTGATATAGGTCATAAATTAACATATGCTCTAAGAAGAGAATTAATCCTTCTCTAAGGTTATCAAAGCCATAGATTCAGTATTGGAAAAACTCAGTCAGTACAGTAAACATGTTCATCTGGTATCAGTACTGTGCTGTCCAAGATTAAATCATTCATTTTCACAATCATCAGGAACATGTGCCATCAAACATTTGAGAAGATACAGGGAAACTCTTGCCTCTTTAATTTGCCTATCAGCAAAAGTCAAACATAATGCAGTATGCAGTAATACTGGCTCTAGCAACTTAATCTTTGTGGTTTAGACAAGTCACATAGACAAGGCTGTATGTATAAGAACAGAAAACCAACACATCTCCCATACCGGGTCAGTCCAGACGGCTCTGGACTTGCCCAATACTCTGTACAAGGATAACAGAAGATGATACTTGAAAAAACCCAGCAAGTTTGGCTACTTTCTGTGGTCCGTTCCCTTCACACTTCCCTCGGGTCTACAACTGTTGTTCACTGACATCAGCATCTGTTTATGGGCAAGTTGCCCACGAATGCTGCTGTCTATGGACACACTGTCCATGTTCCAGCATGACAGGCAGAGAGGCAGCGGAGTATCCACCCCAGGAGACTGTCAGAACTCAGCAAGACAAAGCCTTGGCTGTTCTATCTGGTGTTGGCTGAGGTCCCACTTCAAACAGGACACCAGACTATACAACCTTCAGAGGCCTTTTCCAGTCAACAAGTCTGTCGAATGATGTGCTGCACAATATCCAAACAAATTATTCAAATGTGTGAACAACGTTCAATTATTCCCACACAGAGGTTACATCCCGAGCAACTAGTGCTCCGACCTTGTGATCACTCAAAGCACATAGAGATTTGGGTTCACATTATCAGGATTGTGTAAAGATTCCCAAAAGAAACTGCAGTGAGTCAAATTTAACAAGTAGATAAACACAAACCTTAATCTGTAGTTCCATATGCAGACTGTGTTTTGGGTGCTCACAGAAGAGTATTCAACTATGGTCAATTTGCCAATAATATGTTTTAATACTGAATTAGATCAAGAACTCACTTTGATGATGTGATGGATTTCTACTTTCATTATTACTCTCATGAAGCCCACCCCCATTCCAAATCCCGCTTCATGTGTAAAGCATCTTTGATATTCCTGTAAGATCATTTGGAGAAAAGACGAGAAGAAGCACCACAGAGCAAAATTTTTTGGGCATCAAAAAATGCAAACACATACAATCATTCACCACTTAAAATACAGTCTTCATTATTAAAATGGGTAGATTGCTAATGAAGTTTCCTTCTTTAAAAGCAATATAACTTACAATGACAACCAGCTTCAAGGGATCAGACATTACACAATGAAAGATGTCTAAGGAAACACATTTTTCTTTACCTTTTAGACAAGTTAAAGACATGCAAATAGTTCCCTTGGAGCAGAAGAAATGATCACATTATACTGCAATAATTCAACAGCTCACAGACTATTGCCAAGCAATAAGACAAGATGCAGTGGGCAGAAACTGATGCACAGGAAGTTCCACCTGAACACGAGGAAGAACTTCTTTACTGTGCAGGTGACCACACACTGGAACAGGTTCCCAAGAGAGGTTGTGGAGTCTCCCTCACTGGAGATAGTTAAGAACCATGTGGATACAATCCTGTGCCGTGTGCTCAGGCCTGAGCCTGCTTGAGCAGGAGATCAGACCAGATGACCCACTGTGGTCCCTTCCAACCTTGCCAAAAGGAGTCAGACACAATCTCAAAATTATTTATGCAGAAGCAAGCTGCAAAGTATGTTCCAGGGTGCCTAGGATGGTGTGATAAGACTCATAGAGATGCTAACATCCCAGATGAAGATCCAGGAAACCAAAATATTCAGAGAAAGATACCTGTAAGCCCCTCTAAATAGTTCTTCACAGTCAGTATGCCTCCTCCCTCTCCAAACTGGAAATCTTTTCTAACCAGGAGCCTTCTAAACAATCTCTGCCAAAATTCCAATGCAATCAATTGTAAGAATTATATTCTTCCTAAAGCATTCCTTTCAAAATTGCTTTTATGCTGTCTTCAATACTTCTTTTTATGGAATAAAAAAAAAAAAAGGGAGTGAGAAAGAATTCAGGTAAATTAAGCAGGTTAATTCTTTAGAGTAATTTGACATCAGCATTAAGATATGATAACTTATTGCTCACTGTGAGCATTTGAAAACTTAGTAGCCAGCCGTGATTAAGCAAAAGAAATAAACCACAAATAAAGAGTAAGACCCTGTTTCTGTAACAAGTGTATTTGATTTTTTCTGTGAAAGAAAACTCACCGATGGTGTAATATCTCTTCAAATCACTCCTCCGCGGGTTGCGCCTTTGGGTGTTTGTGGTGTTGTTCTGCTCCTCCTCGGAAGCCGCTGTCTGAGTGGCAGGTAAAGGTTTGCTGGGCTGAGGTGTCTGAGCTTCAGCTGCCACCGGGTTGCATCCTGGCCCACTAATATCCACCGACTGGGACTTTTTCTTTAATCTAAAGGCAATTTAAGACAGTAAAGTATTACTAATCATCATTCTACACCTAGATCGTGTGTAGAGTAATGGCAATATTCTACTGTACATTGTACAATAATTCATGCATGCCACAGCAGAACACAGAACAGCAGTGATAAATTAGGCCTTGCATTAATTTCCCCTTTCAGGTTCTGCTAAATCAGTTACAGCACTTCCATCACCCACGTAGCTGCAAATGGTAAATTGCCCTCAGATCAGCCTGCAGAGCTGCTCGAAGGATCAGTCCCTAACCTATTTCCAAGGCAAGCTGCCCACCATTACCCTATCATTAAGTTGCCTGGCTTAAGTTACCACAGATGAAGGAGTACAAAGAAATTAAATAATTTGCATGAAGTTGCTGAAAGCCTCAAGAGAAAAGAATTGACATATGATCTTCTGAATTCAGATGTCGCTCTACAACTACATTTCCCATTCTGCAATAGTTTCAAACACAGTGTTTCTCAAGAATCCCACTAACCCAAGGTACCATTTTTGCTCTGCAATGGCAGTGGACAAAGGAAAAGAAATTCTCTGTTCTGCAGAAGAAATCAATGTTCAACTCATTACTGGCATCCCTATATGAATTATTAACCACTATTCTCTGAGCCCAATCATCCAAGTAGTTTTTTACACCTCTAGTTGCACACACATCCAGACATAACATTACAGCTTGTGCACAAGTGTATTCTGAGAGACACTTCTTTTTAAAGCCAAGGCAAATGACATTATCACTCTCGACTCCTCCTCAGATCTAGACATTTTTTCAAAGTTCTGAGGGGAAGACTTAACTAAATCTCAAATCCTACTTTGGAGTGGGGTGAGTACGCCCCCATCACTGATTCAGCATAGTTCTGATATCTCCACTATCTCTAGCAACGTAAAATAGAGGTTACTATGCCACTAGAGTTATTGTATAGAGACAAATGACCTGTTATAATAAAGTTCACTACAAACATTGGATTTTGTCAATACTTTTCTTAAACTAGGTCTCTATAAATGTATATAGCGGACTACATGATTTTATCCTGGAAATAAACAAGGTTTAGGACATTGCAGTGAGATATTGATTTGAGATGAAGGGAACATAACAACCCTGAAATTTTGAAGCAAGTGAAGTAAAATGATAAAGTTTGGCAATGCTAAAAGATAATTTTATTAGGCTAACAATTTAATGCTAAGCAGCCCCCTCTTAACTCAGCACTTCTTTATTTTTCAAACATTTTCCCTGTATATCGGTCTCAATTAAACAGCATGGACTACTCCACTGAGAATGGAATCTGCTAGTTCAAGATATTAACTGATTAAATATTGTCATAATAATAACAACTGCTCTAAGTAGATTGGAAAACACACAGGTCATGATCAGCCTCATGATCAACAATGGAAGGTACATTAATGTACCAACTTGTGTGTAGAATTTTATGAATGACACTATGAGGACAAAATGACTGTACTCATACAGGGTACTGCTTAGCCCAGGGAAAAAACTAGAAGTTAGAAAATTGGCAGTTAGAAATTAACTTCTCTATGTCATTCAATAAGAAAGACTACTTTCACCAGAACCTTTTCCTAGACTAGTCCAGGGTGTCTTGCATTTGAAGGAACGGTTCTCAGCTCCAATGACTCTGCACAAACAGTTTGGGTTGACAGGGACATTTATCCCTCCTACATATAGGAAAGGCTGCACTGCATCATCTAGACAAATATCTCCAGCAAGTTCATCAATGGATATCCTTCCAGCCTCCGGTAGACTCCGGTTTATGGGTTTTCTGAGTTAGATGCTGCACTTCTGGAGTTATAATTCTTGGTTTGTCCTTAATTACTCCAGAACTCATTTAAACTTCTGAGGTAGGCAGCATCCAGCCTTGACAGTTTCTGGTTTAACTCTGCACTGTGTTCACACAGTAACACCAATAACTTATTTTAATGATTCTAGTAAGAGCGACATTATGAGAAACAATGAACAACTACTGCTCCACATAAACCAGCTGCTTACATTGGCTCTTGCTGTTCAAAGAGCCCTACAGATATGGGAAGAACTTGTCACTGTGATAAAGCTATCTTTACTTGGAGGATCTTGGTCAATGGACCCACATATGGAGTCAGTGGAGACATGGCTTGGGATAAACTAACAGCACTATGAGCCCTGATACATATAAAAACCAAGAATGGGCAGGGCATCCTCTCTGAGTAAACATTGAGTGAGAAGAAAAGAAGGCTCTTTGGCTGGAAATGATGCTTCTGAAACTAAAACCTTGTTTTGAACATTTCTGGCTTTAAGCCTACAGCTGGTCAAATATATTTACCTAAAATGAAGGCTGGAATATTTCATATTTCATTGAATCATTAACAGTGAAATGGTGTTCCATTGTAATGTTATTCTGCTACGTTGTTGAATCTACCATCTCTGAGGTGATATAAAAAGTCTTTATAATTCCTTACCACTAGAAACCTTTGAAGATTTAAAGGATGACTTTTGAGAAGAAGATCATTAGTTTTCAAGAAGTAATGCTCTACCTCAGACCACAACTTTCACTGTAATGGCAGGGTATCGGTTCTGCGTTGTGCAAAGTAGCTGTGGGCAAAGAAGCTACAAAATGTTTAGCACCTCTCCATAACCCTGAGGCCTCCAGATCAATAAGTGTACATATGTCCTGCATTACACATGCCTATGTTCTGCCCCAGAGGAAGACAGCAGGTGAGTTGAAATAAATGTTACAAATTGAAAAATACTGTTATGATTTATATTCTCAGCTGTGTTATGAACACATTCTTCACCCTTGGCTGTCTGAAGGACAGTCCAATTAATAAAGCTGTCTGGAGGTAGCTAATAAAATAGCTTGCTGCACTGTGGGGAACACCAGATTGTTGTTACAAATATACTGTCTGTTCTTCTAGCATCACATAGGAATAAAGGGATAATACCTGTCATCTTAGCTGTAAAATTTTCACATGGCCTTTTTCAAGTGACTTATGATTAATAAAAGTCTCGGTTGAAATGCCTGTAGCAAATTAATGTCGAAAAAGTTATCTATTCTTGCAATTGAGAACAATTTAAAAGTAAGACTTCCACAACAATAATACCAAAATTAACAAATCAGGAGCATGACAGCCAAGCAACTGCACGCAATATTGTCAAACTGTTCTTGAGAGACCATGGTGACAGTGCTTTTGCTGGCAGGAAAGACAGAAAGATACAGGGTCTGAATTAATCCAGACTGCAATAACAGGGGCAGCTGAGTAGGACACAGGTTCAAGCAAGGACACAATTTTATGGGAATGACTTGACAAAAACAAGCAGCTTACTCTAATGCATCTTCCCTCAGCCCACCTTGAACTGTATATTGAAACAGCCATGGCAAAAACACTGCAGTCTTTGACCTGGATCTTCACTAGACCACCATGTCTTGAAAGAAAGTCTGAGTTCTGCATGCATTTTGAAGCCAAGAGAATGCATGACCCTTCTCCAACACCTTGCTTTAACTAGCTTTGTGTTGCACTTGGTTTGGGGTTTTTTGGTGGGGTTTTTCATATCTATTACAGCTGCACAGTTGGGCTCAAAAGATTTATTCTTCGTCAGAAAGGAATCTGAACATGAAATGCCTTGGGATCACATTCCTCATTCTTGCTTTGTTTCAGGCTGCCTGCTTGTAGAAAAATAAATAAAAGATATAAGAAATGCTGTGGCAAATATTTTTTATCTTTTATTCCATGTATTTTGTATCAGCCTTCACCTAACTTTCCAGCAATGGGCAACACATGTCTTTCAATATTGCCTGGTGTGACACAAAATGCTGCTGCTGCAGCCGCCCGGCCAACAGCTGGACAGAGACGGCTTCAAAGACAGCACTGCACTGGTGGGGCTGGGAAATGCTTATCTGACAGCAAGGACAAAGTCCTAACTTGACTGAGATCTGAAGTAGAGGGGGCAAAAATTTCCTTTTCTGCAGCCATCCTTAAAGCATAGGAACTCTAGGGGAGAGAAAACCATGCAACAACAACAAAAAAGAAAATCTGCAGTCTTTGGGAGGTGTGGAAACCTGAGCTGGTTTCTTCTGGCTATTGGCAGCTTCTGTGAAATATGGTCGTGCTCTCACTGGGATGTTAGAAGAAACAGGCACGTTCCTAGAAAAAGTGGCTCATTCAGAGGAGAAGCTAACATGGAATACTGCTGAAGGAGCAACTGTTGACAAGTAATCAAGACAACACATCTGAGGGCCAAAGCTGATGTTACTCAGCTGCTGGTGACTGGGTCTGGAGATGCCATGTTTGCTTGGAACACAGCTGAGCAGCACCCTGGTTTGACATAACTCTGTTCAAACACACATTTGACGCACTTGTTTGTGTAGCTCAATTGCACTATTGCTAATAAGCCATTAAACTCCCATTTTCTCCATTTCTATCTCACTGTATTTTGCTAGGACAGATGCTGCTCGCCCTGATAACTCCAGCTGTCCTAGACCTTCTATGCAGCCTTGGTACCTCTAATCTGCTGAACAGTGGCACAATCCCCAAATCTGCCTCTCAGCACCCTCTGTTTACTAATCACTGAGGATTTGCTCATTCAGCTAATCCGGGAGGAATGTGCATCTCCAAGCTGATGTGATATGACATCCCCGTAGGTAGATAACACTGACGAGCTGTTGAACCTGCACCTTTTTTCTCTATCCATCCTCTGCATACAACTGCCAGGTTTTCTACTGCATATTAGAAACCACCCGACAGACGCTTTTACCTCCTCCTGCCCAGCTGGCATCCTGAGCCCCACAGTAGCACTTCCCAGGAATGGGTCACTTTGAAAAGCCTCTTACCAGTTCCCTCAAAAAGAAAATGCCATCAGGTGTTTGGTAGGCCATACATTTAGGAAGTCCTAGGTCTAGTGAATCCCCTGGGAACTCTGCTAGAGAATTTATGAGCATTAGGATTTCATTCCTGGCATTCACTATCACAAACCTATTCCGTTCCTAACAAAATCCATGCATTTTCTTTTCATGTTACGATTTCAAACTGCATTTTCGTAAAGCAGGATGGAAAAAAAAATAAGGCACTATTTTCTAAAGAGCTCTTGAAAGCACCTAAAGCCATCATGGCTGGCAGTCCAGTCTGAAACAAAATGGAAAAAAGAAAGAAGCATTTAAACCATTTAGGGTGGAAACAAACAACCATAAGAAGCATCTCAGGAGCTGGGAATCTGTACAATTAAGTCTTTGTGAATTTCTAAGTAAAAATCCCTTCTTGCAACAAAGATTTGGAGGAAAGCCTAGCTCATTCTTATCTACCAAACAGAAAAAAACCCCTCTCCGTGCCCCTTGTGACTATTGCAGAGATTTTACTACACAGTTAATAGGAGAAGCAAAACCTTTCATTTGAAGAGCGATGTTTACTCTTCAGAGACGCATTTAGTATTTTTGAATGCTCAGAAGATCTGGTTATGAATTTGATTTCTTTATAGCAAGAAATGTGATTCAAACTGATGTCAACAGCCAGAATTTATCTGATTTTGGAAAGAAAACAGGTAAACTTTCATTTTAAACCCAACACTGCAAAGGTCTGACAACTTAAACACAGGAGAAGACCTAACCCCCTGATGTCTGCACAGAGAGCCTCCAAGACAGTTGTTTTATTCTCCTGTAGACACACTGGTTGTCCCCCCCCAGCCAGCACAGAAATCTGCATTTGCACATGGCTGGGGCATTCTTTGGCTGCTTTGGCAATTCAGAGGGATCAAGTAAAATGCTTGGGGTCTGCAGTCAGGCTCCATTTACCACCTGAGGCTTCTTCTGTGTGCCTGCAGCATGAGGCAATGCCATGGAGGGCTGCTAGAAAATCTTTTGTTTAATGCTCTTGAATATGACCTGGTTATGGCTCTGGCCATCCCCTCCCAAAAGGAAGATAGCAGGATTAGACTGGTACAGAAAAAACAACCTGTGATGATGATGATGATGATGATGAGTTGGTTCCTCATGGCGCAAGATGAAACAGACCGTGGGAAGGAATTAGCAGTGGGGAATCAGCCCAGGGATCCCTACAGCCATCAGCAGTCCGAAAGGGGGAGGCAAATGGTTTTACACCGACGGAAACTTGAGAAGAACCAAATGAAGGCAAGCAACATGTTTGGAGCAAACACAGCTAAGTACTTCTTTGAATGGTGTATATATAATTGCATGACAGAAATAATTGTACAGCCCAGGAGTATCGCCTGGTACAGAAAAGAAAGACGCAGGTCAGGCAGAAAGCATCCATTAGAGGCTATGAAGCATGCAGGTACTTCAGCAAACAAATCCCTTGAGCCAGGGATTGCTGGAAGGTGGAGGTTTTTCACAGGGAAAGAGCCACTCAGTGCATGCTCCATCTTTTGTATTATCACTAATTATCCACTACTAAGTACTGCAGGCAACCGAGTGCAACAGACTTGCAATTCAAATTTGAATTCGCCATTGTGAATTGCAGAGGAAAAGAAACCAAACACCACAAAGCAAACTAGAATGTCGGACGGCACTAAATCAATGTCTCACAGTAAACAAACAAAAACCTGCAGAAAAGCCCTTCAGTCTGTTACTTAATGTGTTGATCATGCAGCAGAGTTTTCAGAAAACGCAAGCAGCGTATGAGATCATTTGACGGCACAGACCAAACACGAGGTGATCTTCACATGGGTGGTGATACGAAAAGATTAGGAATGAATGCACACCTACACAGCCCAAAAAGCAATTCAAAGTGACAGGTATGCAGTAACAATGTAACATTGAGCCCAGCTTCCAGAAAGAAAACATAGCAGGCATGAGAGTTATGCGCAAAAAAAAAAAAAGAGGCATTTCAACATCATATTTTGCTTTATACTCTTATTATGTATTTGAGCAAGTAGAGTAAGCATACAAAACACCCTTCTTTTTTCCCCTTTATACACATTACCAAAAATTACCATGCAAAGACACAGCAATTGTTAATCGTCAGAGTAGCAGAAAGCAAACCAAAACCACCCTCTCTCCACCTCCTAGTCATCCTCATGGAAGTGGCCACAGCACATGCAGGAAAATTGCCACCATCCCTCACTCTATAACAAAGCACAATGTCAAACCAGAAGTTTTGACCAGGCTTCAGGAACAAGATGAATAGTATCTAAGTAATTGAAAAATAGCTTTTTTTGCGGTTTGGAACAGGCAACCCACACCCTTTTAACAAGATTTATAGACAATGCTGGAGCTTCCTGGGTTTCAAGGGCACATCACAGAATAAAGACTTACAAAAATGAACACAAACCTTGTGATTATTCCTGGGAGCATGACAGCACTGCTACAGGTAAACCCTTGGAGGATCATTTACAGAAGACATATAGATTGGTTGCTGCCAGGTTACATCCATGAACTCCAAGCGGGAGAATCCAGAATCCACTTGTGGTTCAAGTGTGACAAGGCATTCTCACTGCCTGGGAGAGAAGCGTTAGTGAGTCCGTGGGCAAAGGAGTCAAAGCGCTCTCCACACATGAGCCTGGAGATGTACATTCCAGGAGGATGAGGGATGGCAGGAGAAGGGAGGGAGGTGATGATGATGATGGAGAGGAAAAATGGCAGCAATCACGCTAAATACATAATGCAACTCAAATAGTCATAGCATACACACTTCATTCTTCTTTTCCTGCCTAAGCGTGTGCAAGGATTAACAGCTCAAGATCATATGGCTTCTCCATGGCTGTATAATATTTTACAGCTGCTTTACATGGTGGAAATAATATGCTCTGCTACTAAGGTTTGTGTTTTGTCAGGGATGAGAATTCCTTGATCTGTTCTTTCATAATTTTGAGAGGGTGGGTTGCAATGCTGTACTATTTGCTGACAGATATCTTGATTCTGGACATGTTTTAGAAGAGATGTGTAAAGTAAATTACTATTTTGAATCTCACTATTTTGTTAATAGCTGCTATACTGTTATTTAAATAACTCCCACTAGTTCCATTTTCACAAAAGCTCTTCCAGTGCATTATGCAAATCTACTTCAGTACACTTTTCATGGGTCTTGAAATTTCCAGCACTGTCATATTCAGCACAGAAAAATTTTGCATAATGGTTTAAAAGTGATAATGATTTCTATTTCATTCTTATTTGTCTCATTAATGCTGCAGGATTATATCTATTGCAGCTTTATTTATAAGGATGGATTCAAACTGTCCAGACTATTTTAAGGTTGTATCTCTAAGGAGAGTCTTTACTTCACCTGATTAGAAGTTTCTGAAATCGCTTTATTATAGGCTATGCAACCAGCACCCAGATCCTATTTCCCTGAAAATTACTGTGAGATTTTCACACATCCTGTACCATGGAGGACTACATTCCACATTACCATCTTCTCTCCCATACACTGAATTCAGAGTTTCCAAGGGCCAGTGTAGCCAGTGGTCTGGGAGCTACATGGCATATATACCCTTAGACACACAGAGTACCTCGCTTACAGTGAAGCCATACAAACTCATAATGTTTTTCCATGTAATTAACTTTGTCATAGTATCAATTATTTTCTGTGCTGACTGCAAGTAATTTATACATCAACAAAGCTGTTTTACCCATGGCCTTTAATTTAGGCAATTGCATTTACATTTCTGATTCCAACCCTACGCTTGACTGTTTCCTGAGTTGTTTACAAGTCAGCTGCAATATCCCCGGGCACTTAATGTTCCCGAGATTGCTGTGCTATATGCAATCATAACATGCATACATTTGTGTAGTCAAATTTGGAAGCAAAAGAGCCTTTTAACTTCTCAAAGAGATGGCAGAGCAGGTTGAAAGTTACAATGCTCTTACAGTACCACAGATTTGTGTGTTTTAGTTCTACCATCTCAATGAATAATCATCAGCACAGCAGGCAACCACAGCTCAGGTTCAAATAACATGCTGTGGATATGCTTGTCGTAAAAAATAGAAACGCAAACCGGCACGTTCTTCTGCCTTGCCCAGGAAATCATACAACTTGAAACAACTTAAAAACTTCTTTTGAAATATAAAACTAATTTATACATCATCATTATCTCTGTTCCACAAGATATACGTGGGGTAAGACATTCTGATCTCATCAGTGAAAATTCAGTGAGGTATAAAGGTGTTCTGCGAAAGAGGAAATGATAACAAAGCACCAGTGAATGAGATCCAGCCAGTAACATCTGAGCCCAGGCAGATGCAACAGCCCTGAGGCTGCAGTGCTTCCAGGCAAGTGGGGACCTTTCGGTGTGGCCTTCCTCCTGCAGCTGGGCATCCTGTGCTGTCTCCTGACAGCCTCTGCCTTGTCACACGGGGCTGCTTGGCAGCTGGAACACCAGCCCTGGGGCCAGAGGTGCAGCAAGCCAGAGAGTCCTCAGTGAGAGCATTACGACATGCTGCAGAAAGTGTAAAGACCATGCTCTATGACCTGCCAACAGATCCTGTGGCTGAGGGGGGGAGTCAGTCCAGGGCAGCAGAAGCACAAATCTCACAAGAAATCATCCGAACTTTGCTCGTGCTTCTTTCCAAATGGAACATCCTCTTCCTTGGGCCACAAGATTTACCCTCGTACCGAGGCTGAAGTGCCCTTTGGGCAAAGTCTCTTTGAGGAGGCTAAAACGTCTAGCACTTCTCCTTGCCAGGAACATAAACTGGTTCTCTGGAACATAAACAGAGTGTTCTGCAGGATGTAATTATATCAGCTAGATCTCTGTGGAGGCACCTAACTTGTCAAAGGCAAGTTAGAGACTAGGCAAAATGAGAAATCTTTCATCATCATTGCCAAAGCAGAATTGAATTTTTGCCTTCCAACTTATGCATAATTCAAGTATTTTGAATAATAAGTATCATTTTAGCATTTTAGCGAAACATGCAGAAAACATAGACAGTATAAAATGAGGTTTATATTGGTTGGCTTTTTTGAATATTTGATCTATAGACCACATTCTCCATTGAAAACATGTTAATTCAAGCTCTGTTTTCTTGAGGGAGTTTCACTGGGTACTGGCCACACAGGTTTAAAAAAATTCTTGTCTTGTTCTTTTGGTCCTTCTTATTCATAAATCAGGTTAGCCTATACTAGATGGGAAATAAAGATCTTCAAAGATACAGGAATATTTCAGACTTAAACAAGACAAAATTATCCTCCTACCCTTCTGTCAGGAGACCCTCCTGCTCTAAGCATTGAGCTCTGACTAACGGCAGCCAGCTTTCTCTTTTCACCCAGGATCTTCACCATGGCCAAGCAGCTACTGGCATTTCCTCCAGAGCTCCCAGAATGGCCCAGAGGGCTGAGTAGGGATGCCAGCCCATACTCTGCTCATTCAGACACTGCAGCTGCACAGCAGATAGAGATCCAGAGCCCTGGTAAGGTCCCACCAGACGCAAACAGAAAATGGGAAGACGGTTAATTGCACCTATTGAGAAAATGCTATCTTGAGCATATATGTTTTCATTTCTTGTCATCCTAAGAAGTAAGCAATGCCCCTTGATAAGCTGACTAATAACGGGTCTTACTGACAGTCTATATAAAAAGGAGAAACATGCTTCAGAACAGATAGGTTGCAAAATAGTGCTTACTTATTTAAAAACAAATGGAAAACCCACACAACTATTTTCTTTCTCCGTTTTGTGAGAGTAGGAGGAATATTTTCAACAACTTTTTACTTTGTGTTCACAAGAGTGTAAAGGTTGTAAAGACATTTCTTTATGTCTTCACCCTCCAGGCACAGCCCACAACGATGATGATACACCCCTTTGGCTGCAGAAGGGACTGTGCACCAGGGAAGCTCTGCTGCACCGAGCAGCAGGAGCCACAGGAGACACAGAGCGGAGTGGGAACCAGGGCATGAGCATCCCCGAGAGAGAACGAAGTGGCTCAAGCAAGCACAGACATGTGCTTGCATTGCATGTGCAATGATCAGAGCATATCCCTGGCTGCCAGAAGCCACTGAAGATATAGCTAGCAGATTTCCACTGTGCCACGACACATTTGGATTTTCCCCATTTACTGAAAATAAGGCACTTCTAGACTACAGAAAATGTTGTCACCACCAGATCTCCTGCCATGTCTGTGCACAGTGATAGGGCTGTGGGCTGCTGGGGGTGGCACACGTGTCTGTCTGGCCTGCACTTCAAGCAGGCAGGGTGGGCATTCCACTTACAGCTGTCATAGAAAAAATAAATATGTCCTCCAGTGTTTACATAATTCAGATTTATATAAATATGTAAATATATACACTTTTAAAAGTGTATATTTTAAAAAGTCTATTCTTTTTACATTGCAGCAGCAAAAGACATTTTTCAGTCTTTCCAGAGAAAAATCTATACCTTGTTTCTATACCACATAGTAATAGTTTAACATTAGGAAAGGATATTGCCTAAGACAGGAAGGTACTCTTTATTTTATAAGTTATAAAGTTCATTTTGTTATCTACAGACTAAAGGCTTCATTTTTAATTTGTGTGTTTAATAAACCCAAGTTGACATAATGTACTGCAGTTATCAAATTTGTCAGCAGTTTTGCAGAAGCTGAACTTTCTTCTGACAAATGTTGCCAGTCGATTAAATTAAAATAGAGAGCAGCACGATGAAGTGCGCTACTGCTCAGTCTTTAATAAACCAGTTGTGTATTCCTGAGTCTCTTCCAGCTTCCTGACAGGGGTAATGATTCCATGGCATCCCTAGGTCCCTGCCTGATGCTGAGACCATGAACTGAGGTGGTTTATCTGTCTCCATCCCGGGAAGGCAGTGACCATTGATGCACCCCATGGCTTATCGAGAGATACCACCCAACCTTTTTTTACATGCGCAACGTAAATCTCTAGCTGTCAATTTTACTTAGTTTGAGTAAAAACAAAGATCTGACTTGCAGGAGTCAAGGTACTTGGGCTCTTTTCAGCATCGTACTGTGGCAGAACCATATTTCTTGAACCAGCTGTGGAGGCAGGTCACAGCTTGCCAAAGACCACCCGGCTCAGTAGAAACACGCACATACTGAGGTTCAAGAGCAGACAGCTTGCATCCTTCTGTGGAGTTATCTACCAACCCACTCCACCATAAAAACACTTAAATATTAAACCAGCGATTATGTTGCAGAGCATTTAGAAGCCTTGTAAGAAATTGCATTAATAAACATGAAGTAGTTGATGCCTGAGAGGCAAGAAAGTGCCCAGGATGATACAAGCCTGTTCAGATCCTTGCCTTAAGGCGCAGATCTTGGAAAGCAAAGCATTTCAGCGCAACACCAAAGCAAAATGATCCCTCTCAGCTTTTCCCTTACTTTTTTCAGGACACATCTTGCATCTGTGCTCCTGTGCTTCAGTGAACTCCCTTGGGTCAGCAGTGTTTGAGTTGTTGTGTCTCCAGTAACTGCACTCTCTGTCAGGAGCATGGGGAGGATTTTTGGGACCACAGCACAAGGGGTCTGCACATTGCAGTAAGCACAAGTGTTTTATTCTTTCCTTCCCAGAGACTTACAGAGGAGCCATTTGACGTTTAGGAACAGTTACCACTACAATCTTGACGGATCAAGCAGGAAGGAACATGCTGCCAGCAAAAAGTTGAGAGGAGACACCCAGAAGGGGCAGTTCTCACAAACTCTGCAGTCACATTGCAACAGGCTAAAATGAGATGACCAAACTTTATCCACAAAATGGAGATCTTCTCAACCTTTCAGCTGCAGATGGGGGAGACACCGGGGCAGAGAAAGGAAGAAGAGGAGGGAGGGGAAGACAAGCAGCACTCCCAGGCAGCCACTTCTGCTTCTGTAGAGGCAGCACTAGCTGCTGCCCGGGCTGCAGCTCGTGTATGCTGCGAAGGGCCTCACCACCGCTCATGCCTCTTCCCTTTGCAGGTGGGACTCACAGGCAGCCCACACCGAGATTCAAGAAGACAGTCTAAAACCATAATTCAGCTTCATGCTGAAGCAAAGACGTATCCTCACCAACAGACATGGATGACCTTTCCCTTGAACCACCATTTAGATTTATGCCTATGACAAGCAACAATCTTTTCCCATTTTTTTTCTGCTCGCAATGATACAAAATAGAGTTGGACAAGCATAGAAATAAGAAATTGTGTAACACAGCTGCCCTGCAGTGCTTTTTGTTATAACTTTTAAATCAGTAAGTCCAGAGAGCAGAATAAACACTGCAACTACACCCACTGCCAGACACTGGCAATCCATAGGTACAGCAAATGACATTAATGAAAGAAGAATCCAATCAAAAACCCCTCTACTGATGTTTATCAAGGCACAGCGAGGCTTTTTTTCCCCCTTGTCCAAAATAAAGAGCACCTCAAGGTTGGTGCCTGGCTGACTTTGCCAGGTTAAGATCTCCATGATCAAACATAAGCCTCAATGGATAGGTGAACAGAGAAAGTACAGGAGAGGAGGAGTTAGTGTCTGACAGTATGAAAAAAAGAAGCCAAGGAGAGATTTAAACAGTTGCAAAGGATCAAAACCAGAGCCCAGAAGACAAATGAGGCCACAGCATGTTAAATGAGGCAAGTGAGTTGGGAAACATTTGTGTATTTAGCTTCCTAACTAGAGCTCAGCTCCAAGGCAGAACTGTTAAACAACCACCTGATCAGAATTTGTAAGGAAACAGCATACCAGCTAAAACATGCAAGCTGCATTTAGATGCATGCAATAAAACTGTCAAGATTTTAGAAGTCCTGTTAGATAAATCAGATGCTTTTCGTCTAAATGCTAAATGAGAATCAGTAAATCACATTTCCTTTTCAGGAAGTATTGGCAGTATTTCAAGATGTATTTAACTAATCTCACAATGTGTGTTTTTTTCCTTGGTTAATCTTCTATGAAAAGGAACTATTACGAAATCAAAATATTATGGCTAAGCCTTGCTAATTGCTCTTAGGCACAGAAAGGTAAAACCTCTTTCACCTCACATGTGAAAAATGTGAGAAATAGGAAGAACTTAAGAACATAAAACAACAGAAAATAAAAATAAGAGATTGGAATCCATTCTCTTCGTGCTGTTCAAAAGTCCTCTGTATGTATATATATAGACTTAGTTCAGATCCCAGTAAATTTGTGGGTAACTTCTTGCCACATTAGTGGTAGAACACACCTATTAAAACCTCTGTAAGTCTTTACACAAAACTCAAAGGAATAGAAAAGGGAAAAGGCAGTAGAATTGCTCACTCTCCTGCCCATCCAGGGTGGATGGAGGCACTGTTTGGTACCTGCCTTCACTGAGCATATCCTGCTCCTGCCTGCTGTACTGGATGGACGGCTCTGCTCCAGCTGCATGTACCAGGCAGGGTCCTCTCCTTGAAACTCTGGCAGCATAAATACTCAAGCCTAGCTGCTTCAGCACAGACCTCCAAAGCCCCAATATTTCATGCCGCCAAGATTTCTACTTTCAGAATAGTTTAGGCACAAACCCCCCAACTTTCCAACAAAGTCAAAACCCAGAAGCAGTCAAGCTTTGGATTGGGAAATTCTTATGCTTCCCAAATCTTGTCTAAAATAATAATTCCCTCTAGAAAAATGCAGAGTTTTGGTAAACTAACTCCAGAATTAACAGACTCGGTCTGGCTGTAAGGTTAATGCCAGGTTTGTATTTTTATAGAAATATTTTGAGGCAACCACAAAGATTCATCTGGAGATCCCTAAAATCAGACAGAAATCCACTCCAGTGTCTTTCTTAGTACTGATAATTACAGTGACCGCCTGCTGATCCAGTTCCACAGCTTTTCCAAGATAATTGGGTGCCCAGAAGATATATATTTAGAACATTGTTGTACTCATAATTTATGTGAACAAAATATGGACTTCCTTGACCTTCCATTACATTTATTCTGCAGTATATACTGCAGGGGGAAAAAAAATGGCTTGCAATTCAGTAAATCATTAAAGTACATATATTCTGAGAATACAAAGCTTTTAATGTTAATATGGTAGAAATTAGTCATTTGCTTCTATAAAATAGTAGGACATGTAACATACAAGTGGAGAAAGGGCAGATACAGCATGTTATGGATGAGAACTGACATCTTCGTCTGTGCTGCAGCTACTGCATTTCATCTGTACGGAGTGCTGAGAAATCAAGAAGTTATATAACTTGGTGAAAAGCTGATAGGGCCAGTGACATTTTAAATCCCACTCCGTGAAAATCAATTGCAAGATGTGAAAAGAAAAAAAAAAGACTCTTCAGGAACCAAAATCTCCATCCCATAATATATCCGTATATATGTATACTTTAAATAAAAAAGAGCAATAAAACTTTGAAAAAAAAGGGAGTGTGGGAGGGAACTGGAAGGACAGGCAGAGCAGAGAAGGAACAGAATAATCGCAGATCATTTCAAGATACTGTTATGAGGAAGCAGAAAGACAAATTATTTTGATGACATTCTTTTGATTCTGCTTATGCTAAATAGTAAATAGGTAACATAGTAGCAATTTAGAACATGGAGCTTAATTGGCATGAGAAAGCCAAACAATCCTTGCATACTCTTCCAGGAAAGCATATGCTTTTTCAACCTGGAAACACAACACAGCCCTACTTGCATCAGTCTGCACTTTTCTAAGGGAAAATGGCCCCATCAAAAGGATTTAAAGCTATCTTTGATTGGAGGCAGATTAGGAAAAGTCAACAGACCTCATTTATTTTCCAGTTGTCTTCGCAAGAAAAAACAAAAGAGACAATGATACTGGCTCAGGAACCATAAAAGAATCTCTACAATCCACAGAAATTGATTTTTTTTTTTAATATTCGCAGTGATCACTCACTTTTTATTCATTCAAACATAGGTCACCAGGAAAATACAAAAAATCTGGTAATTCCCATTTGATTCATTCTTTAAAAGTGGAAGAAAAGGCTGTACAGAAGAAAAGCAAAAGAAGACATTTTCTGTAAAAGGGGTATAATGGATGAAAAGGAGCCCATTCAAAATACACTCAAAGCACGTGAAAAGAGAAGTCACTGAATGAATGCCAAATTAGAATCATGTTCCTGCTCATCCAGAAAGCAGCTACTGAAGATGCCCACCAGACCAAGGTCTGCATATTTTTAGGCACAGAACTACGTCTGAATCTAGTCCTGGGAGCAAAGGTGGAGCTGCTCAAGCACATGGAGACAAAAGGCACCACTGCCCACACCCAGCGGAGCAAAACCTTGCACTGAGGAGAATGCCAGGAGTTAAAACTCTTGCTCAATCGTCAGCATCAGCAAACTACAAGCATTTGGATCAGCTGGTCTGTTATAAAATCAAGGCTGACTCTTGAGCACAGCAAGCTGGCAAAACACAAACCTGCCCTACCTGCACACTTCCTACAGGGAACAAAGAGCAGTTTATTTTACCAATAAAATTTGCATGATCAGTACAGCTGCCAGCTGAACCTGGCATCTGCTAAACTTGCTTTCGCAAGAACATTTTTTACCCCCAGAATTATATTGAGTATCTTTTAGAAGCATAAAGATAAAGAAATGTTCACTGCATTTGTTCAGCCATTTCAGGATTTTCCCCCACTCAAACAGCAGCAGCAGAATTTTAATGACTGGAAAAATGCAGCAGGGCTGTAAGAGAATATTGTACTGCAGCAAATCAGTGCTTCTGTGGGTTTCCTTCACCGTAACTCTGATCTCTTAAATCTACTACAGCACCGGTACAGATTTCTGCAAAATGCAGCTCCTAGCAGAAATTAATTAGGGGGAAAAAAAAAAAAAAAAGGCTTGAGAACTTCTTAATCAAGTTCTATAGTTACAATACCTAGGAAAGATCTAACCAAAAGCCCAAAATCAGAATTCCCAAGTAGCTCTCAGTGGCATCTGATTTCTTTCTTTACGTCCTTCTTTTTACCCCAAATGCCTTTGCATTTTAAAGTACCCATACATTCACTGTACCTTTCTGCCAAACTGCCTTCCATGTAGCAATTAAATGTATAATTGAGATCTTCAAGTCATTACAAAGCAAATTCAGTGTCTTTTGGAATGACTGCAGGGAATGAGATGACACAAATCAATTTTATGCCAAGACACACTTTTGCATGCATGCATGCATTCAATATGTATCACACAACTCCTCATAAGCCTGAGGGGCTGCTTCTTCCACAAAGCACACTTCCCAGGTTTTCAGGGAAGGCATTTTCAAATGAAGTTTAAAATGAAGTTCTCAACTGTACTGCGAATGAGCTCATCAGTCAAATATTAAGATTTTAAACTCTTTACTGGCGGTAGGTATTTGAGGCTAGATTTGTAGACAGCCACGTTGGTCCAAAGAACATTTGCCTTTGTCCTCTCATTTTGTTCTCTTCGTTGTTAGTGGAGCTGGATTGAATGTTCTTTGAGACTCATTCCCCCATTTGCATCTTAAGGCTTCTGAAAAGAAACTGACAGGAAATACTTTATCGCTACCTTCTTACAGTTGACATTCGTGTTTACTCATCAGAGCTTCAGTTCACCACTCACACAGAAGAACAGATTATTTAGTCACTCATCACTACTCAGAAAGAGTCATTGATGAAACTGTGTTTCACTGGGGGTGACAAAGCTGAAAATTCAAGTTGCTGTTTCCAGCTTTTGTCAGAAATGCCAAAATTGCAAGAACAATATCCCTGCCTTTTACTGCCTTTTTCACTTCCTCCTGTCACTAAACGTCTAAAAAGTTTCCAAACAAAGACAACATTAACTCATTACAGAGTTTACATCTCCGTATCTTCACATCCATACAAATGGCCCATGATTCAGGATGTGTAGGCTCAGCAGACAGTAAGTGCTGTCTTTCTTCTGGATGACCCAGTAAAACCACAGCAAGTCTCCTGCTTCCCATGCTTAGCTCTCTTCTGATTCCTCCTCATGCTTCCATCAAGCAAACAGCACTACTCTGAAGATCCCCCCCATCTTGACCTCCTTGTTTTTCTCTAATACTTCTCCATTCATATTGCTCCACTTCCTCCATGATTTCAGGACTAAAGGAACACATGAGAAGAATGTAGATAAGAAAATTCATAGAACTGAGCTAAGCCACTTCAATAACTATTTTTACATGGACTCCTCTCTGCAGGAGGTTTTTTTCTTTTCCTTTTTTATTCTTTTTTAAGAAGAAAAAATGGATGGAGGAATAATATAAGCAATCAGATTTTGGAAAGTTTCCAAGAGCAAAAATGTCAGGAAACTACTGCAGATGCAGCAACCTGTGCATTTCAATCAGGAATACAAATAATAGCTCAAAATCTATTTAAACTAGCTGTACACAACACTCTGATAAGAAATCACTTCCTTTTTGTTTCTTAGGCCTTTATTTGGGCAGCAGTTTGAAATGATCGCCCCCTGACAGAGGCCTTCACTCAGGAAGGCAGGGCTCTATCACAAAAGGTGTGGCCAAAAGAGGTGGGTCATCCCTGCCTTTTCATTTCAAGTTCTCTCCCTCCTGCTCTAGCACACTGCTTTCCCACTCCGAAGGCCCATTCTGAGTGTTCCATGCCTTCTGCAGCCTCAGTTCCTCTCCTCTCCTCTTTCTTTCCTGACTCTCCTTCTTATTTCTTCTCTTGAGAGGCAATGCAAGCCCCTCAGCACAGGCATAACCCAGGCTCTCCAGAGCCCCAAAGAGGTAAACACAGGCACCTACCTGCATGTAGCATCTTGCATGATCATGGCCTCTTTGTGGGCTTTTTTGTTCCTGTTGTTTTTTTCCTCACAAATGGCTTTAAAAGAAAAGGTATTCCCCCTGTTAATGTTACAATGTGCATGTGCCTTTATAAGCCATCTGGAATCGCTTTACCCATTAGCCTGCTTATGAGAAAATGAGAGAGCCTTAATACCAAAGCGTGAAGCTGGAAGCACCTTTGTCAGGATGCTGCCAGTAGTCTTAAAGCAAAAAGCCCGCTTCAGAAACTGTGGGCACCTTCAGATACCATATACCTAAAAGGAAAGCTGTTTTAAAATATTCCTATTCTCAGCAAAAAAACAGACCTGCATTAAGAAATGACAGCAGCATTCAAAAATCATTTCTCCACGGCGTTCCTCTCACACCAGGAACGTTCGGCAAAAGCAATTTATCTTTTAAGGGGCTTTCTCAGCAACCACTTGCCATGACACTGACGTCAGCCTTTCTCAGGTCAGGGCCTGTCTGTCGTAATGAGAGTTTGTCTCTTGTCACTCCAAAGTTATAGGTGCCTTCACAACTGCTTCACTCAGGAGACTGCTGAATCAGTGCCATGATTTAAAATGCAATTCAGCTCTGAAATTAATAAAAGAGAAGGTTGAACATTTCCTTCTCCAGGTGCAAGTCTCTATTCCCTTTATCCTGTGACTCGAGACTGCCAAAGAGGCCACGTTATCACTGACGAAGCCCTTCATCAAAACTGTTAGGCTTATCGAGGAACCACATCAAGCATTTGGGGTTTTTACCCCTAGATACTCTGTGGAAAAGGAAAGCCTTAATTAACTGCTTTTCCCTACCTCTCATCCCATCTCCTGTCCCTCCCACCAAATATACCAGGGACAGACTGAAATGAAAACCCTTGGAGGCAGTTACCTTCCCTCATCACAAGCAATCTCACTTCTCCCTCAGTGACTCATCCAGGGCAATCACATAAATAGGAATTCTCCAGCTTTTCTGCAAGTCACATTTTATTTTTCATGCTCTTCATTTTCACCAGCAGTTGTTGAGTGTACTAGCTAGCTCTTAGAGCCATCCTGACACATGAGATGTGAGAAGATAGAAAACCACAAAATTTTATCAGGGATAACAGGCTTGTGAAACTGCAGTTTTAAAGAAACCTTCCAAAAGGTTTCTGCCTAATAAACCCCATGAATCACACTGTGCACTTTTAGAGAACAAAAGGGTTTTAATCCTGTTGGAAATTGGGGAACTGCAATATGTCTGTTTTTCTGATCATAGGAAGGATAGAAACACTGAAGGCCAACTCTGAAAGGAGGACTATATCCCTAATTTCCCAGAAGAAAATCAGTTTGAGATATAAACAACTTCTTGCATTGATGTTAACTATAAATAGAGCAGGGAAGCAAAGCAATACCAGGGCTGCTAGCAAGCACCTCCGAAGTTCAGAAAGCCGGTGGCTAAAAGTAACAACTGGAAACAGATAGGCAATTTATTCCCATTTAGCTGCCCTTTACAGGAAGAATGAATATAAAAGTAACAACTAACTTAGTTATTTTCCCCATAAAATGATGTATCATTGACAACACCTAAACCTGTTACATTTAACATCATGTAAGAGTGAGCCATCCTTGTGACAAGTGTCTTTTAAAACAAAGCTTCATAAAAAATAAAAAGGCATTTTTCTATCTGATTCCCAGCTCCTGTAATAAAATTAATGTTCCAAAGGCCATAACAGTAAAATATACAGTAAAATCGTAACAGCGATTATTTTAATCGTTTTGGCCTCTTAGTTGCATCTTGATATAAAGTTTTCAGCTGGGAACATGCTGACTCCTAGTCTAAATTTTCCTTCTAGAAATGGCATCTAAGGGACATATATTGTATTTCAACACTTTTAAAAGGTTGAATGCAAATTTAGGAACCGATATCAGCAACGACCTCAGGTTTCACCATTTGCCTTTACTGAAAGAGCACTGATCATTAAGATCACCTTCAAAACAAACCAAATCACATTATGTAGCCCATGGTGTTAACATCTATGCTATTATAAAACATTATTAATGCAGTTTTGTTTTTCTGCAACGGTTTCTTTCTTCCTATCCTTTCAAGGAGAACACATGGACAGCCTTAGAACTGACACGGGTCCTGCCCATTGTTCTTCCTCACTTCCACCTTGTAAACTGTCAGATCAAATTTCTTCACCTTGAAATTTATGTAACAGAAGTACATCATTAAAAAGGCTCATTTCCTAAATTAGGTGGTTTGCTAACATCCTTCTCTGTATTACATAAAGGACTTAAAAAGAGAAGGTACCCAAACAAAAACTAGCTCTTAAAAAAATAAAAAAGAAGAAATGATTAGGCCCCTCATGCTGCAATATTTTCAGATCGGTGTTTTCTAAGAAGCTCTATGTACAGTACTGCTTGCAAACCCAACCTTACATTGCATGGTACCCTCTCTAGCAGAAAGGTTCCGCTGCAATTTCTCTTGTTCCTTCATAATGTAAAAGGTACAGAGAGGTATGAGCACTAAGGCACGTGGCCATAAATGAAAGAATACACCTGGGCAGAAATTAATGTCTAGAAATGTGGAGCAGAAGAATGTCCATTCTCTGTAAAATCTACTGATTAATGCAGACACACCAGAAAACTGATATGGCATCTCTCCAGTAATTTAGGCAGTGCCTAAACTCAGCTTCCCACAGGGGAACTCAGTGCATCACTGGTCAGAATCCTCCCAGCTGAAAAGCTACAGGTTTACTTCTCCGTGCTTGCCACTAATCCTCCACATCTTCACTAAGTCAGTGGAACACCTTTCTTCGAAACATGCAGTGAACCCACTGTGCTCAATCCCAGATCTTCCAACTTCAAGAACTTGCGTTCTAGGAAACTAGATAGCATTTTAAAGGCTAAGAAGCACAAATAAGCAAATAAGAGAAAAAACTACGTACTGTGATATTCATGGCATGGATGCTACAGTTAATTTTGTTGTAGCAACAGTTTTAGCATCAACCTTTTCAGGAAAATGAGTGTACATATATACCTACACTGCTTTGGAAGGCAAAGCTTCATCAAATAGATCAGCTTGGTTGGTATTTTCCAACTTCAGTAGATAAAAAGTGAAGTACCGTATTTCTTTCTCATTATTTACATTGACAAGTTTCCTGCGCGTTCAGGAGGAACATTTAGATTCAGACCACTGAAAAAGTACAAGTTGTCTCCCTGTTCTGTTCTCTGCAGCACAAATCTTTCTCTTCAGCAGTTTTCCCTGCTTTGAAAGGCAATGCAATCAGATGCTGAGCGGTAGAATGGAATTACTATTTCAGGCTATGAATTGCACTATTCCTATTTAGAGGAACATCCTGTGTTCAAAAGCACTGAACAGCCAGAAACACCTATTAAAATTAGTGCTAGTTAGTGCTCAGAACTAAAGCTAAATAATATTTAATTATTTTTTTTTTGCATTGAATGAGGAGTTTTATTTCAGCATCCAAAATGTTTATTCCGTATCAACTTCCAAACTCAAGGATTTGAGTTTGGTTTGTTGACAGAGTAAATGCCTTTGCCTCCATCTTTACCAGACAGTTGCTGACACCTCCACCTGTGAGTGGAAAATCAATAATAAACTGAAAATCAGTAATAAGCCAGTCAGAACACAGGAGGGCTCCTGTGCCGAACCTCCCTGCACTGCACATCCATGACATTTTCCGCTGCTGTTCATATTCCATGGTCATATTCACCATCAAATACAAGCAGAAAAAACTAAAGACAAAACAGAAGCCACGAGCCACGCAAGGCGAAGGCAGCTAACTGGGACACCGAGCAGTTCTGGAAAGTGACACCCACAATTACAAAACCCGCTGTCTTTCTCTGACTGAAGCCTAATGGCTGATATGACCAAGTTGGGGTTTTGCCATAAATCTATGACATTAAATAAGGACCCATTGACATGGAATGTGTGGTCTGTCTAATAAAGACAAATTGAGCTGTGAGTCCAGGATGCAGAGACAGAGGCTGGCAATGTGGTACATGGACACACAGTTCCTGAGCTTTGCTTGGAAGACCATACCCCTCCTCACTCCCCAACAAGCACTATTTGAAGCAAAGCTGGGTTGTGACAAGTCTATTTAATAGTAAATCACTGGTACTGAGAAGCTCCCACCATCTCTGCACAGTCATTTTCACAAAGCTTGTATTTCCTGCCACTGTTCTTTAACCTTCTCTCTTCTCACGTTCACAGCTTCATATTTGACCCACAGCTTCCCAAAACACCACCAGCTCCTTAGAGTGTTCTCTACAGCTTCATGTCATGGGAACCACCCACAGCTGAATAATGATGTGGCATACCCAAGGCTGAAGCCTGTCCACTCAATGGACACAGAGAGGAAGAACCTAGTGTGATCCATACTTATTCACCCATCAGAGATGTACTTCACTCCCAGTGCTCATTGCTTCACCTCAACTCCCCACTTTGTTAATTGGAAGTGGTATCCGTGTACACCAGAGGAGCTGCTGTCTGTACCCCCACCTCCAGCTCTGCAGAACACCCATCTCAGAAAGAGCAAGTAGGAATCAGCCAAAAAGGGAACATGCATGGCAATATGAAGGAGAATTCAGGTACCATGACATTTCTGGAGCTTCCACCACTGTTCCTGAGGAAAGGTGGGAGTGATACCCTGCTAACACTGCATCCTCAAAAGCCTCTGGGAAGAGAGTAAATACCACGCAGCTCCTCTGGACAGTAGATCTGGCCTTTCACTCCTTTAAATGGACAGGGATACCACAAAAATATATGAATTCCTTCTGCCTGTGATGGTGGACATACATCTGTTATTTATAAATCGTTTTTCTCTTTGCATCTTCAGTACATGTGCATCCTCTTGCAGGACAGGTATTCTAG
Organism: Mohoua ochrocephala; assembly: GCA_013398855.1. Classification (NCBI taxonomy): domain Eukaryota; kingdom Metazoa; phylum Chordata; class Aves; order Passeriformes; family Acanthizidae; genus Mohoua; species Mohoua ochrocephala. The sequence goes on from VZTA01014637.1 coordinate 347,385, forward strand.
ATTAGCAAAGCTTGTCTGGCAGTGGTCAAGCCCTAAGTACACATTGTGATGTACCTCTGCTGATATATTTTCCAAACCCTTAAAGCAAAGGAAAAATACAAGAATGAAAACAAAGCATCACTGGTTTCAATATCAACATTTTATTTATTTTTTCTAAAGATGATGGTAGAATAACGAGTCCTAAGCTACAGCAGCGATCTCCCATCTTAAATAAGCTCTTCAAGAAACCCTGACTTGCAGAATCAAAGAAAGGGGCTAGGAAAATCCAGAAACTAAGGTCCTGATGTGGCAAAACAAAAACAGAAATGTGCTTGTGAGCTCACCAGGGACTCCTTTGGTGCAAGTAAAGGATGACAATATGAAGACCAGTGTCACTCAGGTCAGGACACAATCTGTTTTGACACAACCTACATTAAGGCCAAACTCTTGTACCAGTGTAAAAGAAGCAGAACCATTTTCCTGATGCAGCACTGCACTCATGAGGCTGGAACTGAGGCTTGCATTTCTGTAGGCACACAAAAAACCAGCAGGTGCCAGCAGAGATTGTGGCACATTTTCCCTTCTGCCATGACCTGCTCTGGTCAAGGCTGGACTCTACAGCCAGACAGAAATATTCACTGAAACCTCACTACTCCATTCTGCCAGCAATATGAGACTCATACATAATTTCAGGCAAATTCATGGACTTCAGGATTTTAAGCCCCATCTGAGCCCTGGTTAATATCCCTTTATTTATTCACCATATTGCTTGGAGAGGAGAATGAGAATCAGGCTCATTTCTTGGTACCTGGTAGAGCTATGCTAGAGAAATAAAGCTTGGCCATAGGTAGGATTGAAAAATTAAAATAAAAGTTTTGTCACTCTGTCATTGACTCTTGCTAAAACTGTCTATAACTCCAAATATAGGCTGCTCATAAGTCTTCCATAGCAGAGAAGCAAAGACAAGTAATAAAATATCTGCCTTTGCAAACTGAGGGATAAAATTAAATATTAGCTGAGTAAAAATCTGAATAACTGGGTTTTTTTTTTTTTACTTATTCACCACCTTGTATTATGTGGAGGGTGATATGACCATTCTATGGCAACACCAGGTATATTGCATCCCTAAATATTTGGAAGAACTCTAAAGATTTCACAATTCTACATTTAAACCTAACATTTGCATAGTAAGGACGTGTCCGCATGCAGTGGGCAAACTTTGGTTTTGCTTTAGGCTGACTGGCCCACTCTGCCCTCCCGTGCACTCTCCCAGGTCAGGCAGCTGATTATCTGATGGATTCTGTAAATTCTCTAAACAGTTGATACTGTACATCAAGGGAACATCGGGCTTCCGTACTCCATTGCAAGCACAAGCAGAAGCTACATGCACTTGCATGTAAGATTATGGGAAATTAATCCTTTCTGTCTTATATTTTCAATTGGGGTTTCCTCTAATTTTTTTCAATGTTTCTTCACTTTAAAGTTGATCTTGATATTTTGCACAAGTTTTTTAGTGATCACAAATATTGTACTGGTCCTCAGTAGAATAATGCATTTTGGCACCCACGCATTATCACTTTCCTTAGTCTCTCTTTTATTTCTCCTACATATCCTATGTCTTATTTCTTCATAACTTTTGTCTTTGTTCTTCCCATTCTTATGTCTCATTTATTTTATTGCATTATTTTTCTTTCCATTTTCCTTTTCAGTAGATAGCAAAAAAAAAGTTTGCAAGTACTTTAGTTTTACAATGTCCTAACGCTATTTTAGGGATGCTTTAGAAAAAAATTCTCAACTGATGAAATTTTTTGTGAACCTCTGTTCTCTCTGCAGGAACATTTTTATGCCCTGTCATTGTAATGTTGCATAATCAGCAGTCAGAGAACATCATGTGGACATGGATGAATTCTGCCTGCATCGGCTGCACGGAGGGCTCGGACTGACATTACAGGACTTGTCACATGTCTTTTCTATGCGACAATCCAGAAGAATCTTGTGGGAATGCACTTTCACTGAGAAAGTGGGGTATCAATAACGTCAGAACTGAAACAGTTAAAAAAAAATAATTGGAGAAGGCTTAGATAAAAGAAAGGGCTAGAATTTATAATACATGTAGACAAAGGTGTTTTTCTTCTCATTGTGTTGCATTACTATGGCAAAGCCCTTCTCTTCATGGCATGTTTGGACAGCTTGCCTCCCAATTTTCTCCATTCCAAACGAACCAGCAACGCAAAGTAGAACTGGACCTGGCAGCCTGTTAGTATGGCACCCAAGCAGAAACTTAAAATGTCAGCTGTATTCGAGTGGAGGGAGAAGTGGCTCTTCACAGAAATGCCTCTGTTGGAAAAGATTTAAGAAAACATAACAGAAGAGCAAGGAGCGTTTTTGTCTACAGTCTAATTGGCTTAATTACACTACTGTAGGGCTGCTTTATTTTGCCACACCTACGTGTCTTTTAAATACCTCCAGGGATGCTGACTCCACCTGTTTGCTGAGCAGCCTCTACCAATGTTTGACAGCTTTTTCAATAAAGAAATTTTTCTTAATATCCAATCTAAAACTCCCCTGGTACAGCTCGAGGCTCATCTTACCGCTTGTAACTTGGGAGAAGTGACCAGCACCCACCTGGCTACAACCTCCTCTCAGGGAGTTGTAGAGATCAATAAGGTCCCCCCCCAAGCCTCCTGTCTTTCAGGCTAATCAACCCCAGCTCCCTCAGCTGCTCCTCCTCAGACTTGTGCTCCAGACCCTTCACCAGCTCCCTTGCCCTTCCATGGACATGCTAAAGCACTTCCATGTCTTTTTTTGAAGCAAGTGACCCAGTACTGAACACAGCACTCGAGGTGTGGCCTCACCAGTGCCCAGTAGAGAGGGGCAATCCCTGCCCTGGTCCTGCTGGCCACACCATTCCTGATCCAGGCCAGGATGCCATTGGCCTTCCCAGCCACCTGGGCACACACTGGCTCATGTTCAACCGCTGTTGCCCAGCCCTCCCAAACAGTCAATGGAAAAGACTGCATGCACTGACAATTTGCCACTCGAGTGACAGAAATTATTGGAAAACACTAAATTTCTTATTTTTTAGAAGTTAACAACAAAAACTTCCCATTTTCTTAAACAATAACAAGTGTGAGATTTGCTTTTGCTATAGGCATTATTTTCATCAGTTCTAATGAAAACACAACAAATACTGCAGTAAAGTGAGTAGTCTAGGAGAACACATCCTATTTTAGCACAGCCACAGTAATTTTGACTTCAGTGGAAGAGCCCTATAGCTCCTTTCCCTCTCTTAAGGAACTCTGAAAATTCTGAACATTTTAAAGGCTATGAATACTGAATATATATATAGATAGATATACCTTCCTGCATCTAATAGGAAGTAAGCAAGTGGACTGCATTAAAACACAATCTATTTTCTCTTTCCAAACAGACACAGAAAGACTCCATTCCAGCCATTCATAATAAAGGCAACACACCATGGGGCATATTCTCAAAAGTGAACAAAGCTCTTAATCTTCTGTCTATTTTTTAAAGACACTGGATAGAAAAAAATGAGAATCTTAATTTAATCCGTTTCTATTAACTCTCTAGCATTCATATCTTGAAAGTTAAATTCAAATACTCCTCTCAGTAAAAATGTCCAAGAAACAGACCTATTCTGCTGTTTCTGCATTTCAAGATTTAGCTGCTTTTGCACCAACAGCATTTCCCATTCTCCACAACATATCTAGGTTCTTCCAGAAGCTATCGTACCAGCTGAACAGTAACTTGAAACATATGGCTACTGTGAGAGAAAAATAAGTGTAATATTCTGGTTTCCTTGTTATTTCATTGTTGAGAATCCAGCAAACAGCAATATTCCGCACTAGAGCACTATTTAATTTGAAAAACTCTCTCTTGTTTTCTGTAATTCCTATGTTTTTTCTGTGGTCTTCAGCCTGGATCCTATGGCCTGACATGAATCTGCTGGGATGAGCAAGAGAGGCTGAAGGAACCCTAAGTTCAATCCATTTCACAAGGAGAAATTCATCATTGTAAAGTAACATCCCTCCTTCAAAATCCTTTTAGATTTCTTGTCACAATTCATGTACCATAGACAGGTCTAACTGTGAGCAAGGATCAAATTTAGACCTAAACTTTAAATAAATTCTGTGCAAGTAAAAATGGCTACCTGCACTAACACTGTTGGCAATTAAAGGTGACAAATTGTCTCTGCAGAAAGAAGTAGCTTGAGGTCAAAATCTTATAACGGTAAAAAATAATAATCATAGTTTTGCTTCTCAACAGAAGAAAATGGCTCATGTCTATGCCTATTCCTTGTCAAGATAGAAGTTATATTTAAAAAAAAAAAATCATACAATGCCAGCACAAATCTTCTAATTCTGTGACAATCAAGTTAGGTATTTCCCTTTTCAGCCAGTGTCACTTTTTCCTTTTTTTTAAGAGCAAAAGAGAGCAAGTTGATTTCAAATGGACCACCATTGGGAACAAAGGATTTTGGGTGTCTCTTTTTCCCTGAATGTCTGAAATATAAGCTATGGTGGGGCACAAGCTAATGTGTTGCATCAGTAAATTATTTTGATTATGTTTAACATACTTGGAAACAGTAAAAAATATTTATCAAGGAAATGCATCTTAATTGCAGACGTTACAAAGTTTCTAGAAGGTGTAGGAAAATCACTGTGGAAAAATCAAATGATAATTGACTTTTTGTAATGGCAGACAGCAACAAATACTGGGAAAACAAGTGTGAAGAACTTTAAAGATGTAGATTGCTGTGGTGGTTGATCCCACCTGGCAGCCAAGCACCCACCTAGCTGCTCACTCTCTCCATCCTCAATGAGACATGAGAAAATAGGAATAATGAGAATGAGAAAACCTATGGGCAGAAATAAAGATAGGGAAATCACTAACCAAGTACTACTGCAGGCAAAGCAGCCTCACTTACGGGACATTTAATTTACTGTCATTAAGTATAGAAATTTAATTGATGAGTCATATATTGGGAAAGAAACAAATGAGGGAAAAAAACCCTCTCTCTTTTGTCTGCTACAACCTTATTCCAGACCACTTTCCTTGCCCTTTCCTGGTCTCAACTCGTTGTGTTATCATTGTGGGTTATACTCAGCCCCTTGGGTGAGGGCCAGAGGATGAAGGGTCAAACCACAGCAGTTTTTCTCAGTCAGTCTCTTCTTCCCACTCTTCTCTTCCATTGCTCCTTCCTTCTCATTTGTTTCTTCTGCTCCAGCAAGGGCCTTCAATGGGCCATGGTCCCTTTGGGAGAGCACCTGCTCCAGCCTGGGCTCATCTATGTGCCACAGCTCCTCTGCTGTGGAGCACCTCCTTCCGCTCTGGCTGTGGTTTCTGTGCCTTCCTTCTCTCCGTATCGCTGTCCCTTATCCAGGCTGATTCCACAGAGGTGCCCCCAGGGTGGCTGATGGGCCCAGCTGAGTCCTGGGGTGGGTCCCGTGCAGGGCTGGCTGGGACCTGCTGTGCTGAGCACAGGGCAGCCCCAGCTGCTTCTCACAGAGGCCATCCCAAAGCCCACCTCTGGCAAAACCTCGGCAGGGACACCAGATATAACTGCTAAGTGTAAGAAACAGACCAGGGATTTAAAGTATTTGGGAAAAGGCCTTTGTAAATAGAACGCATGGAGGGTAGTTTTAAAGTACATGCTGCATTCTAAACAATGTAAAATATTTACCTTAGCAAAATCAATGCAATAGAAAGAACTTATTATAAATAATAAAAATACTTAAATGAGAAAAATAAGAAGATCTTCAGTATTTAAAGAAACTGTGGTGGAAAACTTGCAGTGGCCACATTTCTTATATAAAAAAAAAAAAGTCCAAAATTCAGCACCCAATACACTCCAGGAATATTTCCAAAAAAGAAGAAGCTATTAATCTGCAACCAGTTGCTTATGTCGGGGTAAAGAATTTCTCTGAAAGGATCAATGAATCTAGAATTGCTTATTGTATTGATATCTAACAGGAGAAGGATCAGATTTTTTTCTGAAAAAAAGGTTTCTGAAAGTTTTTAAACTTCATAGATTTATATTGATAAAATTTGTTACATATTTTTAAATTCCATCATTAAAACATTCATATAAAGTGCTATTTCTTAGCTTTATCTTTATACTTACTTTGTTTAACACATATTAATAGCAGAAAAAGATCTCTAGACAAATGTAGTTGATGGCTTTGGCCATCTGTTTCTCAAGATCTGTTTAGGAAAACTGTAAAGTTTGAGAAACTGCATGTAAAAAATAGTTTTTCCAGTCAGGTCTTCTTTTCCCCCATCCCTATCCCAATTCCATCTTGCAGCTTCTAGCTTCAGCTAGAAGAGGAGGGAAAAGCCTCACAGAGCTGTAGGTACCTAAGTCTCTGCACATCCTCGTGTGGATTGGCCACAGACCTCCAGGCTCCCCAGAGTACTTCTTTCAGAAGTTTATTTCACTGGCTTCTTGTGGAGTTCAAAGCCCATGTTCAAAGCCCAGCAGTTCCTGCTGCACACATTTATATACACGACTTGGTGGTGTACTGGAGAAGATCAAGAGATTTTGAGATTCTTCTTGATATTTATTGAAAGAAAAACAAAGAATAGTTGTGGGACACTTTTGCTGCAATAACCTAATCTTCCAGTAAATCTGATACAGTCAAGCTGTACTCTGACAATATTTGACATGAGTTACCAAAGGCCTGAAAGCAACTGTGACAACACTCCAGAGTACTGTCTGAAAACCGCAATGGAAAAGACCAGGTGTTGAACTAGAGCTACTTTATCTGGCAATAAAGCAAACTCCAGAGGATTTCAATGGTTGGGTGATTTACATTCTGACAAATTTGCAAATAGTTTCTCCCATAAAAACAGTCTAAAGAACACACCTGCTCCTTAACTTTCCCATACACAACTAAATCTAACAATTAAATCGCAAACCAAAATTACTGCAGAACGTAAATCTGGAACACATTTTGGATATCAATCAGGATGCTTTTAGACGCAGTGAATTCCTACACCCAAAGTGTGCTTCAAGAGTGCACAACTTTCTACACAGTTTCCCAATAGCTGGAGCACCCCACAGCAGCTGCAGGAGAGGAACCAGAGGTAGAGGCAGATCTACCACCACTTGGCATAGCATATCCAACCAGACAACTCAGGCAAGGCCTTCCAAGAGCTTTGAAGCTAACAGAGAGGTTCGGAGGATCAGAGATATGCTGGCAGAGACGTATTGGGGATATGCTGGCAGGCTACAACACACATTACAGCATGTTCTTGGTTCTTTGTTGCTCAAAATCAGTGGCTCCACCTCAGCCTGGCTTGGCTAATAAGAAGGTACCAAACATTTGGAAAAATCCCTGCAGCACAGCTAGACTGAGCAGTATGTTCAAGAACAACAATCTGAACTCCATTTCTCACCCTGTTCAGCAATAGGCTCTTGGAGTTTGTTTCCTCGCCTATTGTCAGTGACTTCAAAACTGAAGAGCAGCTGAAGTGAACACATGCCTTACATGCAAAGTTATAACTTCAAGAACAACTGGGTCGATGCTTCTTCCAGGTAGGAAAATAACACCATGCAAGTACCACAGCACCGACCAGCCTCAACTGCAGCGACACAAACGCTCACCGTGACAAACACATGTGTCCAGAGAGTTCAGTGATACACTACACCAGCCAGGATCAGGCAGATCTGCAAAATTCCGGCCTCTTTCCACCAGTGGCACCATCCTCCTTACCTTTCCTCTGCCAGGAGACCAGCTCTACCACAAGTCCCAGCTGGGAGCGCAGCAAAGTCACCAGCTCCTTCCTAAAGGCCACATCAAACAATGAGCTCAGTCCAGCCCTACTTATTCGAGGAACGCATATCTTTGTTACAACAACTGGTTTACACATATGTGTGCTGCAAACACCAGAGAACATAAAATGCATCTAGAGCACACACTTACGCAAGCTTGGCTTTGCTGACGTAGAGGATGACAGCATAAATCTAAAAACATTTCCAGCTTCTCTTTGAAGAGAGATTTCCTTTCTTGGCAAGCACTGTTCATTCAGAGTCACTGGGTTTAAAAACAGGATGACTCATACTTGTTTAGATGTTTATAAGTTATGTGCAGTTACGGAAGATGTTTGGACAAAATGTCAGGAAGGTTTAAGTACTGTTCTTTGAAGGTGCGGTGAAGTGATCACTAATGTATTAATTTCTGAGAGCAGCTAGTTGAGCACTAAAATCAAAGTGACTTGGCTTTTCCTTTCATCATTTTATCAGTGTACACCTCTAGCTAACAATGATCTTTTAAATATAAAGCAGAGAGTTTTATAACAGTATGCAGTGTTTAAACACATAGAAGACATGATATGGATTGTCTTGACATTACAGCCTCAAAAATGGCACCTCAGCACTGACATTTTACAGCAAAGACATACAGCTGTGGCTGATAGCACTGTAGGATTGATGTAATAATGCTCAAATAATCCAAAAGAGGGTTGTTTCTTATTCCTGTCTGTGTAATTAGAGTAGCCCAATTTATCTACCACACACAATGGTAAATATTATGAAATTATTATTACTATTATTATTATATATTATAAAATTATTATCACTAATGGCTTTGCTTTCTCTATTTAACTTGCTTGGGTGCCAAGGGCAGCAGAAGAAAGTTGTGTCATACCATCCACTACCAGCTACTCGTGAACTCTGCTGCTCTGTACTCACGACAGTCCCAACAACCCACAGAAGGTGAGACAGACAGAGAAATAACTTTTTATGCCATGTGGAAGTGTTTGTTCTTTTTACTCACGGTAGGGTCTCACTCTGTATCTTTTCCTATCCCCTAGAAAAGGAGGCAAAGCAAAGAAAATGCATAGCACGCCCCACAATAAATCTCCTCTTCCCTACCTGTCATAAAAGCTAAGTAAAGACAAACTAATCAGAGGATAATTAGTCACAATTTGCACAGTTTTGTCACTATAAGTAAAAGAACTTTTTCTCAAGATTAAAGGGACTGGAAAGCACTATGCAAAACCTTTCTTGACTTTTTCTTCTCAGGGGAATTTTTGCAAAGCTTTCTTCCAGTACTTCATGCAAGGATCTGATTATATATTTTAATTTACTTTCTCTTTAATTAGTCTAAAAAGCTGGGTCATATGAATATTTAAGCTACTTTAATTTGAGCAAATCTTCTACAGGGATACACATTATATGAGTTAGAATTTGGGGCACTGAACTCAGTATGCCCACTGGTTTAAGAAGCACTACACATCCTTGGAGGATGGGCAACTGCAAATGAGATTCTGATTCTCTCCACCCCAAAGAAACCGAGAATTCATGCATTTGCTTAAATTTACAAAAGGTCTATAGAGCAAGTTCTTGGAATAGAAATCTGTGCCATGCATAAGGATATGGTCAAAGGTTCACCCATCAAGCAGAAGCAATGATTTAAAGGAGTTGTGCCTCTGCTGCAGAGAAGTGATAATTCACCACAGTGCTCTCATAAACTGTGTTAAAATAACTTACCTTCCTTTCCACTGAAACAGATCAAAAACACTCCTATCTTTCAGCAGAGGGGACAGCAACATTTTGAACACCTCTGTCTCATAAGGAAACAATTTTCTAATCGCAAGGCTTCCTGGCTGGATACCAGCCTAGCTGGCAGTTGACAGCTGGTCATTGCGTAGTGCCCACTGCACAAAGAGCTGAGTGCCTCCTTTTGCTCGCACTTGGATCGCCTGCCCCATGACCAAAGCAAAACTTTGCCACATTGATTGGTTTTCCTAAACACCACACCAGTGGTGAAGGCAGCAGAGGCACGCACTCCCACAACACTGATCATATTTAGGCACTTCTTCAGCCTGTGCAAAGCACAGACATGCAGATCAGTTTGCATATTTCTCTGTCTCTTTTCACAGACTGTCTCACACTAACATGCTCCTCACCATCTCAAGGCTATGCTGGCTATAAAAAGAGTTGCGAGGCACTGGCAGCAGGCTGCCAGTCCTGCGGCACATTCTGGCGACCAGGAAGCAAATGTGGCTTCAGAAAATGTGTGCCTGCTTTAGATCCTGAGCTTTGGGGAGCTCCATATATCAGAGAGCACATGGAATAAGAATTAATTAATTTCTCATTAAAGTTTTTAATGACAAAATAGATTGTGCTCACTCTCCTAGTACAGCTGGGAATTCATCCTTGTCTCCAACCTGTAGTTTCCCTTCTTGTAATGTTCTGTGCTTGTTTCACACAGTGAAGTGTTTGGTAAAGTCAGCCTTGTCCATAAGGATAAATCCAGAACAATAAAAGAGGTGTACAGCTCCTAAATAACTGTTTCATCTGCTTTGTTTCATCTTCTGCTTGGCTGGCAGTTGAGTTCACACAGTCCATTCTCCAGTTATTAGGTGGGGCTCAGGCTTTGGACAGTTTTATTGTTCTTGTAATGTGTTATCTGAGCACTTCATAGCAATGGTGGAAAGAAACAAAGAAATAACTGGACACAGAGTGGGAAGCTATGTCCTTTGTGTGCACCACTGATACTGGATGACAGAGTCAGGCCAGGATGATGGAGGACACAGGAACAGGAACCATCGTGCATGACTGGGGTCTTCCCTTTAGGCACAATGCTTGCATTACCTCGCAGCTCAGAGCCTTCAGTTCACTTATTTGCTGTGCTACCTCTGTACAGGCTGCCTACATAGACACTGACTCTTAACATTTCATGTTTCAGCTGCACTGTGACCCCTCTGAGAGACACGTGTTTAGATTCTTTCATGAATGCAGAGGTTTGGGATGAGTATAAAAACCTGCCTCTGTTTTACAAAGGCACTTGAATTTGTCTTTGTACACAAACAAAGTATGCAGACAAAACACAGCAGAATTTTCCAATATTTTGTTTGGGCACTAACATATGGATCCTACACTGGAAATAATCAATCTCTTACTACAGATTAGGCAAAATATGGAAAAACCGAAAAAGATACAGCTTTATCTGATTCTAGCTTTCCATCTTTTCTTTTTGCAATTAAATTCATTAATTAAATGTAGTTAAAATAAAGAAAAATATGGAAGACAGTAATGAAAATTTTCATGGCCCACCACTGCTACAAATGTAAATTTTCACCACACTAGTAAGAACTGCAAATGAATGATATTTGCATTTAAAGCTTTTTTTACTCTAGTAATCTGAATGTATATGAACAAAAATAATACAGAAACTATTCAGATACATAAACTAAGCGAAATTCTACAAAAATGTCATTACATATAATATGTACACAGACTTTAAAGCACTAAAGAAGACAACACTGAACAACTAAGTACTTCTGAGCTTTTATCTCCCCCAGGGACTGATCCAAAACGTGCTGACATTCAGCTCGCTTGAGCAGAGTTGATTTAAGTGGCCTGACCCAGAGAACTGCTTGGGTTAGACACTCTGACACACCAAGGAAAATGCCCCATTGGAAATCAAAAGATTGAGAGCCATCTCACTTTTCTCTTGGCTTTCTTCTGTAGTTGTGCAACCAAAATCTTTGGCAGTTCTGTTTTAGAAATAATGCTATTTTAAAAATATGTCTTCAGACCTAGCATTTTTATGTAATTTTGAAAAAGCTCTAATTAAAAACAAACAAAAAAAGCATTTTAAAGCAGAGGAGATATCAGTTTAAAACAGAAATATTTTCAGTGCCTCAAAAGAAGAGCAAAAATATGCCATGAAAATAATCCCTCAGAAGCCCACTATGCTATTTTACATCTTAATGCACTTTTCAGTACCAGCACTTTTCCTTCTCTCCACATTAAATCAGAGGCTAGCTGGCCTTAGTAACTTTAGAAACAGCAATTTCTTCAATTCCCACGATATCTGGCACATGGTGAACATTGGTATTTTCAAAAACTTACAAGAGCACATTACACCTGCTTTACTGTTTGCTACTTTCTCTGCAGGACATAATTTTCAAAGAAAACACATTAAAATGTTTAGGAAACAAGATGCTGAACAAAAGTGACTTCTAGCATTATGAAACCACATAAATAATTATCAATCCCGATGTAAAAGATATTACAGACAGCTACTGCAAATCTCCTTGAAATGACATCAAACCATTCTAAAAGTTCTATGCCTTATTTGATTGCAAACTAAACACAAAGCAACTAGAGGTAAAAGTTCTTGGATACTCCACATATACCCACAGATCCTGAATACCAAGAATCCTGATTTTCATTCAAGTTTCATAACAGCACAGTTATACACCTTACTGGCTGTGAGAGAGAGGGGCATGTGCAGTTTATACTGTCCCCTTGCAAAATGTTTAAATGCATTGGTGTCTTCAACAGAATTAGTATTTCCAAGCATTAAAGTTGAATAGCACTATAACTGGCAGTTTATTATTCTATACATCCAGCAGCATGCAAATAGGTATTAGCTACTACATTTCTATTTTTAAGCCAGCATGTGGAGCTGAGCAGTGAAAACTCCAACAGCAGATTCCTGTCTTATCCACCAGGAAGTCACTATAAATCATTGTGTCAAAGAGACCAAGCAGCAATCCTGTGTTCCACATCTCAGTCAGTGCACAGGCTCATCAATATTACATGGACCCTCCTAACTGCATGCAGAGCCTTAGAAAGAAGCAGCCAGGCACAGCTCAGCTAAGCAGGTATGTTTGCAATAGTAGAACAAGTGGGGATTTTTTTTTTGGTTTTCTCTCCTTTTTTTGGTTTAAATGTTATTTCACTTTCCATTAAATACTCAGCATAACTGTGACAGTACAGGAACTGCAGCACCAGCCTAAGAAACTCTTTTTCTCTTCGTCAATTCTATTCCCAAGAGTAGCCAAAAACTGGTACTTACAGAGAGAACATAAGAAAAATGGCAAACATACTATTCCTCTGTATTTATCCTGATGAAAATTGGTAGCTTAAGAACTTGCTGAATAGATCAAAGAGATTATATCTGGACCACTGTGTTTGATATTTTTTTCAACTTACTTATGCTTTTGGTCCCTGCAGGAACCTGTGGCAATTTACTTCGGTCTGGGAGAAAAATAAGTTCCTCTGTTTCTGTGTCTGGTACCCCATTCCTGAGCCTGGGAATATGGTTAGCAGAAACAACAGCACTTTCTAAGACAAACACCACAATACATCAGAGGGCTGATCACACCCCACCCCCCTCTCTCTTCCCCTTTCCAACACTGTGGTTGTCACCAGGATGTGATGACCCCATTATAGAACAGATCACCCTCCTGTCAGCAGTTCAAGACCATTTGCCCACCAAGCACTGTCACCAGGATGTGGGGACACCCATTAGGGAATAGGGAAGTGTACCAGCACGTGAGATATTGCCCATCAAATCCAGCAACTGCAAGTCCTAAGTGGGACACAGATTGGAACTGCTGCTGGACGGGAAAACCCCTGATCCCCTGGGGGTCTGGAGCATCCCTGCTATTGCCTGCTTCCTCTGAGACTTAGTGACTGCTGTTCTTTTCGGTAAAGTCTGAGCCCAGACTGTGGTTACTGTACCACACATGGATTATTAAGAATTTGACCCAAACTGTAGCGGGTCCAGGTAATGAAAAACTCTAGATAGTAAGAAAGCTACACTAATTACTAGAAATTCTGTTTAACTGAAAGCTATGATAATTGCTAAGGATACTCCGCAAGCTATGCTAAGAGTAGCTAAGCTGCACTAACTGCTAGAAATCGTAGATAAGAATAACCTATGCTGATTATTAAAATTTTAATGCAATAATAAGGCTCTAATTATAACTGCAACCCTGTGGCAAATGGTCACTCTGCCAAGGATCCCTAAAAGAACCTGCATGTCCCCTGGCAACACTTTCAAACCTACCGACAGCTAAATGTAATGGATGCTCTACAGACATTATATATATATATGTGTGTGTGTGTGTGTATGTATACATCCACTCGAGCCAAAGAGTCCCTGCAAACTCTCTCCTTCCATGGAGGTCATGCCATACCTCTCAGCAGCTTTGCCTCCCTGCTCTGTCTGTTTCTGGTAAACACTGATTAAACTAAAAAACCCCTAACTAATGCCAAAATTTTGCTATATACAGCAACCATCCATCCCCATTGGTAACCATGTGCTAAAGCAAATGTGAAAAACTGCTTGGAAATTTTCCACGTAAGTACAGACAGCTGAAGATGGCAGTGCAGCTACAATTCAGGTTTGCGTCTTTGCTGAATTGTTGATGTACTTGAAATAGCTAAAAAAAACCACCCAAAACCAAAACCAAACCAGTTAATTTCCCTTTACTTGTTATAATACTTCCATATGTGGTTTTCCATATATAGGGAAACAGTGCTAGGATATTCCTTATTCAAAGTAAGCATGATGAATTACAGAAATATAAATGAATTCAGTATTTTGAACACAAAGCTGCCTTGGGAAAGCATTATATGAACTAAAAATATTAACTTTGAGTTGCATGCTAAAAATCATACCAGTTCCAGCACTGGTAACAATTGTGCATTCTGGAGTTGTCTGCTGTGCTTAAGCAGAAACCTAGGGCAGACCTGTCTGCTGGTTAACAAACTACCACAGCTCAACTTACACAGTGTAAGAGTGACCAAAGGCTTACATTTTCTGCTTGAAAGAGCCATTATCTGTCACCATGGAACATGATTTCCCCTTTTCAGGATACAGTAGAGTGCTTTCCCTTGGGTCTCTAAATGGGTGTCGGAATTGCTCCTCTCCCAAGAGATAAATGACACGCCATTAACATACTACAACATCTTCTGTGAACTCTCAGGGCCCATCACCACCTTTCCCTTCTACAACCACTAAGAAAGGTGGATCTGTCTTGTTCTGAGGCCTAACTTAACATGCAACCTCCCACTAGACCTAAGTAGGTGAGCCAAGGAGAACTTGGAAGCTTCACAGAGCACTCTGGCTGGAGTCTGGGCCACATAGCAATGACCTCACCCAGATCTTAGTTATTTGGGAAGGAGACAAAGACACCTGGGTGAGAAGGGTCCTCATTTGGGACAGTGAAGAGCTCAGAAGGGGAAGACAGGCACCACACAGTCTAGAAAAGGCCATAAGTCACAGTGTCAAGTTTGCCAATAAAGGCTAGAAACTGTACTGCGGGGCCCGACAAACTGTCGGCTCCCTGCCAGACTTTGCCAGTGCTCTCCCCAAAAGGAATATGGGCTTCAAACATGAATTTACAAAATTAATTTTCAAACAAACCGAGGACTCCTGGGTAAAAGTGAGTTAAACAGTTCTGTTCACTTGTAAGGAAGGACACTCTGCTAAAAAAGGACCTCAAATCCTAGGACCAGCTCCATTTTGCTGCAGGGACAATGTATCCCAAAATATCCCAAATCCAGGCATCTCTGGGCTCAAACTACATTCTTGACCATTTGACAAGTGTCAGCTCTGTAGATCTTGCAAAAAGATGCAAATTCATATGAAGTGATGGAATCAGCCTTTAAAAGACCATCCTGAAGTCTGAGAAAGAAACAGGGCACACAGACGTGTCTTGCATGCAAAAAAAGGTCCTCTCTTCCTTCAGAACTATCTGTCTTGAGAGAGAGGTGCCTCAGACTTTGGCCACTTGACAAAGTAGTATTAGACCTTTTAGACCAAGTTCTTGCATCTTTCATCACAGTTTTCCACTTTCTGGCTTGATATTACTTAATTCAAACAGTCCTGTTCAAGACACTAAAAAGAAAACTGAAAAGGTAAATAGCCAACAGGAATGAGCAAGACACTAGCAGTGCCTGAGGCACTTCTGCTGTGAGGGAACTAATTAGCTTAAAGATGCCCAGATAAACCCAGCAAGGGAGCCACTAAGTCCCCAGGTAAAAGATCTGGAAGATGTAAGATATTAAGAGGTCAGACCTATCATTTTAACAGCACAAATGTAAAGAAATAAAACTTGAATCAACAACTCGGCAACAGAAAATCTTTCTACAAATACTTGTCTGAAAATTAAATTTCAGCCTAAAACTGCAGTCACACCAAAAATCTTTCTGCAAATACTTGTCTGAACGTTTTGTTTCAGCCTAAAATTACAGTCACGCTGAGAATTTAATTCTGTTAATATTATGAGACTTCGGAACTTCAGTTTCATTCATCTTTTGGTTTTTGGAGGGAGAGTGGGACAGGAGGAAAGAAGAAATATAGAGCTATGTTGCCATCCTTTTAAAACAAGTAAGCAAAAAGTACAACCAAAAAAAAAAAAAAAACGATTAAAAGAGGAACAAATAAGAAAAATACTGCAACCACTGTAAATTGAAATAAAAACCCATTCATTTCCAAAGGACAGGAATTCTGAGGTGTGCACAGAATCTATCAGGGAGTTGCTACTGCAGACAAGTTTGCTTGAATCATGGTTAATTGCTGATGGAAGTACAACAGTATAAAGCTCCAACATATGTCAGGAAGACTTTGGAAGCAGAGAGCCCATCGGTTTCGCATCATGGTCAGCTTTGTTGCTCTATCTCCCCAAGTGTCGCTGAGATTTGATTTTTTCGCCAGCCTAACACTTCTACCAGTTTCTAACGTTTGTAGTGGCCTCTGGGACCTGCTCAGAACAGCCCAAGGAAAACAAGAGAAGAGGGCCCTTCAGGCTGCTGCCGCCAAGAAGCTGTAAGATGTGTAACAGCCCTGTACAAATCACTTCAAGTCTGTCAAAGCATATCCAGACAGCTTAACTTGCACGATCACACTGTGTTCCCTGGTGCTCTTCTATTGCATACCATAATAGAAGTCACTGACACAAGCAGGGCACACCACTCTTTCTTACATACAGAATACAGCATCTCGCCAGATCAGGCAAGGCAGCTGCCTCCATCTGCTGGGAAGGGGCAATTTCATCATGTGAGATTTTGCCTGAGCTTTTCTGCCTATGGATAGCACTCTCAGGAGAAAAGGGCATCACCAGCAGTGCTCAGCAGAGTTCTGCAGGGATACCAGCACCGGCCACTTCTGACCAAGCAGGAGCCCTCTGGCCAAAGCAGCCACCAAGGATTACATGACCATGGAAAGGTTCAAGAGAAACAAGTTCACAGTCCCTGAAAAAGGCTGAGGATAGCAAGCCCTGTCAGGCAGTGGCTGCATCTCTGTAGGGTCAGGGCTGCAGCCAGCACTCCCTCTCACTCCTCCCAAACCAGAGCACAAGTTAGAGGTTACCAGGGGCAATCACAGGAGAGTGGCTGTAGAAAGGCATGAAGGCTCAGAGGCTCTTGCAGAGGAGGCCTGGGGGACTCACAGCTCCCTGAAATGTGGGTCAGGCCATGGAGAAGGGTCCCAGTGGGCACCTTCTAGGCTGGGTATCCTTTCAAGAATGCTACTGCAGCACAGACTCTTCTGACTAATTCCAAGGTAGCATTAAAGGGCCTTGGGTATAAAAGGTACCATACAGTATAAAAACACAACAGACACCTACTGCCTGCAACACACTTTCATAACATCTTCATATTGTTTGCATGCTCTTATGTTATGGTGTGTGAATGAGGATATTTTGCACTGATTTTGCTAGAATTGTGCCATTGGATTAATAGCAATAATATCAAAGTAATTAGCCTTAAATAGATTTTTATCACAAATTTGTTGATTAAGGTTGTTAGGGGATTAGACACAAGTTTAAGTCATTTTGGGAAAACCATCTTAACTTCTGTTTAGAAATAGGTTCAGCAGGTAAAAAATTTCTTTCACTTCAGGAATCTTGGGAAAATTTGGGTCAGGATGTTATTAAAGAAAGTTCCTTTCCTTCACCATCTCAGCATCTTAAAAGGGTAAAAGCAAATCTATTCCTGGAGATAACATATGTTGTTATCTTGTAAATACCATTCCTTGTAAATAGCATATTGTTTTACACTGTACAAGCACCAGGTCTTTACTTTGGAGATTCACGTCCTTATTGAGATAACTAGTTTTAATTATTGTGTCATGTATGTTTATTTTTATATTCCAGGAAGCACATCAGCGTATATTTCAGTCTCTGTGAATTTGTTCAAATGTTGGAAAATAGAATCATAGAATTATTTAGGTTGGAAAAGACCTTTAAGATCATCGAGTCCCACTGTAAACACAACACTGACAAGTCCATCACTAAATGATGTCCCTAAATGTCATATTTATACATGAACATAGTCACAGCACCTGCCTACTGATTAGCTTGACTTTACCTGTTTGAGGGTTATTTAATCTCTCTGCTGATGAGAGGGGAGTCAAGGGAAAATTTGTCAGCAAAATGTGATGTGAGTGAATACAACTCTGTGTGCCAAACACTGTGCAGTTCTCTGAATTCAGGCAGAGAGCTCATTTAAGCAGAAGCTGTGCATTGGGGATTAGGTTGCTTTTGTTAGAAATGCTCATAAAGCAGAACTGTCCTCAAATGGCAACAAAATTGAAATTAGGCACTTTGAGAAGATCAAACATCTGTATCTGAAGAAATAGCTAATGATATTGTTTATACTCTTCTTGATTTTAAGTCTAATATATTCCATGAATTTTCCTTTACCAGAACAAAACATTGGGTAAAAACTTCAGGGGTAGGGGAAGCTAGACAGGAAAGGAAAACATCCGTAACGAAACAAAGCAGGAACTCCTTTAATAAAATTAGCAATCTAGAGCTAATGTGCACACATATGCTCTGTGCAGCTATGTGCTGATGTGCATAGATGCCTGTTTTCCTGATGTCTTCACTGACTGCATAGAAATTACATGCAGGAAAGCAAAAAACCAAAAAGCAAATGGAGGACAGTGGATGATATTTTTTTTTTTCAGTTTGACACCTTGAGTGTAACAGGATTTTGTGGAAATAAATCCTGGCTTGATGCTGCATGCAATTTTCTGAACAGCATAATTTCTTCTAAATGCTCAGTTAAGTAATCAGAGCAGATACTTATTTTATTTAATCCCAGTTACAAATTATTGTTTAGGTTCCTGAAAAGGTTGTAAGGGAAAATATTTCTGCACATTATAGCCAGCCGGAAAAATTAAAAAAAACAACTCAATATTAGTAACTGAGAAATTTCTTACAATTTTTCTTCATGTAAAGCTGGAAGTATAAAATACAATGGAGTCTCTGTCTCATTACATATCTTAATCAAGGCAAACCAATGGCACAGGAATTGTTTGTCCAAAGTGACTGTGAGTTCTCATTGCTTGATATGAAGATTAGCTCTGATGCACAGGCACAACAAGTTGTGTTTTCACTGGACATGGTGCCAGGTTTTAGTGATGTATTTATCAGTTCTTGAGGCAAGTTGAACAACAGACCATGAAACATTGCAGCTTACATACAACCAAGGAGCCAAAGCCACAAAAAAGTTTCTAAAGCTGTCCCTGTACAAACTGTCAAAATAAACAGAATAAGCACCAAGAAGAACACAGAGGTTTTGAGGTTTTTTCTTTGTTATGAAAAATGATCCCACCCCTGCAGGATTCCATCGCCCGCTGCGGTGGGAGAGCCGGGGGACAGCCACTGGCACACCCGCCGCATCCGCACGGATGGTGGGGCGGGAGGTGTTGAAGTACAGCGACGTGGGGCTCTTAGAGCATTCTGTGCAGCCGGGAGGGCACGGGAGGGGGACGGAGAGCGGCTCTGTAATCGCCCCTGGCGCACGAACACCGCCGGGCTCGCAGCTCCGTTCGCTGTCGGGCCGAGGCGGGGGGGGCGCAGCGGTGCCAGCCCTGCCCTGTCCCTGTCCCTGTCCCTGCCC
>VZTA01014637.1:367290-404035 GCA_013398855.1 Mohoua ochrocephala
CCCCTGCCCCTGCCCCTGTCCCTTCACCTTCCCTGCCCCCCCCCTGTCCCTGCCCCTGGCCCTGTCCCTTCACCTTCCGTGCCCTTGCCCCTGCCTCCGCCCCCGGCCACGGCCCACGGAGGGGTTTCAGCGGGCCCCGGGGCGCTGCCGGCGGGCACGGAGCCATCGGCAACACCGACACTGCGGGCAGGATCAGCCGAAGGACCCAGCGTGCGGGTCCGTCTGTGCCCCACAGACGTGTCACATCCCCTGTTAAAGTATGCCGGATGCCACTCTGGGTTGGGTTTAGCCCTGAATGCCAAAATAAATTTTAGTTTCACACGCAGAGTGTTCACGCTTTTGCTTGTTTGCTTTTGTTAACAGCAAGTCAGCTTGCTGGAGTCTGCCCATGACTTGTAATGACTTAGAATGATAGAGAGGTTTACGTTGGGAGAGACATTGAAAATCACCTAGTTCAACCCCCCTGCACAACTTGGCCTTGGACACCTTACACAGGAGTAAAGTTAGGCCCCCTTCAGGAAAGCAAAGTTCCAGCTCTTCAAGGAGATAGTAAACAGGATCCCCTAGGAGACTGCCCTCAGGGACAGGGGGGCAGATCAGAGCTGGCAGATCTTTAAGGAAATCTTCCATAAAGCGCAAGAGTTATCAGTTGGACAGTCACAGCCAGAGGGCAGTGGTCAACGGCTCAGAGACCTGATGGACATCAGAGACACCTGGTGTTGGTCAGCAGTCAGTATTGGGACCAGGGCTATTTAACATCTCTATTAATGACACAGACAAAGGGATCGAGTGTACTCTCAGCAAATTTGCAGAAGACACCAAGCTGAGTGTTGTGGGTGACAAACCTGAAGGATGGGATCCATCCAGAGGGACCTGGACAAGATTGAGAAGTGGCCCATGGGAATCTCATGAGGTTCCACAAGATCAAATGCCGGTGTTGGGGTCACCCTTGGTATCAACATAGGCTGGGGGATGATCCAAAACAGCCCTGCCAAGAAGGACTTGGGGGTGCTGGTGGATGAGAGGCTGGACACAACCCAGCAATGTGCACTTGCTGCCCAGAAAGCCAAACATGTCCTGGGCTGCATCAAAAGCAGCGTCAGCAGCAGGTCGAGGGAGGGGATTCTGCCCCTCTATTCTCCTCTGGTGAGAACCCACCTGGAATGCTGTGGGGTCCCCAGCACAGGAAGCACATTGACTTGTTGGAGTGAGTCCAGAGGAGGCCACCAAGCTTATTAGAGGGATGGAGCATCTCTACTATGAAGAAAGGCTGAGACAATTGGAATTGTTCAGCTGGGCAAAGGGAAGGCTTCGGGAGGCACCTAACTGCAACCTTCCAGTTCCTGAAAGAAGCCTACAAGAAAGTTGGAGAGGGACTTTTGACAAGAATCATAGCATCATAGAATCATAGAATGGGTTGGGTGGGAAAGGACCTTAAAGATCATCAAGTTTCAACCCCCCTGCCATGGGGAGCGGGAACCCGTCCTGTGCTGGGTGGCCCAGAGCTGGATGCAAGTACTCCAGGTGGGGTCTCATGAGAGATCTTGAGATCAGCTTTTAAATAAGCTGATCAATATACTAAATAAAATTTTTCATTTCTGTATCACCTGGTACTTTCAAACAAGCAGTGTGAAGTATGTCACTACAACATGATTAAAGCAGCAGTGTATGTTTTAGCTAACGAGCTCTAACCCATTGGATCTATGTGCACCTCATAGTGCTCCTGCAAGTACAGAAGTAATGTTTGCAGGGACAGAATTTTGACTGATATATGCAACAGACTGCACATACCAATGCATCTGATCTTTAAAAACATCACCAAGCACTAGCACCTATCCCAAGTGTTGTGTATCCCTGTCTACCATGCCTTTGGACTAAGCACAATGTTGTCAATTTGTTCTTTCATACTCAGGTCTGAGGAACAGGAGGAGACAGACTTTGTAAGCATCTATTGACAAATTAGGAAAAGGCAAATGATAAGGGCACATAGAGAAAGCATTTAGGTTTTCTAGCTAACACTTTCAAGTCTGATTGACACTTTTGTTCATGTTAGTTTTCAACGAGACATTTGGTTCCAGGCCAGTAATTTTTTATATCACCTAGCAGGCAGTGCTAGATGCATGCTTGTGTCAGAAGGCTGGGGGCTGCAGTATACTTAAAAAAATGTATCTTTAAGGGAAAATTGCTGTCTTTTTTTTCTTTTTTTCTATTAAGAGGAAAAAAAGAGAACCAAATAGTCAGAATTAATCTGTTCACTCCGAGACTTCTCTGAAAAGAGACTAGATCTTGTCAAAACTTGACAAAATGTTTTGGGTGGTTTTCGTTGTTTTGGGTTTTTTTTTTTCACCCCACAGAAATTATGCTGCTCCATCAGGGGTACAGTGTTTTGCAGGGATGTATCAATTTTGATGGAAAGGTTTCTGTATGGCACATTTTTGTCACTTGTGGTCCCTTTCTGTTACTTCCGAAAGAAGATGCCAAATAAAACAAAAAAAATCTTTCTAATCTGAAAACAGACACTTTCACACAATTTAATTTGTGATGTTGATATGAGGGGTTTGGATCTGTTCCAGCACAGCGCAGAAACACTTGGCAAAATGAACTTGTCATTGTTCAGAAAGTTCAACTTGGAAATCATAGATCTGTGTCAGCATGGCACTTGTGTGGCTGGCCATCAACATAAGCACCTCTTTATTTGCATGCACCATGGCAGAGTCTTGATCTCCTTTTAGACCAAATTAATTTAGAAACAAACATCTATAGACCTTCCTTCTGAGGCTTTTAGTTAAAAGGCTGTAGCTGTTCTGACAACTTCCATGTGGCCCAGGCAACAGCTAAGAGCGATGCTCTAGAAACGCAGGCTGTATTTTCATATTTCACCATCGAACAGTGGATGTAGACTCTTGCATCTTGGGATCTATATCCAGACCATATGTCTGTGCTACATGAATCTGTCAGACTGAGGTACATGAAACTAACGTCAGCTGCTGCGCCCTCCTCTCTCATTTCTCTGACACTGGTGATTTCAGGCATTTTATTGTACTCATACAGCATCGCTACTCCTACAAAACCCCACATTTCAGATGGAGATCACTGACTTGCTCAACCAACATATCCCCAAAGAACTGCGATGCTGTGCTGGGCTGGTTATCATGTGTCTCTTACAAGCATTTTGTGTTCAAAGGGTCTTCCCAAGAGAAAAAAAACCAAAACAGATTCTTGCTGGTTACAGCCTTCTGTCACTGCCTACCATGTGACACAATGCATAAAACCCGTTTAATTACAAAGGGATAGAAAGCTGTTAGACTTAGCCCAAATCTGAGAATTCACGGATAAAAGCTGGACAAAGTGTCCTTGGCCAACATCAAGAAGCAGTGACAAGAAGTGGGGAAAAAAAAGAAACCCAAGCTCAGCAGTGAAGGTTCAGCAGCTGGCTTCTAGAGCAAAGTATTGCTCAGCACCTTGTCTTGCACATCATAGAAATCCAACTAGTCCAAACAAGTAGGAGATCTAGTTGCAAATGTATTTGGAGTAGATTCCTATCCACCACTCATTTTAAGTTTGCATCTATTCTTTTCTTGTATTGGACTCTTGAGGAAAAAAAGGAACTTCCCCCAATGAGAAGTAGCCACAGTGGTAGTAGTTTCAGAAATACCCATGCACGCTTCCCATGCAGTAATATTTTGCTAATGGTTTTTCCAGGACTTATAGGACCTATAATTTTTACTTTCCACATTCCTCCCACGCAGTTACAGGTTTGAGAAGCACAACAGATGGAAGAAACACGAAATAACTGTTTCTTACTGAATTTCCAATGCACTTGATACATTAGATTTATTCCACAGTACAACAGAAAACTGCTCACAGCAGCAATGTAAATTGGAAGGATTTACTAAGGTGATGACTGTCATCATCCCAAACAGAGATGATCCTATTAGGGCTAATAATGAAAAGATTCAAGAAAATATATAATCAGTGCATGGAAGTAAGTTTCTCTAGGCTAAAAAAACCTCTAAAAGCCTCTCGTTAAAAACAACTCTAGCTCTGCTCCTAATGTACATTTTCTTTCTACATGCATTCCGAGGGCCCATGTGGATATAGAAGCCTGCAGCTTACATTCAAGATAACAAACAAATGGGAAACCACTGTAACATTGCTAAAAATAAACAAATCTCCCATCCGTGCTATTGTTGCTGCAGTGTTGCGCTATTCACATGCAGAATGGACTGAGAACCGGTTTGTCTCTAACCCCCTTCCTCTCCAAACAGGCCTTTCTTTGTCCTCCCTAGCAACCATTTAAACACCACAAAGGCAGAAGATACATGAGCCTCCTGAATACAAGGGTTTCATGCTCTTGTTGCTGTTGCTAGACCCCAGCCATCACTGACAGAAAGAGCCACGACAGCTGGACCAACACTTGGCGTGCGAAGGTTGGGCACGCTATGTCAGAGTCACTCTGTCTGCCATCACATCTTACTGCAGCAATGGCTTCTTCTGTTTAAAAGCAGTTGTGAACTGTCAAGTGGTATTTGTTTTCTTCACTCAGAAAATAGTGCCTTACTAATAACAGCTCAGAGATTTTTAGCACAACACAGGAAAAGAAAAAAAAAACTACACCAAAACAAACTCAAACCCAGAAACACAGCTAATGTAATCTACAATCTATTTTACCATGAAGGGTACTGTGGAAACAAAAGAAAACATAAATATTTAGTATGATTACAGTATAATCTCTTCTAGGGTTCATACATAGGCAAAAGTAGACATCTGCCTATTGAGAGGATGCGTCCGAGATTCCCTAGTAAGAATTACAGCAGTGCTGCATCTTCTCCAAATTAGCAACAACTTAATCAAGGATGCAAGTGTTGTTCTTATATCATTCACTTCCAGCCAGCTCAGAAAGATTGAAATAAAGTAAATGAATACTAAAACATCAGTAGGTTTTGCACACACAGCCTGAGCACTCTGCAACCTTAAGACCTGAGAAGAGGGAGAAAGAAGAGTAGAAGAGAGGCTGGGAAAAGGACTCCTGCTTTGCTCTGTGATACTGTACAGTAGGGAAAGAAGAAACTAATACCGAAAACAAGGCATGAGCACTGCTGCTACTGCACTGTTTGGCTTCTCAGTGCACCACAGGGAGATTTGTGGGGTGAAAGCCTTTTGCCTGTGTTAAGGGATGAAAGGAGAGAAGTGACAATCCCCAACTCTCTGAAATTGTTCATGAGGAGGGTACCACAACAGTGAATGTTTCCATAAATTTTCCAGATTCTTTCTTACTTGCAAGATCATCTAGTCCAAAATATTAACTTTTGTGGCTTTTTAAATCACCGATGAAGACTGACTGGCATGAGTACCCAGTCTATCACATTGCACTGGGAACAACCTCCACAGGAGGAACAAATATTTGTCTGAACAGACAGGAATTGCTCTTTGAATTCTAAATAAGTTTGAATGTTTTAATAAACAAACATTTCTAGCTTTCCTTCATCTTCACTGTCAAGGAAAGAAAAATGTTTTTTTTTATTTCCCCAAACTGAGTTTACGTCTTTTAAGAAAATCTTTCAGAAATAGGTAATAGCATAAATAATTACAGAAAATTGGTCTTAGGGGAAAAAGATCAGTCTTAAAATTCAAACAAGACAACACATTAATATTTACAGAAAGAATATGGAAAGAGGGGAAGGGACAAGGATTACACAAGGGAGAGATTGAATGCCAATATAATGATTAGCTCTGCCCTTCTGCAGAGCAGCAGCAGATGCCTCAGCCCCTGCAGTTCTGCCTCTGGGAGAAGACAGGAGAATCAGAAACTAGTAGGATGATGCAATAATTTTATTTGCACACTTTTTCACCTGTCTGAGGACAAAACTGGTCAAAGAAGACTTAAAGACTGTTCCTTTTAGTAGTATTTTCCTGTCAGACTCGTAAACATGTGATGAAAGCACATTTTCTTCCATAACAGGCTGGTTGAAGGACTGATGCAGCAACTTCTTTGCAATTCATAACGCTTCTGGCAAAAGACCACAGAAAAGCTCAACACTAAACTATTGTTTGACACAAAGACATTTAGTCTAAGACTAATAACTTGCTCAGCTACTAGAAAAGGATGCTGTATTATTACTTCCCTTCCCTAATATTATTGTACAACAAAAATTGAACTGTTTCCAGCACATCTTTTAATGGCAGGGTCTAGCAGACACAATGTATTTTATTAAGAATATGTTTCCAGTTTTGAATAGAAGCTTTACAGTAGGAGAGTCACTATTTGGATGCTGAACACCACCTGACATAATAAAACTCTGACTTAAAAAAGAAGAAATAAATATATAAGGTGATAAAGTTATAAATCATTCAGAAAGGTGCTTGGCTTTAACTTTTGTCACTAATTGCTTGGAACTGATTTAGCTATCAGTGCAAAAAAAAATAGCTCCACAGAATAGTTCCCTAAACCATCAATCTCAAATTTGCATTACCTGAGAATGAAAAAAAAATGCTTTTCAGAAAAAAAAGCCAGAGACTGAAACAATAGTTAGAATGTCCCTAAAATATCTCTTTTTTTTCCATGAAAAAAGAAAAAAAAAAATTTTTAGGCATTTCTAAACTTTTCATCAAAATTTAATTTAAATATGAACAGATTTTTTCTTTTCTTTTGCTTTTCAAGTAGAAATGTTACCCAACTAATATGCAAATGTGTCTGTTCCTAAGCTCTCATTTAAAAGAACAAAACAGAATTTAAAAGTTCATAAATTATTCTTTACAGTATTTGTCTTAAAAACTGTTTTACTGTTCAAATTGACCATAGTCAATTCAAAGCGTCTCTCGTTTTCAAAGTATTCAAAGGTTACAGATGTCTATTGACCATTAATTTTATGTCGTTTTAAAATTAGCCTAAAACCACCCAACATTTCTGCCATTTTTTTTAGCACAATATGACATCTGCAATATTTGCTGAATAAGGATTTTAGTCCCCACTCAATTTCTGCAAATGCAATGAGTATTCTTCCTCCATTTCAAGGATTAATTTTGCAAATGACACTTTAAATACTCCAAGCACAATGGAATAAGTCAAAAATAAATCCTACAAGTGCAAGAGGCCAGTGCAGATGTGCAAGAGGCCGGTGCAGATGTGCATGAGTCTCAAATGCATTGCACTCCCCATGCTGACAGTCTTACTGTGTCAGATAAAAAAGCGCCACTGAGACCACCACATTAGTAACATTAAGCTTCATCCTCTCCCCCAGCTGGAGGGGCATTCAGATTTATGTGACGCAGCTATTTTATTTTCACCACAATTCTTTTGCATGGCTGGGCAACGCAGGCAGAAGGCAGAAGTGGCTGTCCACCCAGATCTCAAAGCAGACCAGCCATCTAGTAAGGATTTTGGGGGGTTCAAAAAGCCTCTCACAGAACTGCAAGCCTGGGAGTTCCTACTTCTCCCAGTTTTCGGTTTAAGCATTATCCCACATTATTTCTTGTGCCAGTGCTTTAGCTGTTCCTCCTAGCCTTTCACCTCCCAGACTACAGAAACCAGACTCTGATGTAACAATATCAGAAGCTGGAGCTAGCAGAGACTGTCACCACTCCTGAGGACACAAAGTGAGCAGGATGTCTCCTCCAGTGCCACACATGAGGAAGAAGTGCTGCTGAGTTTGTGCACAAACAGGTAGGGTTCCTCACCACTTTATATCTCCTTGGGATTTTATAGCTAGTGCAGACGTACACTGCACAACAACGAGCAAGACAAGGCACCACTGCGAAGGAAGCAACACCACCCCAGTCTGCAGGACTCCCCGTGCAGCTGGGACATGTGCTCACACTTTTAAAGAAATGTCTGGATGCATTCCTTGGTTTGTTTTTGAATCCTTACTCACTGGATATAAAAGGTTGATTTATCGTTCCCATAATTTTCTATCTAGTTTGATAATACTCAGAAGAAATGTGTTCAGATGTTTCTAATGGGTTGGACACCTTCAAGCTCAGTGTAGGAACTGGAGTGAGAGAAAGGGACTGCAAGCAGAGCTCAGAGCCAGGGCTCAGTACTATCAAAGATTGTCTAATAGCCAAAGGCAAAAACACCCCGAAGGTCAGTGACGTTCCCCTCTCTATTTCCTGAAAGCAGATGGTGGAAGAGTTTGGAATTAATAGCCCTGCAGTGCCCAGCTTGGCACCAGCTCCCTGCAGAGATGATCAGCCTTTTCTGCTGACAGCCTGCGAGACAGCTCTCGAGCCACGTGGCAGTATGTGTGCCCAAGAACCACCCTGCAAATCAAATCTGGGAACATATATCGCTGAATGGCATCGAGTGCATTAAGAAAACCTGCTTTCTTGTTTATAGTAGATTTTACTGTGCAATTCTGTGAAATTCACTGACATTTTTTTGTTCAGTAATTCTAATAAAGAAATGTGCATCTCAAATCAGGCCCAAAACAGTATTTTGCTCCAATGAGCAATGTAGCAGCACAAAACATTGCTTTTGGTAAAAGGCCATCCTCTTCTCTCCTACACACACTTAAAATTAACTGCATATGTCTATATTTAGATTCAAAAGCTAGTTCAAAATCTTTTCTCCTCATTAAAATGTGATAGCATTTACTGCTACCTAAACATATCCTTACCACTCACAGAAAAATTCAAGAGCTCTAAGGTTCTTTTTCACTGTTGTCATCATAGTGATTACCAATAATTAGATGCAAGAAAACTAATTAATGCCAGTCAACAAGATTTTTTGGAAAAAGTTTTTTCACTCCAATGTTCTTTTTTTGTTTCTCCAAGATAATGTGTTCCCAAGTAAGGTTGAAAGACTTTGACGTGGAAGGAGACAGCTCAAAGACAGTCTTGGTTATCTAAAGCCATGCCTGCCTTCTCATAAAACCTGGGTCCAGCGCTAGGGTAAAAATAGTTTAATCTTTCTCTGTTCATATGTGATTGAATTAAAACACTAGCAGATTAAAACGACATTTCTGATGATAAATTTTATTATTTCTACTCACTTCCTGAAAACTTCGAAGGAGAACAAAAGTAACCCTTCAGCTGAAAAATAAGCCCCACAATCCTAAATTAAAGGAGTTCAATCTACTCAGCTCATAAGAGAAGGATGAAAAGTGAATTGTCACTGAATTTAAACGATTACGTATGGAAAATGCTTAGAGGAAAATTACTTACTTTCTACTTTGAAAACAAAGGCAAAGGATTCAACGGCTCTAAACAGAGCTTAGATGAACAAAACCTTAAAAAGATGAAATTTCCAGACAGTAAGAGAAATTAAACTTCTGCGTATACTTGAGGCAGGCAAAAGAAATTAGAAAGGTGTCAGTCCCTAAGCCTGGTGACTCTCATTATCCACAGTGGTGATACAACCAGCCTTTAGGTAAAATGACAGCAAAACCCAATGGGAATACAAGGCTTATACTGAGGAAATTTTCTTTTTTTTTTTTTTAGATTATCCCTCAGCAACAAAATTTCTATAAAAGAGTCTGTACATTCAATTGTTCACTTATTTTTATACAGTTTTTTGTGGGGAGACTATAGGAGGTGATAAGCAGTCCAGCTATAATGCTACCAAGGGCAAGACCACATAAATCACATAAACTTTCATGTTGTATACCATAAAATTACACTTGGGTAACAACTCACCTAGACACACTTCTATCACAAGGAATGTAATATTCAATGTTCTAGGTAGGTTGCAAGTAGTCATCGTAAGCTGACAGCAGCAATTAAGAGGCTGTCTTTTTGAAGGAAAAAAAATAATTTATGGAGTAGAAATTGATTGATTATGTGGAAACGTTTAGCTGAAGTATTCCTAGTGTTTTAGGAAGATGAATGGAGATCCATTGGTCTCAGGAGCCACCTCTCTAGGTAACACAGCCCCCAGGAGAGTCCTCTTCTCTGCCACCCTCCTCTTACTCCTAATGCTCCTTGAGAAAAAACAATCTCTGCTAACAGTCTGCAGCGTTATCTGAGCAGCTTCCCATATTCTGCCCAGCACATTCACCTGACATTTAGGGTGTTTCTGTATTCCCCTGCACAAAGGAGCCTGATTTGTTCAACGAGTGGAACCTCCTCTGCTTTCATCAACAGAAAGATGCACTGAACAGTGGGAGTTAGGAAAGTCCAAAGCAAGGTGCCTGCACTCTCTGTTCCAGAAAATATTTTTAGCTAAAGAACAGTGAAGAGCAATGTGCAGAAATCCTGAACTTACCTGTGATCTAGCCCGAAGTCTCCCAGAGACTCTCTCCCCAAGAGTTCAACTTTCTCATATTTGTCACTTCCCAGCTGCTGCTTCTTCTGCACGGTGCCTCTCCACAGCCGGCAGAATGCCCTGTTTCATATTGCTGCCGCTACTTTGTACCCCTCACCTGACTTCCAGTGCTGACACGTTTTGGAAATAAAAGCCAGGAGAGGCAGTAGCCTCTGAAAACAGGATAATATGCAAACTGCATTGTCCAGCAGAGATGTAGTATAATTTTTTTTTTTTATGACTAAGACCACTGGAGAAAAATCAATGTAGGACTCAGTTGTGGGGGTATTTTAGTTCCCTAAACATTACCACCCAAAAAATGAGATTACCAAGAAGTCTCAGTAATAGCAAAAACTACTCCTGAAATCATGGTTAAAAAATGAGTATCCTCTGGGCTTGAAAAACAAAACCAACACCAAAAAAAAATTCAAAAATGTACTTTTCAAAACAACCCAGGCATCTATTCTGCACGTCAGTTGCAATCCACTACTAATACATCAGAGCAGTCCTTCTCCCTCTCCAGCACACAAGCCAAGCACTCCCCAGGCCTCCTGACAGCGCTAATCCCAAGGGCTCCGGCCCACCAAAACTCAAATACTAGTAAAAGATCAAAGTCAGACCTTAGAAACTCAGTACTGCTCATGAGGAACACTGCATGTCAAACAGGACTATTTCACAGCCCTTTGTGGAACAGTAGTTCTGATTAGAAATATTAGAGAAACCAAAAATATCTAGTTATAGTTATGATTTTTAGTGTCAGAAATTATTTTTTCTCCCAGATTATTTGTATCATTACTGCTGAATTATTTCAGATGTGGCACTTTTAAATATGCTGTCTTATCAAATAAAAAGAACTAGAAAATTAAAAAAACCCCAAAACACATCCTTTTAAGTTCCCCTCTTCCTTTTATAATTTATCTGAAGAACCCTTGGTTGAGCATCTCTGCAGATTTTCATAAAGTCCATTGCACAGTTTGTTACAAGCTCTGTGAAGTACTTCTCTCTCATTTCCTAACCTACTGTTATAAAAACAAAGGAACAAAAATGCCCCAATCCTCACATGCGATTAACAAGATAAACTCCCATCAAGAACTTGTAGGTTAAAGCTGGTATGACATATGATAAGTTGTATAAATACAGCTTTGACATACATCCAGAATCCCTTCCCCTGAACTTCCATAGGGAGGGAAAAAAAAAAAAAAATCAGTATCTCAGTGGAAAGAACAGAATGTGAAGTTTTAGGAAGTTGTTTTGTTTCTGGAATTTTTTAAATTGAAAACTTGGTTTATCAGAGTAAAGCAGGCATTAACCTTGGTGGGATGGCTACTGTAACTCCATAGCCCCTCCCCACAGGAGTCAGCTATCGAAGCTGTCTGTGAGAAGCTGTCAAAAACTCTGCGCCATTCCTACAGGGAGTACAACTAAAAATACCAGCCCAAATTAGCAGTGTGCAAAGACAGTCATTAAGCACTTTAACACCTTCCTGACAGAACACATGCAGAGCTTGCACTCAAATTTTATTACCACAAATAACAAATTTTATTATTTTATTGTTATGTACCTGAACCGGGTATCTGTATTGAACCACAGCAGTTTAAACTATTTTTCGGCTACTGGGAAGAACAAAAAAAACAGCAAAACAACAGCAAAAGTACTGAAAGGAGCCTATTCCAAGAAGAGTTCCTCTGTCTTTCACATATCCGTGGAATAGCTAAAAGTAACATATTTAGGTGTAACCACTGTATCAGCATATGCAATATCCTTTAGAAAAGGTGAGATTTTGAGACACTAAGCTCTGCTGCACTGTCTTCAACTACACAAACCCTTTTTACCTTCCTATTACCAATAGACACTATTGAAAACATGGACCATGTGTAGTCATGAAACTAATTTTTCCTTCCATAGCCACAGCTGCTCCTGTATCACTGCTTGTTTTTAACTTCCAAAATCCCAGTCTGCATTTATAACATGATTTTAATAACAGGAGCTGGTGCAGGTCCCTGATTCAGAATTGCTCAGGACAGCTGATGGCAGGTAACTTACAGTTACTAGTGGCACTGTTTCACCTCACTAGTTAGTTGGTTTTGCTTTTTTCCCCTGAGCCCATTTGTGTCAAAGCAATGCCACACAGGAATGAAGCAGCTTGGGATTTTGCTAATTCAGAGGATGCTGGTGTTTGGCCGGGGTAGGAGAAGGGAACAGCTATTCAGTGTGCCCCTGACCACCGGGAGACAGTGGCAACAAAGCCAGCACTGTGACTGCAAACCTGCCACACATTTCATATCCCTTCTGTGACATGAAATTACCTGACTGCTTTAACCGCCCTTTTTTCTGGGTTTAGCAGGGTCAGCTCTGCCTCCAACCCTACCTCTTCCCCTTCCACCTTCCATCAAATGGACACACATCTAGACCTCTGTGACCCTTATCCATAAATATCCTTTTACTTTCTTTCATTGTTTTAATGTCACTGTACACCTCCTTGCCATCAGGTAATGCCAATGTCATTTCAATGCCATTTTCAGGGCCACTCTTGACATTGGAGGCTGAGCTGTGGAGGTGGCTGAGCATCCCCACCGTCCTTTTTTCGGTACAACCAACGGCTTCGTGGATTCACACTGGAGAAGTGAGCAGCAGCAAATGCCCCGTATGCTAAATGCCACCTCCTCCAGCTGTGCTGCTGCTGCTCCTCTGCTGCCTGTCAGCAGCCAGCACTCAGATGAAGACCACACATTCATTTTAAAAAATCAAATACAAGTACCAAAACCTCCAGTTCCCCTTCAAATATAAACGAATTCAACTCTTCACTGAATCACCTCAGAGGATCATCTGGTTCTACACATTTCAGGATAGAAGATGGTAACTGCTACACTATTTTGTGTCATTTTCTTCTTTCCTTATCCTTCAGATCTTCTAGCTGGCAGCTACCTCACATTCAAGAGAGATGGGAAGAGGAGGGGAGTAATCACCGTGCTTGTTCTCGGCTCTTTATTTCAAAGTTTTGTGGAACGTTGTCTCTTACAACACTCCTCAGGTGAAGCTCTGCAGGGCTCTGACAAACTGCTTTGCTCACAGAGCCACGGGCTGCCTGTGCTAGCAGCGCCTCCAACCCCCAGCACTGGCTCCTTCTCTTCTCCCTGCAGGGGCTGGCTCATCAAGAGAGGGTAAAAAGACCCTTTTCCTTCTGCAGAGGCAGCACATCGGCTGCTGCTGTGACCCTGCAGTGCAGGACGAGTGCCCCACACAGACCACAAGGCTCCCAGAACAGCCTCTGCCATCGCAGCAGCAAACGCAGCACCAAAACTGCACATTCACGTGTGAAATATCGTACATAAGCATTTCAGCTAATCAATCTTGTACTGATTTAGCTACAGATTTTCAGGTGTAAGGGATTCTAAATCCAGACTCAGTGCAGGTACCAGTGCTAAAGGCTTTGCTTTAGCTGTCATAGAAACACTCATCAGGACGTTGTGGTATAGCTTGAGATTTTGGCATTCAAACAGAAAGGATGCAATGGTTACTGTACTTAGCAGTCCATCAATAAGCTGCAGTGTAATTTAAAGTGACATTTTTACAGTTCTTGCAGAAACATGAAAATTAGAGGGTCAGCTTCTTTAATAAAATATGACAGGGGTTTTTAATATGACATTTTTCTTTTTTATATTCTTATTAGAAATAATTAGAAATTTAATCAACAACTGATGATCAGACTCACTGATGAAGCCATTACTATCCACGTATAAAAGAGACTAAAAAAGCCTAAGGCTAAAACAATCCCTTAAACTGAACTTATATTAAGGCAAAAATCCTACAGACAAGATTCTCAACTTGAGTTGAAGTTATCCTTCTCTGTAACAGGGTAGCATTGACTTCCACAAATACTTCTGGCCTTATACTTCGGAGTATAAGAGTGTTAGATCTCTTACACTCTAACCTTACTTATGAGCATCTTCTACCCTCTGGTTAAAAAGGAACCACTATAGTTAAAAATACTTCAAAGTATCTGACTTCATTCTGAAGTTCTGTCTTTACCTAGCAGTGAGAGCTGTCTCTCATTTATTGTGTGTAAAAATCAGGATCTAAGTAAATAAACCTTCTTATTTGAGGAAAACATCACAACAGCAGCAAAACAATGGCTGTACAACAATAATGACTCAAGTGACAATTTAACAAAATATTATTAATTTTTCACTCAGTTACCAGTTTGCAGTAGTCCAGAATGGCTGCTTAGGCCAAATGAAGTCCTTCTACCCAGAACAGTAAAGTTCACAGAGACTGAGAGAAAATATCTTTTTCCAGATTATCATTGCCCCCAGGCTTTCATATCTGAACTTCTTTCTAAAAGGAATATCAACAAAACAGCAAATCTCATTGGAGAAGAAAAATAGAAAGACGATTATTTCTCTGATATTCAGAATGAGAGAGAAGCTTCAACAGACACAGGAACAATTCACTGATGCTTGTGTATCATTTTGAAAAAATGAAGCTCATGCTTTGATCACGAGAATTACACCACTCACTCAAAAACTTGCCTGCAGTTAGGAACTTAAAATGTAATTTTCAATAACTGAAGTGCACAGAAGTGAGCTTGAGATTCTCAAGGCAAAGGAGAATAAATCAATAAAAATATCAACAGCCACCCCTCCTCACCCTCCATTCCCGTTACCATCAATCCGCCCTAGATGGATTACTGACACATCCTCCTGCACGGCCTTGTTAGCACAAGGACGGGTGTTGCAAGGGTAGCTCATCCCCCATTTGGCTGTGGGGAGGGGATTTCAAGCATGGGTGGTCATGATCATATGTGCAACGTGATGAGACCTCCACCAGCACAATTTCCGCACCCACACAAAATCTGTCCCAGGCACAACAAACATAGGGGATACTAATGGAAAGTAGGGAGAGCTCTCCTTTCACTACAGGAAAATGTCTGAGGCCCGGCACAGACTACTATTTGTGCCTCATCAATTTCCACTCAAAACCAAATTACTTCATTTCTTGATTGATTATCACAGTGGCAGGAATGCATCACGAGGTACAACAAAAAAGTTGGAGTGATCCTTGACTCCCCATAGGGCACCTTCAGGAAAACTGGCCACAGAATCTACAGAGATGCATCAGAAGGGATCAGGTTCTGGATTTATTAGCCTATTTTAGCTTTCTGTGCTTTTAAACTTCTACGGAGATGGGGAACACCAATAAATTATGACTCAGTAAATAAGCCAGTAACTTGTAATGTGGAACCACTGAAATTCCGGAGTTCTGCACAGATGACCCATTTCTTTCCCTAGGTCAGCAATCACTTATTCTGAGTGCAGGAATACTAACACTGGAACAGGCATTAGGTGCCAATTTCTTTAGAATACAAGATCATTTAAAGTTCAGATCTAGTATGAGTCCTGAAAAATATGTTAGGGACAGTTGCCTAACTTTGTTTTTTATGGCTTTAGGCCTATAAAACCTCTGGTTTACCACAGATTAGGAAGATGACCACGACCATTTTCTTCCATACGGGTGTTTTAACCTGGCAGGGACACTCAACAGGCAATGACACTATAAAAGTATACAAAACTATTTTCATGCCAGTCTCCTTTGGAAGGAAACACTACATTTCTACGAAGAAACATGAAAGATAGCCACTTATAAAACAATTTCAAATACCAACTGTCAATCTGCTTGCAAAACCAAACTAGCAACGCTAGTTTAATCTCAGATTATGGATCCTGCTGCCTGGAACTCCAAGTGTTTGATCTACCCATTCAAAGTTTGCTTTGCATTTTGTGGTTTGGCTCAGACCTATCAGTCTGCACTGCACCACGTCTGACACCTTCTAAGGGAAAATAGTATATTAGTAACATTTCCCCTCCTCCATTGATTAAAAAACTGTGGTTTGTCCCTTCACGGTCTGTGTGATGATGCTGACTATTCCCCAGAACATTTCTTGCAATGCTACCAGTATTTGAGGACATCATTCCCAACTGTAAATAGAAACTATATCATTTTGGGAAGTGGAGATAGAGCTGAGGACACTAACCATATTGATTTTTGTTATGTTTATCTGTGTCTTTATATCTCTGCAAATCCCTAGTGTTTCTGATATTACTTTCTAACAGTGCATTTTTCCTGTTTTGCACGGAATTAAATGTCAGCAGATGACAGCTTAGTCTTTGTTGTTGCCATTTGGTAATTTAACTGCACTAAATAGGGAACAGAATCTGATTGCCGAATCTTTTTGCACTAGCTCAGTGTTATCTCAACATCTTTTTCTGCTGTCTTACTAGGTTGAAGATCAAAAGCGTAAATGGTAAACCTGTTATCAGCTTGTAGTTCAGCATCCACCACTTAAACTGTGATTCAGCAACTTTGCAAAGATGACAGGTAAAACTTATATAAGAATCACATGTTTTGGTAAACATGATTAACTGCTTAGACTTAAGGGGTTTTGATAAGATTATCTCAGGGAAATATGAATAAACAGTCCAGCACATTATGCAGAATTACAGAATCATTTAGGTTGGAAAAGACATTTAAGATCAAGTCCAAGCATTACCCACTATATAATATACTATCCCCACCAACGTAAACTAATTTCTGCCTATTTTGTTGTACAAGACCAACTTTTTTATCCTGTGCTTCCAACTCTTCTGTTTATTTTGGTCTGTGCCTTTGGTGCATAAACCATCCATGGAGTTGGTTCACCCTCCCTGTTCACTTCAAGACTAAATATCTCAGTTCTGCTCTTCTATTCCTTTTAGCCCCTAAATCCATTTATTCTGTATTTCCAGACATCCTTTCTCATAAAGACTAGGAGAGCCATAGCACCTTAAAAGAGGAGTTATGTTGCCTCTGGTGGTTTTTTAACCACCATTTCCTCACCTTGTTCACAGGGGATGCAGACTGTTCTGGAGGACTCTCATGGGGCTCCAGGTCAGTGAATATGCTGGTGGGGGAACATGGTCTAAAATCAGCCCTAGGGGTAGGAAACAACCTATATCAATTCACCTTTAAAAGAATTTAATAAAAATCACCATAAATTGGCAAAGAAAACATATGCATTTCAGCATTGCTGAGTACCCTACCAGTGTATAGGAGCTGTTCTAGATCTTGAGTAGCTCTGAGAATTAGGACAAATACATAAGCAAAGCAAATTTGTAATACCTACAGGAAACCACAAGCCCCAAATGCTAATGTCTGCAAGTAAAACAGAAGATTCAATGGCTAAAAATGTAAATGGTTTCGAGTAAGCCACATGCCTTAAGACTTTATCAAGGCACTGTCAAATCAGAGAAAATCACGTTTGCATGAAGTTGTCACCCGTCACCTTAGATATTCATTCTTATTTATTGGAGCTTCATCTCTTGTGCAATGAGTGACTCAGGCTGCTCCAGGATCCAGCATCTTTCACAGTAATGGGTTCACCAAAGCTGTAGCACTGCTCTTGGCTTCTGCTCAGCAGTTGGCCTGAGGTTATAAACTGTACTGTTTATTGAGCCTCATTAAAACCACTGTCATGTGGAATCAGCTTAGCTTGGCTTTAAGAAAATGTAGAATTGCCTAAATGTGCAATTCCTTTTGAAGTCAGAATGTTAAGTTTGTTCCATATTCCAGTGATTCTAATAATGATTCTAATCCTATTCCATGAGCAATAAATGGTCACATGTGTTTGTTGCTTTAAAACCTGACTCTGCAAAGGTAGTAATTATACTAAAATAATTTGAAGTTGGCTCGCAATTAATGTTGCAACACAATATTTGTCTAAGTAACAAAACTCAAATCCTAATCATGCAGGAGTTGTAAAGGAATAGTATGTGTCCAATACTTTTGGCAAGAAACCAAAGAAGTATTTTAAATTTCATATTTAATGTTCAGTTTATCTAGGCTGGCCCAGAATATTTAATAAGCTGTTATCTCACATACTATAAAGCGGTGACGAAGTGGGTTCTGCATGAGTGCTATTAAATATCCTCAATGTGCCATTAAAACTGGTAGCCTTTTTGTAAAACAGGACCTTAGCAGCTTGTGATATATTGTACAGTAATTGATATAACAAGCCTGTGATATATTATCATAGTGTTCCTGCTCCAGAAGTGGGGCTGGCTTCTTGGAGATACTGAGGAGAAAAAAACCCCTTTTATTGGTCCATCCAGAAAGGAAGTGTTAGAAAATAAGTATGACAGAAAGGGGTGTTTAAGCAATCATTATAAAGATGGAACATGGCTAATAGTTTTAAAGTGGCAGAGAGACAGGTTTAATAAACCTTTCTAAGCCCTTTTGCTATCATAAATTGTGATAAAAAACAAAAGAGAAAGAACGAAGTTGAGCTACAATGAGGAGATAATTCCAAGCACTAACACAAATTAACAAAGAAATCATCCAGGCATTGAACTTGCTTCTGCTAACATCAGCAGCAAAATTCTTGGCAATTTTGTAAGATGACATCCAATGCAGGAAAATTAAAAGCTCCCTTATCAAACTAGATGCTGCAGTAATTTCCTCTGGGAATGAGGCTCTTTTTTTCTGAAGTTAGTCCTATTATAAAGAATATTTAAATGAACTTTCACCTACGCAGAGAATGGGCTTCCCTCTCCTGTGTTACTCAAAACTATTCAGAGCTGGGACTTGGCATTAAGCTTATGTAATTTATAGATGAGGGTCTAATCTCATGACCAGAAAGCCCACTGTCAACTCACTGGGTGATGCATGTGAAGGGAGAGTGGGGACCAGAAACAGGAATAAAGACATATTTGGCATCCTTAGGGTATGGCCACTGGGAAGTGTTGCCATATTCTCATGGACCAAAATTACCTCCGTAACTTGTCAATCCATCTTCTTCATATTCTTTCTTTGAATTCTCTTCACTTTATCAGTTTTCACGTTCTTTCCTGCACCTTCCAGGGAATTACTCTACACTAATAAACATACATGGAAAGAAGACTACTAAACATACATGTTCATCAGAAAAAAATCAGACATATGAATTTCATCTTGTCTGTGGAATACTTGATTACTTCTACATTTTTATGTGACTATTTTAAGTCCAGACATAAAATGGGAGGAAGGCTGTGAAACTTCTCTGCTAGCTTGCTCACGGGGGAAAATGTAGTGGTTTCTTTCTCCTTTTATTCTGAGTTACATTTTTTTTTTAACAAAGTGAATTAAAGACTCAATAGTGCATCAGGAATTAGCTCTTCCAATGTGACATTATCTTCAAATTTAATCCAGTATTTTTCTGACTGCTTAAATTTAGTGCCATTATGGTTCTTAGCTGTAAATCATACTCTGAAGTAATCATGCAACCATGAAATAACCAGATCAATTCAAGTATCCTTTCTCCAGATGAAACTCAGAACCTAGAGAAGAAGTGAGTCCATCATGGCTTATTGTGCTCCACTAACTCAGCAGGCCAGAAAGAACTGTAAGAAAATAAATGCAAAACTCTTCAGCATCACATTTGATATAATGATATCAATCTTGTCTTTTTTCTTTTCCTGTTTGAAAAGTTATGCAAATTTCTTTTCATCTCTCTATCACTATGATCATTTCAAGTGAACAGTAATCTGATAGTCTGTTTTATAGCCTCTTTGGAATACTCTTAAAAGTCTAGGCTTTCTTTTTCTGTTACTATATCAGAAGTGGCTATTATTAAACTCTAAAAGAGAGTTTAAAAGTCAGTAATTTTAATGAAAGAAATCAAGGAAATCTGGAACAAACCCACTCCACCTCATGGTGACACGTAAAAGCAACACATTAAAAAGAATTGGCAAGTTTAAGAGCAAACGGATGATGGAGATGGCTATGCAGGAAGCAGTAATAAAGCAACACTTCAGCACTGAAAACCTCAACTCTCATTAGCACAATCAAGCAAACATTGAACTATTGTTTAACAACAAAACAAAAATAATCAGGAGAAAACCCAAAACCTCTTCTATTAGGTGAAGTAGTTCTATGCTGAAATAAAAAGGCACACCCTCTTTATGACCCAAGCAAAACTAAACCAAAACAAAAGAGGCAAAAATGCAATACATATCTTCATCTCGTGAGTAAATTTTTATTCAGTTGTACTTAAACACCTCACACAGAAGAATTAATTATCATGTTTTGATTGTGGTCCATTATTATGGCAGATGAAATGCCAGCTGATGTGACTCATTAGACCTTCATCTAACAAGCTTTTCCTTCACTGCAGAAATGGGAAGTGGATGGAGTGGTGGGCTCTACCTGTGATGTCTGCAGTCTCCTTTTTTGCTTGGCCATGACTTCAGAAGTAACCTTGGCAGATCACAATGTTTTTAGAATGGTATATCACTTCTGGCCACTTTTTTCTAGCATGAGTTGTGTGATTTAGCCCCACCGCATAAGAAGAACTAAACCACCGCAAAAACCAGTGTAGAAAACCACTGTGAGAACAGGGGTCCTATTATTGACAAGCTTCCAGCACCCATGAGCAAAACCCAAGGACAGCTTCTTCCATATTGTTGTCAGCCAGAAGTTTCATTCCCTGAGCAATAAGGATTTTTCCGGTAATCCTTAGGAAAAACAACACGCTGTCTTCACAAAATCCTTAGTGTTTCATTACCGCTGAGTAATGTGAAGGCCTTTCTGAACTCCCTAGATATTTTGCCTCTGTGACATCAGCTCCACAGGTTAATTAACTTTCTGTGTTAAAAAAATACAGGTATTTTTGGTAGGCATAAACAATTACCTTTAAAATTCTTTTAAATGTTTGGAGCCCTAAGTATGACTCAGAGGATAAAATGAACTAGAGCAAAGTGGATTTAGGCAGCCTTCCCTCTCTGCTTTTCTTTCCCATATGCTCTTCTTCCTTTTCTGATCACCTTCTTCTTTCTGTGGTCCACTCTTCAGTTTTTCTTTTTCTATTTTTATATTAAACTCAAATAGTTAGAAAAAACCTAAAACTTATTACTATGATGTAAGACACCTGGAATGTTTTCCCCGTATTTTAAAAATTGCAATTTCTGATATGCTATGTCTTCTCTTAATTAATAATCCTGAGTCTATTCATTTTTCTAGAGCCACCAAAATATTTATACATATGTAACTTCTCTGTCCCTAATTTTCATTCACTCCCCACTCCTTTCACCTCTCTTTTCTCTGTCTCCTTTCTTTGTTCATTCAGTCTTCTTCTTGGCCCTCATTTATTTGCGGTAATTTGCACAGTGAGAAAAAAAAAAGAAAACAAAGTACTTGTAATGAACTAGTTGGGTTCAGAAAAGAATAGTAGTACAAAATTTTGTGGCCATTTCACAACAAACAGTTTCTATAGTAATCAGCATCTGCAGGTCTGTGTGGCACTGAGGTGTAAGATGCAGCTCTGGCTGAACAAAGCCCTCTTCTCCTGAAAAAGCCCCAGGATGGACATGGATAACAGCAGTGCCCTTTTTTAAGTCCAGGATCCCCATGACAGCAAGCGATGCCATCCACATTACAGAAAACATCTGTCATTATTTTCACCTCATAGATCATGGTCTTTAAAAGCAAAAGACTCTGCACAAGCACAGTGAGAGACAGAAATCTGAGCCAGACACTAGATTCAGAATGTTTACTAAATACCGAATTTAAAGGTGGATATTAGACGGCTTTCTCCTCTATCTGCCAAACATTTAAAAACATTGATTGGGGAAAACTATCCATCCTGAAGAGCACATTAGCTGTGAACATGTTGTAAATTCAGATTTTTGCATGGCAGAAAGCTGCCCTTCCTAAATTAATGAAAAAACTGAAGGACATTATTTTACTCTTGAACGCACCAAGTAGTTTCTGTTGAAGCTAATGCACTACTCACAGTGGTAACTGCTGCTCTTCACAATTACCAGCTGTGGTCATTGGGTACTTTAGATAACACCCCGCATTTTTGTAACACCCCACATATCTCATAAGAAGTGCCATACTTTGTGGCACTCTCCCATGGCCTGGGCTTTGGACAGAACATTTACCTACCCTGTACTTTGACAACTACTTGCAAAACAGAGCAGGTTACTCTGAGGGAAGCTGAGAGTGTATACCTATTGTACCTATGATTTTCAATTCCTGAATCCTGCAGATCATCTTTCTGAAGCCAAATATCATCTCTTCTTCTTTACATCCAAAGCATACTCACAGAGGACACCTCTCACCTCTTTGCTTTCCTATCTACTGAAGCAACTATTTCACTACCATTATGTGTAGAAAAAAGGGGCGGGGTGTGGGGTTTTTTAAAAAGCAGTTATATTTACAAATATAACTATATTCCAGGAAGAAAGAAAACAGAAACACTGCACTGCACAACTATTAGAGTACACATAATTTTTAAAAAGCTCCCAAATATTTGACTGTAGGAATGAGATTTTTACCTACATAATGCAATTTCTTATTTTTCTTATATTCCCATATCACTGCTTTCACTAAAATGCAATGTTTTAAATTAAAAGGCCTCAGCTTCTCCTCTTCCTTGAGAGACACATGTAGAGATTCCACTCTACATGGAAGAGTAGTGGCAGGGAAGAGTAGTGCCTGAAACCAAGTGGCAGCAGACCCATTTCTGATCTTACTTTAGCCGAGAGGACCCACCAGGCTCAATGGGTTACACCTCCCATACAGTGGCATGAGGGTGCAGGGATCTCTCACAAGGAAGGGAAAAATGATATTGCAAATACATGCCTGAAATTGCTGGAGACTCATGAGGCTGTAATATTGCTAGAAGTCACAGGCCATCTGCCTTTACATACATAAATCTGAGAGATTTTTATAAAGAAGGTACAGCATACAATTAAACCGTTTTGCAGGCATTACAAGGAAAGCCATTTGATCTCGCACAACACTAATGCCTCGAAACGTGACTTCACCTGGCAATTCCTGGCCAACCGCCTTCAGCTAATGATACAAGCAGGAAGGACCATCTGAGAAATCCTTAATGAGAACACTAACTGAAAATGTGTTATATCCACTGGTCAAGGCCAATTTTTTCCTTATGAAACACTTACAAGACAGCCAAAAGGACAATTTACTTAAATCAATTAGTAGTAATACCTGCAATGATTTACTGCAGTAGTAGAACAACATGCACATTTGAGAGAAGAGTATCTTCTCATCTAGGTTACAAAGCTCTTTAAAATAGAGCCAGAACAGCATTCAGTTCCCTTCGGCTGCAGTGAATAGTTTGAAGGTTGAAATTACATTCTCTGTTGATCACTGGAAGACAGGGATAGGGACAGACTATTGAAAAATTTCACAGTGTCCTTTTGGCTGCCTTCCAGTCCCATCTCCAAGTGGCTGCTATTCTGTTTAATGTAACTGGAGTCTACCCTTAGGATGAATATCTTTCTTCCTGACAGTTTTTGTTCTTTTTCAAGGCAGGGGAACAGCCACAGACCAACAAAGACTGCCTCTCTCGAAGCCTCAGCCGAAGGGCTCAGGAACAGAACAAACATGGCCAAAATGCTGCTGCACGACTGTCTTGCAAACGAGTTTCTCTACAATTTCACTGAAAATGCAGAGGATATAACAGCTGAGGTTAGGATAATCTCAGAAGGAGAAATTTTTTTCAGTTGAAAAGATTTTAAAACAGCAATGGGTTTTGAGGAAAATCTATTCCATAGCTGCAATACATGGTGACCAGTCAGAAAAAGACACAGTCTTGCGAAAAGATTGTAAGCTATAACTGATTCTTGTAGTAACAATGTAGGCATTTTAAATGCAGACACAGGATAAGCAGGCTGGTTGCATATAAGAGCTTCAGACTTTTAATCAGGGATTCCAGAACAAAACCCAAGCTGCTTAAAAAGTCTTCAAAACCTTCACCCATAAAAGGTTAT
Organism: Mohoua ochrocephala; assembly: GCA_013398855.1. NCBI lineage: Eukaryota > Metazoa > Chordata > Aves > Passeriformes > Acanthizidae > Mohoua > Mohoua ochrocephala. Next base: position 391,339 of record VZTA01014637.1, read on the forward strand.
ATAAATTCTCTAAGTGGATAGCCCTGGGTTAATTGCTAACGTAATTATGCCCTGTTTGTACTGGCCAGATATTAAAGTTATGGCAGTGCACAGGTTCAACTCACACACATCAGTCTGCGTGTGACCTGCTGTGCCCTTGGGGCACACACTACACATACAAGGCCACGCTCCACTATGTGGTTGTTTTTCATGGCTACTGGCTCCAAAATCAGCCAAGCCCCAAACTGACCAATTTCTGCAGGCAGAGTTACAAGCTTCCCTGGCCTTCAGGCTTCACCAATTACCGATGCTCCTCATGGACCTTTTTCCTGCTCTGCACTGCAGATGTTTGTGCAGCGCAGAGGCTCTGAGGCACACAATAAATTGGTACCTTCTGCCTGTTATATCTGCAAGAAGCAAAACACTAAGGAGTTTAGCAGACATTTATGCTCCCCAAAATAGCCAGGACTGATTCACATTTACCCTGACTCACATAAGTTATCACAATCACATTACTTTCAGCAAAAACATCAGTTAAAAGGAATTTGTGTCAGGGCCACAAGCAAAGAACTATTCCATTACAGCATGCCTGTGCTGGGAAGTTGTTAACATCTTCAGCAATTCCCTTAGGAAATGTCAACAGCAGCACCACAAAAAAGCAAACATATTTGTTTGTCTAAATATTAAGAAGAGCCTGAAACAGTTTCTAAAATGTCAACAAGAAAACCACACTCAAAACCAAACCAGCATGATTTCTTTTTGTTGCAAACATAAATATTTCTTATGTTAGTTTGGAGAGCAGTCAATGGGGAGTCAGCCTGGGTACCAGAGTGAAGCAGATATTCCTCTTCACAGTATGCAAGAAACGTATTAATCATGCAAACAGAAAGCCTTTTGAGGGAAAGGGAAAAAGATACTATGTCTCTTTGGGAAAAGAAAAGTAAACATGTAAATATCATGCTTTTAGAAAAAGAAGGAAGTCTAAGGGACAGCTTATATTTGACAGCTGCTGTGTTACTGTTTCATGTACACAGTGAAGGGTGAAGTATCTTTTACTTAATGTATTGCTAATTTCTTTTACATACCTTATACCACAGTCACAAGACTCTAGTATTGACAACTCACTAACAAAACCCACTTTCCAAATATACAACACTCTCAAGAAACCTTCCACATTTTATAGTATGCTAATCATTATTCAATACTTCAGTGTTCTTATTACATAATATATATAATATCATTGTTATTTCTCATTGTCTTTACTGTGGGATAATCAGCAGCACTACACTCACTGGTTGCACTCTTTTTTTTAATTGCAAATAGACCCATATAAAATCAGCTGGAGGTTCTTTCCCTCTGCCCTCTGCACCTCAGAAACAACATGCACCCGTGTATCAGAGAGCAAGTGGCTGCAGATCCCATACATTCCATCTGGAGAAGAGAGAAAGGCTGCAGTGGTCAAAAGCAGGTGCCAAGCACAACCAATATCCAGTACCAACAGGCCTGGGATTTACTGTTTCCATAGAATTTTAGTAAGTAGGAAGTGGCTTTATGACACGGAAATAGAAACCAAGCCACTATCAGGTACTGTCCTTTATTCAAAGCTTGTTTATTACCCTGCAAAACATCTGGAAGAGACAATCCCCTGCAACACTCTAGATAATCCCATATGGTTCTCCCTTCTCCAGCTAGCACGAGGCAAGCCCTTCTTGAGCTCCCCCGTCACTAAATCCTCTGTTAGCTACATCCAGCTCTCCACAGCCCGGTCCACCAGCCAATACCTATTTAGCCCTGTTTAAGCTAAAACTTCTCTACCGTGTCTCAGCCTTCCTGGAAACGGCCAAGAGAGGACACAGAGCCTCCACCGCAGGTTACGTGATAAACTACTTTTGTCACTGGTTTTTCCACTTCAGAGTCTGGGAAACACAACATCATCTGATTCATTTAACATAAATAATTGACAAGCCTCCTTCCAGTTCAATAGTTTGTTTGCTATTGCCTTAATAAATAAGGACAGAACTTTAATAGAGTATAAATGTGCAGTTGTGCTTCAAATATTTGAGTAACTTGCTATATAAAAATAAAAATAAAGACACCATTAACAGTAAAATATAGTTATTCTGTCACTATGAATTTCCATGCTTATCACATCTCCAACGACTTACAGGTTCTTTTCTTTTTTCACTTTTCCTAACAAGCACAAGGATATTTTTCATTGCTGAACACTTGAGCTGGAAGCTGAAAGTCAGGTTAGTTGCTTACTCATCAATTAGTAATTAGGATTTTGCAGGTCAAGTTCTGCCCCAGTGTCAGCTGTCAAGTTACCTTTTACTGCAGCCATGTTAAATACAAACCCCCATCCACGCCTTGTACTGGCAATCATAAATGTAACTACTTCCATCCATGGGAGATGATGATGACTGGACAGGAAGAGGACAGGCTGGGAACAGAACCGAGCTCAGCTCTTCATCTGAATGCATTCTAGCGAAAACAGTCAAGAAATCCTTCACAGATTGTTGTGACTGCGTTCACAGATCTTAATGCCTTACCTTAAGCAGGAACAAAAGCCCATACCCATGACTTTTGTGAACAGCAGACATGAGACATAAAGACATAAAGGCAGTTCTATCTTTTTGTTTTGAGGAACTCCCCAATTTCACTTGGAATTAAAAGTATTAAGAAAAAAAGTGATTCCAACTCAACAGGCAGCAATCACAGAGCAATGAGTTCTCCAATTGGTACTCACGTTCAGGATGAAATAGGGATTTGTGGGGAAAAAAACCCTGAAACTCGGCATCCATATCAAGGGGATAGAAGGAATCCTCCCTCCCCTGCCACACACACAGATGCTGTATCTCTTCTGGATCCTGCTGATAACATATGCTCCTGAGGCATCTTCTGTTATTATCGCAGACAGTGCAGACCTGCTATGCCAGCCTTCTCTAGTATTCCTGATCTCCTATAAACACCACAGGGTTCCACATATTTAATCTGCTTTCTATCTTCAAAAGGAAGATATTATTTGGGGAATTTGAGGGAATGTACTTAATTCAAAGGAGGTTTATGAGCATTCTTGCTTATAAAGTGTTTTGTGGATGAGTTATCTAAGGAAGACCCATTAAACTGAGTAAGATGATTCTCAACATACATTGACTAGAGTGCGATGATTACTTTTTTTCTCAGCTGTGCCCCTCAGATCTCTAATTCCCACTGGAAGAGAGGGAATATGCCCAGGAAAAAGCCTCTATTACTATTCCTGCCTGTGACCACAACACGACTTGAAGTTCTGCTGCAAAGACAGCTGGCATCTGAGACAACTCGGTCCTGACGGAGAGCAGTCTTGTTTCCAGCTTACAATCTGTTTCTGCTATTGATGTAAATATATTTTGAATATAAATGAGTGAGTCTGGTCCCTAAAGATTACAGAGGGCAGGAAGAGAGCTTCCCACATTCTTGACAATGTTTTGAGTCTATGCATCTCTTTATATTTCTCTTTGTGCAACCAAAAAGGGCCCGATAACAGGATTAGAGATACCTGTAAAGTCAAGCACATTTGCTTTTGCAGAACTAGGGGCAAAATGCGAAGTTATAAGAATATTAAAAATACATCATTTTTCGAAGTCAAGTCTCCATTTAACCACATTTAATGTCATTATCACCCATATAACATGCTCCACTTTCTCTTTGGAAAGAGATGTATCCCACTGGATACAGTCATTCTTTCTGAATTAGTAAGCATTCCTTTCAGGGCCCCAGGGAGAGCCCTGAAACATAAGGAGGAAAGCAACTCTCCTATTCAAAGAAAGAACAGCACAAAAGATGCTCTCACTTTGTGAGAAACTTTACTTAAAGCAGGACAGAAACCCAAAATGTCCAAGGAAGGGCTACCAAGTAACAGGAGGGATAGCAAGGGTGGGAGAGAGGCCTTTCATGCCAAGGGATGTCGTGATGCCTTTTATCTCCAGTACTGGAGATACTGGACCCAGCATTTAAATACATCAACTGCTGCTGTAAACTGACAGCAGTGAAAATCACTGATTAGGTTGGGTGCCAGCACAAAGCAATTATGAGAGACTATCAACGATGATACCTTTGCCAAAGAGTTTCTTCTTCACCTGCTATCATCAGAATACGTACTCAGGACCCAGTAGAGCAAACCCCTCCGATGGATAATACCAATGCACTTTACATCCCAGGGACTTTCTTTTTAGTGGGTAAGGAACACATCTGCTGGAGCCCATCAACATCCTGCAACAGAACGATCTTCAGCCTCAAGTCTGATGAGTCTGACTGCGTGATGGACAGGCAGCTACGCAAGTCTGTGCCAAAGCGTTTGGGGAATACATACATCTTTTTAAATATGACATTTTTATTGAGGTTTTCAGCTCACTTACTAGAGCTCAATTCAGTCAGTATGGCAACTGCATACCAAGTACCACTAAATTTTGACCAGCAATTCAGCCAGATCTGCAGATTTTTTAGGGAACTGCCTGAGCATTAGATCTGTAGTTAACAAAGTTCTGGGCCAAAAAAGGCCCACTGCTAAGGGAGAGCTGTCCAGGAGTAGGCTAGAGCAGATTCTTCACCAAGGTCACTGTATGTTTGGTATGCAAAGGCGCTTGCTTTTCTGTGTGATCTACCAGCCTGGAAGCCAATGGGTAATGTTATCTTTATGACTTAGACTTGATTTAAATTAAGACCTATTTAGTTAATTTCCCAGCAATTCAAGACATATTCAGTCAGCTTTACATCATCAATGTGTCTTGAAGTAGGGAACACAAGGTTGTGGAGCTGCTGGCTGAAGACCCAGACAGCTATGAGCTGACAGCAGAAAGAGAGTAGGCTGCAACTGCTGCTCATTCTGGAGTTACTACACTATGAGTAGACTTTGATGGTCAAAGTTCTGCCATCTGTATTTCTGCTTATTGGACTCTGCCCATCTTGCTATATACCAAAGCTGGAATAAGTCTACTTCTGTTCAGTCCACCAGCTATTGTTTAGAAAGAACCGACCAACCAACCAACCAAACAGCACCACTCTGGCTAAGACTCTTATTTCGGCACATATAAACATGTTTTGTGACCTTTCCAAGGCCCTGTTTCTAGAGAATTTGAATCTATTACTAATTCTAAATATGAGAAAATTGCACCTTCCAGTAAGTCAACCAAGACTGCTGAAGTGCATTGCAGTGTAACTTCGGACTCCCAGCATAAAAAGAAGCGTAACATCTCCAACATGTTACAGGAATATTGCTTACACAGGCTAGTCTTTTCATTCTGCTAGGCCTCAGACGAGACTGCTTCTTGTCCTAGAATGAGTACAAGGATAAACGTGTAAAGGTTCAGGACACATTACAGCCTATCCAAGATATAGAATTAATACTCTCAATCCACAAGTGTTTTTACATAAAATTGTTCGAAATTATGGCACACAGTTGTAGAATCACGAAAGAGTTTAGGTTTGACCTAACTCTTTAGCACTTACCTGCTCAAAAGTCTTGCTCAAAGCAAAATCAGCTTTGAAGATAGGTTTGACTCCGAAGTTAGGACAAGAGAGAGCCTTGTCCAGTCAACTCTTGTGTGTCTCCAAGGAAGGACATGGCCAGTAGGTCAAGACAAGTCATTATTTCCCTCAACTCAGCACCCATGAGACAGCACCAAAGTACCAGGCCCAGTACTTTGGGCTCCCCAGTGCAAGGCAGACATTGACAAACTGGAGCCAGAAGAACTGGTTTCTCCATACAGAAGCAGCAGTTTTCCTCCAATATCAGTATCAAATAAAACCAGTACTAATTCTTGGCCAATCTAGTAGAGACTGTAGCCTTTTTTTGTTATTGGAAAATATTGCTTCTTAAGGTTCTAAGGAATATTTTGGGGCCAGAGATACATTTGCCATTTCTGATAGTCAGTTTCTGGTTGTCTCATTTCAAAATTTTATTTTTTTCTATTAAGTTTACATTCCAAACAGAGACACTTTACTTTAAGCTGATGCTTCCAAACAAGAACAACTCTTGCCTTTCATATTGACTTTCACTCCCAAATCCTGGCCAAATTTGTATATTTAGAGGTTCCTAGATTCAGTTTTCAAGCACATGAATTCTTTTGAAAAAATCCTGCAGCAAGGAGACATACAATTTGTTTCAATGTCACAGCCCCCTTTTAAATATCAGAGAATTCTTACCACGAATAACTTGTACATATCTCAGGGGGATTTTCATAGACATTACAGAAAACAAATCAGCCTTAAGCAATGTCCTTGTGAAACATACTGCATATCACATTTTTATTAATTTCTGTACAGCTTCAAATGTCTGCTTCATGGCACATGTAATATGTGTGCAACAGTATCTGCTTCTTTCTCAACACACTAATACTCACTCACAGAACGCAACAGCCGCATGTATAAATAAACATCAGCTATTATGGTTACCAGAGAGTCAACACAAAATACATTTTCATTTGGAATATTTTTCAACACCCACCGTGTGCAGGAAAACAAGGTTGCATCACCGAAACTACCCACAAATACAGAATGACAGAGCGGTTACAGCACCCCCACGTGGGTCAGGATGGCCGAGCGGTCTAAGGCGCTGCGTTCAGGTCGCAGTCTCCCCTGGAGGCGTGGGTTCGAATCCCACTTCTGACAGCCGTGTTTTTGGGGCTGCGGCTGAGGATTTTGGCTTTGTCTACTTTGGGAAAAAAGAGCTAAGAAGAGGCATCATCGCACTCCACAGCTTCCTGAGGAGGGTAAGGGGAGGTGCTGATCTCATCCGCCAGGGATCCACTGACGGGAGGTGCAGGAGGGGTTCAAAACTGTGTCAGGAGAGGTTCGGATGGAAGGCTAGGAAGCGCTTCTTTACTGACAGGGCGATAAAAAACTGCAACAGGCTTCCCAGAGAGGGGGTGGATGCCCCAAGCCTGTCAGGGGTTTAGAGGCTTTTAGACAATGCACTTAAAAACTTGCTTTAACATTTTGTCAGCCCTGAATTGGTCAGGCACTTGATGATCACGGCAGGTCCCTGCCAACTGAATTTTCTATTCTATTCTAAAATTTAAAAATGGTATCTTAAAATAAAATGGAAGATCTAATTGTTTCGGCCTAAAGCAGGGAGCAGTTCATAGTGCAGCCGCCAAAATCTGGTGGGGTTTCACTCGCTCCCCAGCACCACGCCTGCACCAGCCCTCCACCTTCCCTGCACTAGCTCTGACGCTGGATGCCAGGCCAGGCACCTCACCAGCACAGTGGGAAATGTTACTGCCCCAAGACGGGCTTCTGCTGCTTTAGGGAGTGGCACCCACCTGCCAGGCAATCACCCACAGGCTTCTGGCACTTGCTTAAGTGGCAGGAGAAGGGGAGTGACCAAAAGAGAGCACGAGAGGGAGAAGGCAAAACCTCCCTCTCTCCCTCTCTTGCCAGAGGTAAGCTGTTGTTTTGGCTCCACAGGTTTTCTAAAACTACAGTTTCCAGCTCAATGCTAGATGCTTTTTTTTTACTTTTCACTTGGTCTCCAAAATACTCTGAATATTGCTTTGTGTTCTTGATTTGTTAAAATTTAAAAATCTCTCAAAAGCAGATATGAATCAGTAAACTAATTAAATTTTCATGTTTTATATCTAGAGTTAAATACACACTAAGTGGAATTCTAGAATGCAAATTATTTCTGAGGAAAAAAGATCACAAGCAACAGTCACAAGAACATTCTCCCCATGAATGAAGTGGAACACTAGGAATCTTAATGTTAAATACCCAGCACTGCAAGCACTCAGCAGACGTACGATAATGACCTCTGAAAACACATAACACTAGATCATTACAAATGAGCAGCTAAAATAGGTGAATCAATGAATTATTCCAGGGGAAGAAACAAACTGAGGTAGTGTTTTAATTATGTGATATTAACACAAACTCTGACAAAGGTAACTAATTCCTTCCCTCTGCAAATACTACTAAGCAGTCCTTGAGCAGCGTGCTTACCTGCACAAAATACTTCTCCACCACACCTTGTGTACAGAAGATATACATCTGTTTTTCTCATAGACTTAATCCATAGGGTGGTGTTAACCCATCCATTCTTACTAGGCAAGCAGCACCACAGGCTGTCAACATACACAGGGATGCTTTCATCTCCTGAACTGGTAAAGTGTTTAATTCCACATTCCTGACAGCAATTCTGCCAGTACTGGAACTCTGAAAGCAGCACATTTGCCTGCTATGAACACACAGCAAGTCCAACATGTCTGGATCTGCCACACACAACAAAATCAATGGGCAGCCACCTAAAGCAGTAACCCTGAACTCTGCAGTTGCAGGATGCAGAGCTGGCTGGTCTTCCTGTGGGATCCGTTTTGGATGAAACCTGAAACCAACATCATCAAGTCCCACCAACACAATGTACAATAATAACATATTATCTACCTTATAGAGGCATCAAATCAATATTATTAGAAGTAATTTGATCTAAACTAAGAGTGTAGACTCTTCCTAAAGTTTGAAGAAAAAAATATAGCTGAGGTAGAGATATACATAGATATACATATAAACCAGCAAGATAACCAGCAACTTTGAGGTCTTGAACCTCCTTAGCTTCATTTCAATCATAATATTAATATTGAGATCATATAAATCAGAACAGATGTACCTACAGTATGAGATGGTTTAAGCATCCTAGAAAACTACTAATGAGAAGACCATTAAAAAATTATGCATTCAAATACCTATTCAGGACTGTAGCTTTTTTCTACAATCCCTTCCTGACCCTACTTTAAACCTCACTGAGAGGCTTGCATGGTGGGCAGAGAGACAGAGAACTACACAGGGCTCCAGCCATCATTCAGGATAAGAAAAGCCCCAACTCCAGTGGCAGTTCACAAGTTACTTCAGTGGTCCTAGGATTCATCCCGTGATGCAACTCTTCTATGAAACAGCAGCTACATTACAGATGCACAGAGCCACAGGATAAAAACTCTGCAGCCGAGAACTCTTCATAGCTTGTAGTTAACAGCATTTCCCTTCTAGTAATACATTGTAATGGGTAAATTATATATGCAGATAAGATTTAATTTGTATTTTCAACATAATCACAAAATAAAACATAATAGTATTCCAAGCCAACTCTTCCAAAATTACAGACTATAAAAATGAATAAAACTAAAGAGGGAGAGGGAGGGTTAAATCCTAGGCCATCATAAACAACAGAGACCATAGGACTTCATCAAGAAATCTCTATAAAAAGTTCAATTCCTTGTTCTCAAGCAGATCATTTTTCCTGGATTAAAGGCCTGAATGGAACAAAATAATCTGTCAAATCCTTCATTAATGTTGTGTATGTAACAGTCACTTTTACAAGCATGCACCAAATTGTGGCAAAACACACAGAAACTGACAGAACTGACAGAAACGAATTCTGCGGAGACAAGTCTCTTCCTATAAATTTGCTTTCAGAAACTTTCACAAGATGGACTGGACAGAATTTAGAGAGGCATTTGAGGGGAAGAAAAACAATCACTTAAAAAACCATCTGATTATCAGCATGTATGCTTGGTATGTCATAATCGCATGCTGTCTGGTGAGGCTAGGAGACTCTTCACATGAATATGTTCAGCTCTGTAGTCAATTTAAAACTAGAATAATCATATTAGCTAGACAAGATCTTCAGACTTAAATAACTTTCATTATTAAAGGAAGCACGTGATCAACTTTTTCTGAGATTGAATCTGCATATATCTTGGCCATTGCTAGTCACAAGGATTGAGACCAAACTCTCAACATTTGCATGTGCTGCGAATATATCCTGTGAGAAAATATCACGAGGTGAGAAGTACAGAAAAACAAAGAGCTCAGAAATTTTTTCTCTCTATGGCATGGCGCATGAGGGAGTGCTTCTGGTAAATAAGATACAGAGAATGGCAAATCTTTTCTTTTTTTCTTTTTCCCCCCCTCTGTTTTATCTTTTTTTTTTCTTTTTTTAATGTAAGAAAGGGACTATCCATTTTTTCAAACAAATGTATTTCAGGGTGCCAATGTGAACAGGAGGTAAAAGCCACAGAAAGTTGTTGTACTTTACCAAAGGCCACTTTGCTTTAAGGAAGCCTCTATTAAATACAACCTCTAAATTATTAAGGAATAAAGACTCCTTTACAGCTCCAGCCAGAGCTGTGCATGTGAGCAGAGCCCTTATTGACCAGAAGGAGAAAGAACAGAGGCAGAGCCCACACTCTGTGTGAAATCCCCTTGAAGGGGTTTCAGGGGAATTGATAATTTTATGGGCAAGATGGGACTCTACCATTACCACTGCTGCACCATCTTACCCGTGAGGATATTGCTGCACAGAACTTATTCCTTCAGATAAAATTTTTTCTTGCAGACAAATGGTTATCAGCAAACTTTCCTCAGCCTGGTTTTATGAATGTTGCCCATGGACTAGGGGAGAATACAGCACAGCAGAGACCATCTCATATGCTCATCAGAAAGCATAATAGATACCCAGATCTGATCTGATCTTGCCACTCAGCGTGAGTCACTGAATGACTGAAATAGATGGAAACTACTTCCAGTATTTCTCTCCTGACACCAAAGCTACACATCGCTTTGAAAAGACTTAGATGAAGTTCAGACAAGTATATGCTAAGTATGTGGACACTGAGGGAGTTTTGAGTCTCATTACTTCTACTGCTCATTAGTGGATAGGACAGTATATTTCCAACACTTTGTGGTTTTCAAAGGGTTTTTTTTTAAAACAGAAGTAAAAAGAATAATCAGGATACCACAGCTCACCTTCTTCCTTGTCATTGAAGCAAGCCTACAATGACAGTTCAAAGCATGTCTGAATTTGCCTTTATCTTACCGAGAAACAATCCATTACCAGCTGTTAATGATCTTTTTTTGCCCTAATGAATCTACCTTGAAAGGAATCTACCTGGGGCTCCATGCTGTTCACAGTTATTAAAACATGAAAGTTGGACTAACTCTGTTAAGGACATTGATGGTTAACTCTGATATCAATTAAATGTCAGCTTTATGAACTGGAATCAATTCCAACAATGCAAGTCAATCATTGTATTAAAGATGATGCATGCAGCAGCTCTTCTCTCAGTACAAGGGTCCTGGATGTCTACTGGCATAACTCATACTGCAGAGGGGCAGGCCCAAAGGGCAGTTTTGACATGAGGAAACACAGGTGTCTGGAAAGTGAAAGTAACACATAGCTGTTTCTGATAGCATAGAGACCCTTGTGACAGCACAGGCACAAAGCTTCCTGCCACAAGCCAAGCTTGCATCTGGATCTCCTACTGGCAGACATGGTCAGAATTGTTATTCTTTCTGCTGCTAGTGCTCTTCATGAAAATTATTGGAAAAAGCAGTATTTTTCGGTAGGCATGCCTGTCCTCAAGCCAGTCTTTCTCCATTTGCAAAAGTCACATTCCTCTTTGAAATGTAATGCTGTCTTTTTACTGTCAGCCAAACCACTAGCTGTTTACTCCTAGAAATAGTAACCCTTATCTCAGAACGGTAATGTCACACTCGTGTTTAACTGGAATTAGCTTATTTTCCTGCTCCTTCAGTGCTAGTGCCAGTGTTAGTGCTAGGTTCTGGCATCTCCCACTCTCCCCATTAGTTGGATGGTCTCCATTGCCGCTGGACAGCTACACAGACTCCTCACCAAAGCACCCAAGATCTTCAGTGTCTCCTGAAAGAGGAGGGCCTACCAGCCTTACATCATACAACTGATAACAAAACAAAACATCATGCAAAATCCCTGTGTCAGGAGGACTCTCCCTGGGCTGCCCTGCCTGGATCGCAGGTGTAGCTACATTGCTTTACCCTCCTCACCTAAATAATCTGTCCTCCTTAATTAGACTTACTCCTTATCTGCAGTCTAGCCCAATATCCTCTTAACACATGCAAGAAATCCATGCTGAATCAGACCAATGGTCAACCCAGCTCAGCATCCTCTGGGAGGGCGGCCAAAACATGCCCTGAGACAGAAATCAATACACACAGTGGTAAACAGTAGGACAAACAGTAGGACAAAGCTTCATTGCTTCCAGAAATTCGGGGTTCAGAGGTTTCTTATTGTAGAGGTATTTCTTTGCTTCATATCCTGCAAGGTCACTGGGGCTGGTGGGGCCTCTCAGGATCCTCCTGCTCAGAGCCAGCTCAGCTGCAGCAGATTGCTCAGGGCCACAGCCGGTTTTGATTGTCTGCCAGGACAGAGACCATACAATCTTGTGGCAAACTCTTTCAGTGTTTAACCACCTACCCATTAAAAAAGGGGGTTTTGGCCATTTTCTGAAATTTTTAGCATTCACACGCTGCTGCAAACAATTCCAGAGCCTGCCTGTGCACTGCCTGAGGAACTGTGTGCAAGCCTGGTGTATGGGCAAGGGCAATGTTCCTCACGTCTTCCTACACTCTGCACAGGACCACTGCTCTACCTTAATGTGAAGCGATGATCTTGTAAAGGTTTTAAGACCCTAGCAAAGGTTTTAAGACCACAGCATTCATTACTTTAATTTGAATACTCTGAGATACATAATTTTTCTCGTTTCTGGACTTTCCCTATGTTGTTCATAAGGATTCCTGTCCTTGTCATGAGCTGTGGAAGCATCCAGCATTGCTCCATAATACCCAGAGAAACAAGATCATTCTGTTTACAACTAGTTTATCATAATAAATGCCAAAATATTTCTCATATCTCACACTAATAAAAGTGTCGCGG